>CM035797.1:37600913-37928413 GCA_020466265.1 Siphamia tubifer
GAATGCACTTCTACATTATGAGGAGAGGAGAGAGAAGCTCCTCCTTGTGGCGACAGTCATTACCCTCAGGCAAACTAGATTCAAGTTCACCCTGGACTACCAAACCACCAGTAAGTCTGTTTATATGAATTAGTTTTATTATTAGTATATAGTGTATTTTTCACATAGAACCTTGTTGAGTTATAATCACTTTATTTTTCATATCGTGCTAATTTAGCAAATGTGCTAATGTTGTCTAAGCTAGCTTCATATGAAAGTGCTTTGAGGAGTTTACTATAGAAACATTAACACTTACAGGAGGGGTTCTTCATCATCTAACATTATTCTACCACCACTTGATAAACCTGCACAGTATACTGAGGTTCAAGCAATTATTGCTGGAATTTACAGATAGACTGCAGTGACTGACTGCAAGAAGAAGAAAGTGATTTTAATGCAACAAGGTTCTATGTGGAAAAAACACTTATCTACTAATACTAAAACTTATTCATATAAACAGACTTACTGGTGGTTTGGTAGTCCAGGGAGAAGTTGAATCCAGTTTGGCAATGACTGTAGCCACGAGGGGGGAGCTTCTCTCTCGTCTCGTCAGAATGTAGAAGCGCATTCTCGTGCTATAAACCCCGCCCCCTCATGTTAAAACAGTGCCAGTAAATTAAAACTGAAACTGAAAACGTGAGAAGTGTGAAAGAAAAAAAAAAACATTGTAAAAAAAATCCAAAGATTGGCATTGTAAAATACATTATAATACAAAAATACCCTCCCAAAATACTCTTTTTTTTTCATTGTCTGCATTTTATCTCTCCATTCAACATTTTACAATGCCAATGCGTTTTCTACAATGCCACAGGTTAATGGCATCGAAATGGCCCCATACATTATTACCCAACCTTAGCCAGAAGCTGTTGATAAATTGACCTCTGTGTTGCAACTCAATCTCATATTCCTGTATTGAGAATAAAATAAAAGACGGTAGTATTCAGTATTGTATAATATTTATATGGAGTGACAGATGTCTGTGTGAGTTAACAGTAGTTGTCGAGGCATTAACCCACAGCTGAGGGGCACTGGCTGCTCAGTCATGATGCAGTAAATAAATCTAACTAATGTTTATTGACTCTGCATGTTCTGTGACATATGTAATAATTACACAAACCCTGGTAAGTTTTAAGACAGACTTCCTGATTTGGAACAAGCTGCAAACATTTGAAGTGAATCCTCAAAACACCATCTAAATAAATGTGCTATAAATGTAATAAAATCCACGTTTGACAGTGATGGAATTATGTTCCACTCAGTTTTGTAAACACTCTATCTGTGTCAGTGACTTGAGGTTTATGAATAGACCGAGAAAGAATGTGACCTAAATAACACATTCTTAGCCCCATGTACATCAGGAGGCCATGAATACAGTTTGCTTCTTCCTTTGCCAAAGGAACATGTAATGGATCAGTTGTTCCTGTGTTTATAAAGACCCTGTTTTTCAAAGACTCTGCAACAAACAACTGTTTATTTATATTTGACCAACACATTTAATGTTCTGTTTTCAATGTTGTCTGATATGGAAATATATATGTATATATATGTGTGTGCGTGTATTTTATTTTTTTCATATTGCCCAGCTGGAGCTTTAACATAAAACTGTTAAACCATTTCAGATCACCGCAGAAGTGTGAGTTCAAACCAGCTGATGGTTTTAATTAATCAAATCACCCGAGAGAATGATTTTTGAGCTTCTTAGGTGCTTTCATACTACATTGTATTTGTTTTTCTTCAGTTTTATTGTCTATAACTCACCTGGTGCCATTAAAACTAGTCTTAGTATCAGCTGTTTCCATGGAAATGACCTTCTCATTATTATTATTATTAGCTCTTTCTTCTTATTTAAGGAGGCACCAACGCCTCTATCAACAGCACCTCTCCAGGAATCGCCTCACTCTTTCAAGGAAGTGCAGTTGTAATAAATAAGTTACTGTCACTTTTGTCATTCATAATTTGCGATACTACCGTTTATATTGAAGCACACCAGGCTGAAAGGCCTGCATTTAGAACAGATGTACACAGCATACAAAGAGATGTTGCTAATGAAACCATACAGTCACATCTCGTTGTGTTGTTCTGTAACAGAAGGTGTTGATGGTAGCAGCTCCTATTGTCACATATCTTTAGTCTGTTCAGGGGTCACTGGGTCACGTTATTTACCTTTATGCTGAACTGGCCAAGTTTTAAATGAGTGTTGACCTGAAGACAAGTTTGGTTTTAACAAAGATCAGATTAATATTATATGACGAATAAAGAGATGAGATCGTCTAGGGCTGACAAAGCACTAATGCCTTACTACATTTACACTTTCACAACTATATATGGTAGAAAGATGAATGACAAATCATTTTGCAGGTAATAATGAGCAATTTTAGATGTGTGGTTGAAAAAGAAAAAATGTTTTTACCTCATTTTCCAGCTTAAAAATAGTAGAAATCTATCGGCAATGGATAAGGAGCAAATTAGCTCTGTTTTTGGTTTTTGATGACTTTATTATAAACCCTGTCTTAAAGTGCAGTTTAAAATTCTAAAATCTGCACTGTTCATCCTCTCAGGTGTCAAAACAGTAACTGTTTATATGTTTTCAATATATAAAATAGCAAGTTTTGTGAAGTGTTTCAGTAAGAGATGGACAATAGAGAATAATTACAAGTTTTAATGGTTTATTCAGGCTCTTTATTAACATTTCATATGTAATATCTACAAAGTCAAATGCCTTAATAAACTAATTTAATGCATTTAAACACATTTTTATCTCAGTTTATTATATATACTTGTAACCACTGTACAAAGAGAAGCAAAAGGCTTTTAAATTGACCTTACAATTCAATATAAATATAGTTTAGGTCCGATAGAAGAGGATCAAATTTCTGATTTGAATTGCACTGACAGAGAAAGAATGCCAACGTAAATTTATGCTGAATGCCATTTAAGTATTTTTATTTGGTTTAATGTTTCTAAAAAAATCAACCTTGATTTTAAGTTAATTCTTTGATCTAGTTGTTAACCAGCCCTTCTATTTTCTGTTTGACACACACTTGCTAGTGATTTTTTTTTTTTTTGCGACAGTCTGACAGCAACAGCAGGAGCATTGATGAACATTTCCAAGGTCAAAGTTAATATCTGGGGAATCACTGTATCCTCTTTTTTTTCTGTGCAGATTCTTCTATTATCTCAAAGTTCCAGTCAATTGAAAAGAACAAAGAACTCATTCATTGTGCCTGCTTCCTGCTTTATCCCAATTAAAATCATTCAGAGAAAAATTGACTGCACACGGTTGAGTCATGAGTCTATCGCTCTCTGGTTTTTTTTGGGGTTTTTTTTGGTGGTAAAATAAGGAAGAGACTCTTTATTTTATGTCTTTCCATACATCTAGGTTCACATAGATTTGATTGAGGGGTATGTAACTTCATCCAATTTTCATGAGTTTACAGTATATACAAATGTATTTTGACACAATAAGGGTCATCATTCATGTTTTCAGAAGTAAATAATGACAACACTTTTTATAGAAAAACTATTTATTTTAATATTCATTTATTTTTTTTTACAACAAACCATATTTCAAATACATATAACTGTCCACTTTGAAAGTCTGAATCCTAATTTCTCCCTTTTGCTCCTCTGCTTCCAGGTTTTAGGGTTTGAGGTGGACTCTATCAACTCTGTCCAGTTCTCCAACCATACAGGTAAATTGTTGAAAATGCATATTTCTTTCTGTGCAAGAATATAAAGCTGACGCAGAAGCATTTTTGTGAGTGTATGTACGTGTGTGTGTGTGTGTGTGTGTGTGTGTGTGCGTGCAGCTTTCATTTAGCAGGTGTGGGTGTTTATGAGTCAGTCGAAGCCTGTGGTGTCGTGATGAGGTGTTAGTGAGAGTTTATAGAGACAGTTGTTGTTAAGGCTGATGAGTCCACATTATCTGTTTGTGAGTCAAGTTTGGAGGAGGTCACTGGATTCATGGGACAAGAAAGCAACTGCGAGCTGTGAAGTCCATTCATACACTACATATTATTTATTTTTTTTCCATCCGTGACACATTTGTGTTTACTGCTGGTCACATTTTGGGGAAAACTGAGGGAATATGTCTTTTTAACGTGTCGTCATGCTAGTAGATGAGTCATCCATCACCTTCACAAGTGATCCATTTTTCTTTAACATAAAGGGACTTCATATAGCATTACTAATTTAAAATGAAATTGCCTAAAATTATAATTGTTTCAAATAAAGAGTTCTGAAGGTCTGCCAAAAATACACGTCTTGGATTGTAGAGATATGAACTGTATCCATTATACAACGACTAGAGGGAGTAATGAGTCACTCTGCTTGTGTGCCATATTGGATAAAATGAACGCCATGGTGTCAAAGTCTCAGAAAGTAACAACATGGGATGAGAGCCTTTAAGAAACAACTTTTAGATGCAAAATGATATAAGCTAAAGGTAAATAATGGAGTTTACTGCAGAAATGGCAGCGTTTGTTCAACATGGATGACTTTGATTATGAGGTTTAGGTAGGTATTAAGTAGAGCCCGACTAATTAATCGGTATCGGCCAATATGTAGTTTATTTATTTGCTTTTTTTGCCGCTGAATTTCTGTTGATTGCTCCTCGTGCACTGGTCGGAGAGTTAGAGGAAGAGTAAAGCTTGTCAGTTCTGCTTTTACTTCTACTCTGACAATCAGGTAACACACTGCTACTCCCACGGTCCGACAAGGATGAAGCGACAAGGCCCAGCGCACACTCCAACAAGGACCGCTAGTGCCCCGTTCCAAACCCCACCCAATCCAAAAGTCATGGATCACTCCCCCACACCATTTGTGCACACACCCACTCCCACACATACACACACATAGTGAGACTGAGGACAGTGGAAACAGGGGTCAGTTGTAACACTTCTAAATTAAATGCTCTAATCAGGAACAACTTTGGACTGAAGTAATATCATTTGCACATGCTCAGTTTAGTCCTTGCATCCACATTTATGAGGGAAAACATAATTTTGTGGTCATTAAAAATGTTTTTGTGATTCCATAGTTTGCTTGTAGTTGGACTCATTAAATGGAGGTCTCACTTACATTTTAAAGAATTATTTATCAAACAATTTTTATTTCATGAATAAAATATAGACTCATGTTTTTCATTAATCTGCTCTGCCCAGCATAAAAATGACCATACCTCCAGCCTGTGGTTCCCCATGGATCACATATTAGTCTGATATCAGAGTATTATACATTTGAAAGTTGTCAATTACCTTTGTGAATTAAACAAATATTTGTACAACTGTTAATCCACATGTCCACAAATACCTGATAAAATTATTATATCCAGTCTAGATAAATGGTGTTATATGTGCTTTTTTTTACCCTCCAATATCAATATCTTGCCCAAAAATCCAATATTGGTCAGGCTCTAGTATTAAGTTATTACATGATATTATCATCTCTGATAAATTAGCTATCGGTTGATCCATGTTTCAGCCTAAATTGTAATACTTCTGAAGTTGTTTGGATGATGTCAAACGTGTCTTTAGTGCAGCTATCGACATCACACACTGTACAGACTCGGAAGAATCACTATAAACGGCTGTGAGTAAGCTAGCTAAGCAGTGTTGCTAGGTGAAATAAATGTAACACTCCTAGTATTAGTGTAATACTGTATAAAACACAGACCGTTTGGTACAGCTCTGTTGCATTTTTGTGATTGACAATTGAACTTTTTACTGACTCACCCAGAAGTCGTGTGTGCAATCATCCCTTGAGTGTCATATTGTAATATTCTGATCTAATTAGCTGTCCTGTGAATGAGTAATGTGTCTTGCACTGGTGGTTTCTATCGGCTTGCATTAATCACACAAAGTGAACACGAAAAGTGGTTCAACTGAGTGCTGTGAAAACAAACACATCTGCACAGCTGCTGCCTGTTGCTTTTCCAGTGAATACAGTGAGCACCCTTCTATTAGGGTCAATATTCTAATTATGGAGGAATTTATACTATCCCTAACCCTAAACAGTGTCATACACCAACAGCCACAGTGATCACCTTTTGGTTTTTGGCTTGTGAATAAATGCAACCATTAAATGTCCAATTAATATGAAATTGCTATTCTCATAACATATCTGAAAGACAAGAATAATTTATATTTGTGATGATCAAATTTCCTTTTAGAAACAAATTGCAATCTCTGTAAAGGCTGCTGAAAATAAAAGTTTGCACTTCATTAAGACTCATTTCACTTAAACACCGGCATGTACAGGTTTCCTTGTCTGTTCTTTCACCATTGTTTTTGTTGATTGTTAAATGTACATCTCACTGTAGGCCACCTCATGTCATGGTTATCCAGTTTTAATTAGATCTAATACAAGCAATCACAACCACCTCCCTATAATTGTCTGTAGATCAGGTGCAATCAGTTTCAAGCCAGAAAAGGTCAGCAAGCTGCTCAAAGCCTGATTAATGGTAGAGTTTCTAAACTGGTAAAGCAGGCTGATTGAAAGCAGCCACGTTTTTTTGTGTCAGCTTTGCCATTTTGTTGGTTATTGAGATAGATGATGTTTCACTGTTGTGTTTTTGATGTTGCAGGCTAAGGGTGAGTATAATTGTAGGTATAGGATGCGTAGGCGAGCATATACTTTCAGCAGTAGCGTCACAGGCAAAGAAGGATCCAGTGGTGTAATTTAGCTGCGAACTGTTCAGATATATACGCTACGAGGTCAACTTGTTTTTCAAGGCAGTCTAGATTTTTTTATTTACAGAAATCCCATTCCTCATTAGGTGGAAACTATTGTCTTTATTGCATAAAAATAGTTAAAGGATGCAATAGTGAATTGTTCGTGGTTTTAATTATTTTAATGATTTCAATGATGTCACTGACGTAACATCCTATGTTAATTTTTCAAGCTAAATTAGGTACAATCTGCTCCCTTTTGTAATTCTGTCCATAGTAAGATTATTTATTTGTAGCAACAGGGACTAAAAATCTATCAAACTGACTGCTTGCATAAAAATACCAAATAGTTAAGATCAGCTAAAAGGTTACATGGTTGTGTGAGTTGTCTGGTATTAGTGGTTGATCAATCCATGACTCGGGCAACAATTTGGCATAGTTATATATCCACAGAAAAAAAATCTGGGGCATATTGTTGAGCCATCTTTAGGTTTAATTCCAGGATGCATTTAATGTGGTATTGTTTATACCACATTATGCTTATGTACGATCAAAGTGTTTATTTCTGTAAAGAGTTTCATTATTATTATTATTTTTTTTTTTTACTCAACCGTGTATATATTTTGATAATGGGGGAGTCAGACAACTGTGTGAAGTCTGCTCCATAACATCCCAGACATTGTCAATGGAATGAAAGTATGGTTGAGGAAGCATGAGATATTAAAGAGCTGATTATCACCAATAGAACCTGGCATTGTTATCTTCAGATTTGTTCAGGCCTTTGGAGAAGAAAACAATGCACTGACCGAAAAATATGGTTATTACCCCCGCCCCCCCGAAGGGAAGAGGGGTATTGGTTTTGGTTTGGTTTGACTGTTTGTTTGTTTGTTTTTAAGCAGCTTTACGCAAAAACTACTAGACCAATTTTCTATGAAATTTTCAGGAAAGGTGTGAGGTGGTCCAGAATAGATCCCATTAAATTTTGGTGAATGTAGGTCAAAGGTCACAGTCACAAAAATGTGTTTTTGCAACAATAAGAGAGAGGGCAAATCAGGTCAAATGTGTGCAAGGGGAGTCAGTTTTGTTTTTGTTCCAGAATTATCCAATGGAATGCTCTTATTTTCTTAGTTAAATCCCACTGGCAGTAGTTTTGGTCAAGCATGGTACAGTACACTAGATGGCATTTAATTACTGAAATTCTTAATTGATTTTCTTGATTAATGTTTTGGGAAAGAATTACCTTTTTTTTTTTTACCCCACTATTTCCTTTTAAGCATACGGTCATTCAAGTGGCCTGAGAACACATTAAACTTATACTTCTAGTCTGTATTTTTAGGCTGTAGAAAATCTACCTCTTGATGCAGATTTTGACTGATCTCAGGTGTTTTTAGACAGGTAGGGGGTTAAATATGTGAGCGACACCTCTAATTATCAACTGCCAGATTAAGTTTTATGACCTGGATGTGTCTGCTGCTCTACTCAGGGTCTCCACACAGAAGCTTTAAAAATGGTTTCACTTTCCTAAGAGCATGAAATGAAAGGTCATTTACATTTATATGTGGTCTTCTGAATTGGTCAAAGTGGAAGTTTACTATTATATGAACAAAGTGACAGAACATGGTGGAGTCTGTAGTAGCAAACAACTTCAACCCAGACAGTAAATTGATTATGAACTGAATATCGTATTTTATTTAATTTCATAAATCCCCTAAATCTTACAATGAACATTTCTGAAAATCATTGCAGCATAATAAATGTAATAATAATTAAACTTTATTTATATAGCACCTTTCATACAAGACTGTAGCCCAAAGTGCTTCACATTGATTAAATATTAAAATAAAAATATTTTAAATACATAAATATTTAGTTTTTTGTTGGAACAAACATGAGAAAATAGCTTTAACAACCTTTATGTGTGCCTATATAGATTTGATTTTCCAGCACAGCTCGTTGCAGGTGACGCTCTGCATTTGTTTGCAAAGGCTGACCATTAAATATGAGAGTTTACCTTTTCACTGGTGATTTCCTTTGACAATAAAGGGGTCAGTTTAAAGTATGTAGAGGGTTATGATGTCACAAGACAAGCCTGGTCAAGATTCTATGAAGGCTCCAAATGAAACGAGGTGTGAGTAGACTGAAATAGTCCAGATTAATTCAGTTCAGAGTATGAGATAGAGTAGAGTGTTTTTCTCATCTCAAATTCCTGGTTCATCTTGTGTTTATCAGTGTGTGTAGCAGACGGTGGTATAGCTAAGGGCAATGTCAAGAAGAAAAATATAGTTTCCGCTAAAACCACATCATCAAGTCTGTGCTGTAACTTGTGTCTTTAAAAGACCTTTAGATGAAAAAATATTTAATTATCCCTTTGGTTATTGGTAACTAACATCTGCTATTTCTACAAAGAGAGCACGTACATGTAATCTGGTATGACATTTTGAAGATGTGCAGGACTGAAAAACGAAGGATAGCTGGAGGGACAGAGAATGAATGTAGAGTTGGAGAGGCAGCCAAAAAAAATGAATTGGAGAGACAGACAGCCAGTGATGAAGAGAAGGACGGAGGGTACAGAGAGAGCGACAGGACGCAGCAGTAAACAGCAGCAGTCGTCGTGAATTGCGACAGCAGCGAGTGATGACGACAGAAGCTGCTCTTATCTGTAGGCCTGCCTTCATTCGCTCTCTCTCTCTCTCTCTCTCTCTCTCTCTCTCACACACACACACACACACAGCTCTCTGAATGCTCATCTCTCTTTCTTTAGCCCCTTTGGCTTTCTCCCGGCTTGTTGCTTAGCAACCAGAACCCCCCACCACGTGACCTGGCTGTGACTCACCTGGAGCTGCGACATCATCAGCCTGCAGCAAACATGTCATATGCAGACGCGCACTAACACATGCTTACTTTAGCATTCACGTCACAGAAATGCACGCCTGTCTATACTAAACGTATATATCCACCCCCAAATGCACATGTTCAAACTCACATTGTACTCCTTCATAAATACACACTGACCATGTAGGTGTGAATGTTGAATGGTCTGTCCTGTTATTGCCCCCATTCTTCCATCTTTTCTCAGCTGACCAGATACTGTATCTCCTGATCTGTACCCATGTGAGAGAATATGTATGTCATTACTTCTTGAAGACCATACAGTATTTTGTCACTGTTTGTCATCTTTTCTTTTAAAAAATATTTTTATCTACTTCTCACGCTAAACTTATTTTGTCCGTACGTGGTCAGACTTCTCACTTATATACACAATTTATGTGGACAAATAAGACCTTTTAGGTTTTCCTGATGAATGGGATTCAAAACTGATACCAGTTTCTGTAACTTTCACTGAGGAATGGAAGTTTTGGATTTGAGAGTAGAGATTTTTAACATTAAAGGTTAATTCAATTTATTATCTCCATAATGAAAATTAAGTCTCTCCATTTTAGCCATTTTTACCCATTCATCTCAGACACACAGAGCCCAGCATTAGCTTTAGACCACAGTAGGAGTAGTGAACCATCTCCAGGTCATCAGCACTGTAGTTAAGGGTATCGACATAATTAACCTACAGGTATATATGGACCTGTTTGTCATGCTGCAGGAAACGAGAGAGAACAGGTAAACTAAACCCAGAACTAGTCTAGCTATAAGATGGAAGTGCAAACCAATACACAACTGTGCTACGTTACATAGCAGTCGGCAGTGCTGGACTAAGTTTGGTTGATTTCCTCTTTTGACCGGGCCAGTCTGTTGTAGAAGCTGAAATCGGTTCGATTCAATCAGACTGGGTGTACCGTCATTTGTCATTATAACCTGTGTTAAATTAAAGTGTCCTACATCAGCAACCAAGGGCAATAGTGTCACTGTGCTAAATCCAATGAGTTTTTAACATCATCATTATCATTAGAATTATTTTTACATTGTTATATATGGACTCATTTAGCCACTGGTTTTTGGTACACTATAATCTTATCTTCAGTTTAGACCAAACTATTCCACAAACGGCTGGTGTAGCTGCAGCTTTTTGTTCCAATCAAGCAGCAGCACAAGACTTGAATCAATTAATCAACTGATCTCAGTCTTCATAGAGTCGATTGGTCAAACTGTGTATGCTTAGTTGGAACAAAAACCTTGCATCCACACCGGCCCTTTGTGGAATAGTGTGGACATGTCTGGTTTAGACACAACTACATTCACTGGAGATCTTGACAAAATAAGTGATCAGTCTGGTGAACCTCGTAAAACCTACACCCATATATTCATATTTTTACGTATAAAAAAATACAGCAGACCCACATAATTGCAGAGTGTCTACTATTGTTATAGAAAACCCAAAAAGTCTTTACTTTTATAAACTCCTGGAGAAACAGAAACATGGCTCTTTAACAACTGAATGCAAACTGCTCATAGTTTCTAGTTTTAGTCCATGATGATATTGTTACCAGTACGTGGCAGTTGTCGTTCCCCAATGACAACCAGCACTTTCTTTCATCCCTGCAAAATTATTGATGCGTTATTTGCCGAAGGTACAAGGCACTGTTCTGTGACTGGCCGGAATACAAGTTAGGGTCTGTAGGGTTTGAACAAAAAGCTCCTTGTGTATAGATTTGTATATGTACATACTGTGTGTACATTTTGACTGGTCTTCACCTCTAAAACTGCACAGCTTATTTTTAACACGAAATGGGACACTGTGATTCTGAAATATGGCACCAGTCAACTAGAAAGGTTCTTTACAGTGATGTGCCTGCATGTATTTCGGTTGGTGTTTGTAACGGCATATTTACTGGTTCATTTGCACTAAAGTAGCTCTACAACAGAAAATGTGTTTAAGATACTGACTTGGAAAATGCATTTTCTTGTTGCTCCCTCTCCGCAGGTTATTCCCATTGGAAGGGTCAGGTGTTGACAGCAGATGAGCTCCATGTTCTTTATGAAGGAATCAAACTGAACAATGTGCACCACTATGACTATGTTTTAACAGGTGGGTACCTCCACTAGCACTGCTCAAAATTACAGCAGCACTGAAAAACACTTGTGCAGTCTTAAAGACAGTGTTTTGAGGTGAAATGTTCTGAACACAAACACAGCTGTCTGTGAATGTTTACTCTCGTTCATCCCTGCATTAGTTCCTCTACATCTATTCACCTTGAGTGCTTCTGTATAAACTGTTGTAGAATTTTGTCTAAACAAATATCGGCAGCTTTAGAATGGCCTCGTAGAACAGCTGGGAATTACAATAGAATAGAGGAGCAAAGCATAGATCTTTATTGTCACTGGTACAGGAACAATAGAATCAGTTTAGCTATTGTGTTCTGTTTAGTAGCGGATGAAAAGACTGTGTCTATAAAAACAGTTTGTTTGTTTTTTTTACTGAAAAATACTGACAATATTCAAAACCATAAAGAAATGCAGAAATATATAAAAAAAAAAAAAACAACTTTACCCCACAGATAAAAAAAAAATATATGCAACATACAAAGGATATGGACAATGTAATACAGGATCTACAAGGTAGAATTAAAATCAAGGAAATGTGTACAATCAAACTGACTAAAATATACATGGTGTCATGTAGTAAAAGATGTAATTATTTTGATTATTTCTTTGTGTGTTTGTTTGTGTGTGTGTTGCCTTCAGGGTATACCAGAGACACATCCTTTTTGGAGATGGTAGTGGACATTGTTCAGGAGTTAAAGAGAGCCAATCCCAACCTGGTGTATGGTAAGTTTTCAGTACTCAAAATGTTGTGATTTTGTAGAAGTTATTTAGTCTAGAAACCTGTTATACTGTACAACCACTTTATTTTTGAATAGAGAGAAACATGTGTGCAAAATGTTAATGTTTAAGAAAAAATAATAATATTGTTCATTCCAGAGTACAGAGCATTTCAAGGATGTAACTATACAACAAGGAATTGGTACATTAAAATGATAACCAGAGGAAGTATCATTTTAAGAAATAAAAAAAAAACTCTCAAAAGTTAAACTAAGGACAATGTTTCAGTAAATGTAAAATGCATAACAGATTAACTCCAAACATGGAGAACCCCATGGATCAACATTAGGACTGCACATTTTCTATAAACCACAGAATCTTTAACAGAACAACATTCCAGATTGTCTTTTTTCTGTTTGACATGATTATATGGATCTAAGAATAAGTGTTACAGTATTGAAATAAAGAATGAAGGTGGCCATGTCACCATATTCCACAAATGGTAGATGGACCCTTTATTTATCTCAGCTGCATGAGATACCATACAGGAGGGTTTTATTCGAGTCTGGACTTTGTTTCTCTTTCTAATAGAATCTGTTTGAAATGTTCCTCTGTAAAAATGGTTGTATTTATTATCAAACCTTATTTTGACTCTCCTCTCATTTAATATTATAATATACAGCCTTCTTGTGCAGCAGTTCCTTAACCTCCCTCCACCATGTAAGCACGTTTATTGCTTAACAGAGCTTTTATTTGGTAAAACGTGCCTTGCTAACGTGTACAAGTGTCACGTTTGCTGAAATGTAACACACACCTGCAGTGACTGAAATTAGACAATAAGACAAGGTGTTGAAAATAGCGGTTTTGTATGTAATGTGTTAAATGAAACTAAAATTAAACACCTTTCGAAGTGGACATTGTGCTGAAGTGGATATATTTTGCATGGAAGGCACCAGCAGTGTATCCACGTTATATTTTTTAGCCGGCCTGTGTTTGAGGACTGTCTTTTATTTGTTCGTGTTGACCTCCAACTGGCTATTATTAGAGGAACACCCTGTTACCGAGGCCTGGTTTTAATTTGAGGTAACACCAGTATGTTTATTTTACAATGTGTGGAGTAATCTGTGTTTTGTAGTCCGTTGCATATTGAGTGGCACAGTAGTCTGTTAGCAGGGAGCAGATGGTATAGTACGAGTCTGTCTGAGTAGATGTGAGGTTCACTGGTGTGTTCAGATGTCTATTTGTAAAGCATGCTGTGTACAAAGTTCATAAAAAGTGGACATGGTTTTGAGAAAGGTGTGTAAAGTACTGTAAAAAAAACAAAGAAAAATGTTTAGTGTAATGTTTCTGTTTCCTTCGGCCAGTCCACTATTTACTTCTTCTTCCCGTGTCTTGATCTTGAACGAATCATTTAGACTAAAATTGGTCCACCTGAGCATTTTAGCTTAGCTTTTAGCTTTAGACATATCACACTACAAATGAATACTTGAGATATCATCATGAAATTACACGGGCATATACATACTGTATAGCTAATGCACATCAGATGCAATGATCCATTTGAATAAAGGTCAAAAGTCAAGGTCATATTTTGCAGAAAGGTCAAAATCACATCATTGGCTCTAATTCAAGAACGAGTTGTCATAGAAATTTGACATTGGCACAAAATAGTGGCGAGATTAGGCATTTTGTGAATACTTGGGGTTTTTTTTGTTCTTGAGAACAGCTGCAGGCTTGTGCTGGGAAAAGAGTTCATAAGACTGAAATGTGTTGCAGCAGAACCAAACAATGAGCCGTTCTGCGTAGCTGTAGAACTAAAGGAGTGATTTGTAGAGTGATCCATTTCAAACTGAATATGAATTTTGTAGAGTTTCTTCACATAATATATGAATTAATCTGTAACAGTAAGACCAAATAAGATTTTTTATAGTATTTGAAACATTTCATGGTATAACTCTGGAGATTAATTGTAAATTGTATGAAGTAGCTTCATGTGAAACCAGTAGATGACACGACCTGGTGGAGCTTCATCTCATGTTGCTACAATAAATTTCATCCTAATCATGGCTGCAGCAAATTAGCCTGTAGAAAATGTGTTTTGTGAAGGTGTACTGCCATTCTTAAAAATAATAAGCAATCAGGTTTTAATGTGGATAATTTATTTATGCAAGTGTTTGTTGTTGTGGGTAGAAAGTGCTGTGTGGAGAACAGCTATATAATCAAATAATCACCTATAATAATACTAATAATAATAATAATAATAATAATCAAAGGGAAGAATGACATCCTTTTCAATTAAAATTCTAAAATCATCAGTGTATATATATTACCAAAGGGTGTCTAAAATGATTTCCTGAAAATTCTTGTTGATGTCCACAAACCTTAAACAATGTGTTACCCTCTCATCTACAACCTAAAAATGCCTCTGAGAACAGAACTATTTGTGGGTCTTGATGTTTTCTTTGCTATGTTTGCATCTGCAAATCCACTTTCATGCCTCCTATCATTGATGCATTTATGAAATGTGTTACTATCCAGAGCTTTACTGTTTTAACTCTGTTGTTTCAGTGTGTGACCCTGTCCTCGGTGATCATGGATCTATGGTGAGATTATTGACATTTTTATCTTCACGTACTGCCTCTTTGTCAGCTGCTCTGTATTCTTTTACTACTCTTGACATTAGATCCAGTTTTACAAGGATTTGGAGCTTTCCGTGTGTGTGGGAGGATTCGGTTTTCATCCTTGTGTGTGCTTTTATCTTTATGTGTGTGCTGTTTGTGTGTCTCTGTTCTGGGAGGGGGGGGGGGCGGTGTAACAAGGCTCATTTCTCAGTGACACATGGATTATTGTGATCCCCATGTCATATACACAGTGACTCACTGTGTGTGTCTGTGTGTTGTGTATGTATTGCAGTGTTGAGACACCATCATTTCAGATCTCTTTTATTGTATTTTATCTCTGTGCATCATTTATCAACAGTAAAACAAAGACAAAAAGAAACTGAAAAGGCTTTGTGTTTCTGTACAGTTAAGGCTTTAAGTGTCTGAAGTATGTGTTTGTGTATTTGATGTAACTTTGGCTGCCTCCTTCCACAGTATGTCCCTCAAAATCTGTATCCGGTCTATAAGAACAAGGTGGTTCCTGTTGCTGATATTATAACTCCAAACCAGTTTGAGGCTGAGTGAGTACTTTTTTTTTATTTTTATGAAACCATATTTATTTCCATGATTTTTTGTTTTGTTTTGTTTTTTTGTTGTTACTAAATAGTTAATGTTTTGTAGGTGATTAGTCTTCACCTGATTTGCACCAGGTTTTGTGTGACTTACTACACTGTTGAATAGCACCACCTAGTGGAGTTACTGTGTCACATTAAAGCAGTGACTCCCAACCTTTTTTTGCTCATGAATTTTTATTTATTTATTTATTTATTTTTGCAGAACTTAATTTGTTTTTGATCTTGGTTTTGATTGTTTGATATATTATGTTGCAAATCAACCTTAATTTCGGTGACATTTAAGCTTTATAATGAATATTGATCAGAAGCAAAGAAGCCAATTTGAGATTACTGCACAAAGTGAGAATTTTATTTTCCTTGGTCAAGATATGTACAATCAGTCCAACTTGTATTTACAATTCTGACAGTTAATACTGAACAAACAATAACTCAAACTATGAATTATGAAAGAGCTTGCAGCATCTAAAACCAACCTCAATGGACATTTGACACATAAACAGCAACACAGTTCATGTCTTTTATGTATTACGATTGTCTTTCTCAACTCCCCTTATGTTTTCATTCATAAGTTTTTATTTTTATCAACTGCTAGAAATTTATGGTGACTCTTATTTGAATTCCAGGTAACCCCACATAGGGTTCTGACCCCAATGTTGAAAAACACTGTATTTCAGACTGTTTTATTTGTTTGCCTGTGTGTGCAGTGACTTTATCTATATATACTTTATCTATAAAGATGAAGTTAAAAAGTTATTAGAAAATGTATTTGTGACAAGCTTTGTCAGATTTCTTTGAGTAGTGTTTAGTTCATCATGTTCAGTGTTGAAACTGAATATCTGGTTTTGCATTTCAGATTGTTGACAGGGAAAAACATCAGCACAGAGAAAGACGCTGTGGAGGTAACAAATCATTTTATTTCTAATCCTTGTGTAGTTACAGAATCAACTTTTTGCATGAGTAATTCAACCAAAATAATAGTAATTTTACATAGAAAATATACAAGTTCTGTGTATAGGCTACCTGTACATTTGTTGTTTTTTCACCATTAAAAGGAGCATGTATATTTATTTATTCTTTTATCTGTGGATACAAGAAGATGCAGAAAATATGTGTACAGCATTAAAAGAAACACAAAGGAAACTGTACTAAATGGGTTCTAAACATCACTATTTAGCAGACATTTCACTGTTTTCACTATCCATTAAAAGTCACTATTTCATGTGACCTCTGACCCAATAACAGGAAGTAGTACAGTTGGAAACTACTGACATGCATTGAATGAAACCAGGTATAAAATACTATGAAATTAATGCCATAAATATTTTATGGGAACAAATTGATTGACACTAAATACAACCACCTCTGTTTATAAAGACTCTTTTTTTTTCCCCTGAAACATTTGTTTTTACAGCTGTACTTCACATATATATCCAGATTGGCTCTTAAGGCAGAAACAGAGAAATGTATATGTGTGGTCATTAGAACTTTACTAAAACAACAATCCTAATATTGGACTGGAACTTTAACATGGTACTCTATATTGTATGTGTCTCCTTCATCCATCTTTATTTAGCTGGTGCTCATTTGAATGATTATCTTACTTTTTGTTCACAATGTTATGGGAATGTTATTTAATTAGTTTAATGGTAAGTATAAGCAGATCTTTGTTCCATGAGGATCCATCCATCTTCCAAATATTCACATATCGGTCTAAAAAATTTACTCACATTTGGCTCTGGTTCATCGTTAAGTTTGGACACTATAACTTGTTGATATCTATTTATTCTAAGATCTGAGCAAAAATAGACATAAATATATTTTTTATTCTCTGCAGGTAATGGACCTTCTCCATGCCATGGGTCCCGACACGGTGGTCATCACCTCCTCTGATTTGCCCTCCAGACTGGGAGACCGCTTCCTTGTGTCTCTGGGCAGTCAGCGCCATGGTAGGTAGCATGGTAATGTGATTAGATTAGATTAGATTAGACAGAACTTTGATTAGATTATATTAGATTAGATTAGACAGAACTTTGATTAGATTAGATTAGATTAGACAGAATTTTGATTAGATTAGATTAGACAGACCTTTGATTATATTAGATTAGATTAGATTAGAATAGACAGAACTTTGATTAGATTAGATTAGATTAGACAGAATTTTGATTAGATTAGACAGAACTTCATTGATCCATTGGGTAAAATCCCCAGGAAATTGAGATTCCAACAGTAGCACAACAGTGGATACACACACAGGAATTACCACAGGAAAAAGGCAAAGCAGTAAATGTAAAAACGAAAAATAGTATTGAGCTGGAGCTGGAGTCAACAATATAGCCAAACCTTTTAATTTCTATATTGCATTCCAACTCTGCTCTTCAGTTCGTCCAGATGGCACCAGGACGACACAGAGAGTTCGAATAGAAGTTCCTAAGGTGGACGCTGTGTTTGTGGGAACTGGAGATTTGTTTGCTGCTATGCTCCTAGCATGGACACACCACTACCCCAACGATCTAAAGGTAAAGACACATACACTGGGCAGCCTAAAGAGGAGGACGCATTCACTTCAGTTCTTAGGATTTAATTGGGGGTTTTTTTCCCCTCTCTCACTCTTTCTGTTTCAGACGGCCTGTGAGAAAACTTTTTCAGTGATGCATCACGTCATCCAGAGGACCATATCTTATGCTCATGGTAAAGTTATTTTTAGTTTCCAGATTTTTAAATATTAAGCGTAGGTCCTGTGTCTTATAACACGATTGTTAGTAATGCCCTGATGTTTAACACAACATGTTTTCTTTGCTGAAAATGGCTAAATCTCAACACATGTGAACCCATTTTCCACTCTGCATCTCTTCTTTATCTCCTTCCTGCCCGTGTCTCTCTTAGAATTGGCAGGTCCTGGTCGAAGGCCCAGTCCGCCCCAGCTGGAGCTGCGGATGGTTCAAAGTAAAGCAGACATAGAAGACCCTGCTATAGTTACGGAGGCCACAGTCATATCCTAACATTACCCACTCATAAGACTCATGCTAACCTTGTTTTCTCCTCCCATAAAACCTCTCAAATCCTGTATCGCGGTAAAATCTCTCATCACTGTAAACCTTGAGCATCATTTCCAAACTTTCCCACCCTCTCATCCTGGCCCCTTTAGTATTGTAACCCCTTTAGTCCTTTTACCCTGAACACTTTGTCCCTTTAAGTCTTTAGTGTCCTGTCCCCTCCTTAAACCAAGCCCATGTCCAATTTCCAGGACCCTGTTTTGGAATCAGAGCCATAGATGGACAGAACGTTTGTTCAGATCAGACTACAATCATCCTCTCTAAGAAGATGACGATCTGATTATATTTACTCCCAAATCCAGAACATGTTACATTATTTGTCTTACGAAATATGTCAAATCAACAAAGTTAATGGAAGGCAACCAAGCTTCAAGTGTTTATTCTGGTTGTAAAACTTTATAGCTATTTAATCCAAATTTAGAAGAAAAAAAAAATCTCCTTTGAATAATGTTAGAACATGTCAATTTTTAAGCTTTTGTTGTAGGACTATTTTCCCCTTTATTTTATTTATTTATTACATTTTAGAGGAAAACAATGAATACTGTGAAGGCAGAATTCTAAATAATAAATAAATTGATCCCAACATCCTGAAGATAGAGAGTACATGTGTGTTTAACAGTGAAAGTAATGATGGTCACATAAATAGTATAAATGTCTATGATTTACTACTGTTTTAGTACGTTATTTCATGTAGTGAATTTTTACTGAATGATAATACAATTCTAGAGGTATTTAATCAGAGTAATTGCATAATGGAACAATTAGTGTTTGCATCTGGACCAAAATACTGCAGCAGAGTTGTTCATAAGTGAAGCAGAATCCATTAGCAGGTACATTCAACCTTCTCAAACTTTACAAAGTGACACTTGTAGCCTTGTTGTTCACCCTCGTTGCTCATTTTTACTGCAGCTTACTGTAGCTGCTGTTGAAAATATAATAAACAAACACTTTCTATCTATGGCTCTACCCCTACCACTATTTCAACTCCCTTCCTGTTTAACAGCAGTGATGTAATGGTGACCAAGTCTACTCCCTGAGACCCCTTGAAAATATAACAAAGGAAAAAAAAAAACGCACAATGTATAGTTGATGTATAGATGTTGTACTATAACTGTATTGGACCATCTGTATGATATCTTCTATCTGATCTGTCTCTTGGACCATTGTGTTGATGCTACTGTACTATAGACCACATGCACTACAATATCACCCAAACTAGACCCATCTGGGCCGGTTCTGGCTCTCTGCAGGCTCCAGTCGTTGTCCCCAGGTAGTTATAGGTTAACTGTGTTATAGTCTTAGTATAGCTGAACCTCTTTCATGTTAACAAAAACAAGGGGGAAAAAAAAAAAAATCGGCAACCTGATCTGTCCAAGCTGCCTCTGGTCGATTTTTCAAGCAAATCGGCTGCTTCAGAGCCAGAACCGGACCACATTATGCCGGATGTTTCCCGGCTCAACTTTGGCCCAGAACCCTATATCTGAGAGCTGTGCCACTGAATTTCCTGGAGGCCTCGACAAGCACTTAAGAGAAATGGAAAATGGAGAAGAAAAACAAAAAAGCGGACCTATAGTTTTTATCATCACAGGGTGTTTCTCCATATCCAGTTGCAGCTCTGTACTTGTTTGTTTTTGTTTCGACTTCACACTCCACTGCGGCCATAATAACTCAAATTACACCACAACCAAACAGTATCTCCATGTGTACATCAATATGCCTAGAATTCTCCGATTTAAATGAAACAAACTGTATAAATACTAAGGTTTGCAAATTAAATCTCTAAAACTGTCAGACAAAATACTAGTATTTAAAATGTACAATTTAGACAGACACATTTCTCTATCTAGCTGCCAGTCTGAATAATTTCAAGACCTTATTGTCATCAAGCAACTGATTAGACACAAAGAGAGGCAGAAATGCTTAGTCTCCTTTTTTAGTGTATTACTATCATATTCCAGCCTGTATTAACTCTGTTTCTTTAAAAGATAAGTCGTCACTTAATCTTCAAAATGCCTACATATAGAAAAGTGTAATAGGCAAAAAGAAGCCTATGACTAATGCGATTTTGTGATATTTTTGGGTCTTACATGGCACCGTCTGCTGGAACCTTCAGATGTTGTCCTGCCAACGGTTAGTAGAACTACATCGATTTTAGCAAAGTTTATTTTTCTGACATATCAGAATTGAATCTCATTTGTTCTGTTGCAATAACCCTTCACTCTTAATCCATTTCTATATTTTGTCATGGTTAATGTTCAGATAGATTGCTGCACACACTGTAGGTTCTTATGAAAAGAGACAATAAAAAACTCATCTTTTAAACTCTGACCGTCCTGAGCGGTTCATTAAAAAAAAAACAATAGAAAAAGTAATTTAATATAAAATCACTTGTGACACCTATAATGAGTATTGAACTTTTAGAGAAACAGATATTTTAACACTGGGTGTAATTCTGATAGTCAACACATGCATATTTGGAGCTTTGAAGCAGTCACTGAAGTTATCTTTCCATGTATAAATTCAGAAAGGCTGAACACAGTGGAGTGTGACAGAACAGATGCGAAATGTGATGAAACGCGACAGTGGTCATGAGCCGGTTTCAACCAATGATGTCGCAAGAACTCAGCATGTGCCTTAGCCCGCTGAGCTACATGGGCACCACAGGAAATGAGATTTTAATGAGATTTTAAAACTTTTATGTTACGTCAGAGTCTCTGGATAACATTTTGATTTAATGTTCAGTGATGATTTAGCACCAGGAAATAATAACAAGATGACTTTATTTGGGGAAAAAAACAGATAAAACATAAAAAATAAATCAGAGGCCAAAAAAAAAAAAAAGAGGAAAAAAATCCAAATGTTGTCAGTGTCCAATCTGGATGTAAGGTTCTGGGCTCCCAGTGTAATTCTGTACTGCTGTTGTTTCTCTATGGACTGTACTGTGATACTGCCTTAGGAACCTAACATCACAACACCACAACACTGCTCACTGAGGGAAAGGAGGAGAGGGAAGGGAACATGAGATGTCTTAAATGTAGATACACAGATTTCATTGGACCCATTTGAGAAGGAAATTGGAGTGTTATAGCCCATAAAAACCGTTTTTAGGGCTACCAGTTATTTTGATTATCAGTTACAATTTTGGCCAATCAAGTGAGAGCATTCCCACTGACCACTTTTCTGCAACAAACACTCCAAAATCCAAAGATGTGCAACTTACAACAAGAAACTAGCTAAAAGTAGAATTGCTTAATAAATAATCCAAAATAACTGATTATCAATATGTTTGATAATTGTTTGTGGAGTGATTTACTAATTGTTGTAGTGACCAAAGTTTTTAGTTTTTACAGCTTGAAAATATGAACAAGTGTCAAAATAATGTTGAGGAGGAAATTGCAGGCTTTTTTTTTTTTGGGGGGGGGGGGGGTTGCAATCCTTAACATAATTTTTCTCCTTTTGTAAAAGTCCAACTCTTCTGTGCCACTGTAGCATTGATTGTCATATCAGTAACAGACTGCTGTGTCTGTGCACTTGGCCAACCAGCTTTCAATTCAGCGATACTCAATGTGTGCACTATCCAATCCTCTGCTTCCTGCTAACAGACCAGTCAGCCGTATTATCGGGTCAAAGTGTGTCTACCTTATGTCTGTATTGTGAGTGAATGAGTGCGTATATAAACATCCTTTATGGTCACAGGGTTTTTGTGTGTGTGTATGTGTGTCTGGGCATGACAGTAGAACTCCTTAAAAACTAAGTGAAATAATAAAGAGGAGGAGGGATACACACACACACACACACATATATATATATATATATATATATATATATATATATATATAAATAAAGATGGGGAAACAGCGTTTAGGAGGGGAGGGGAGGTGAGGTACGTTCAAGAGGACAATCATAGTGATGTTACGCAGTGTTGCACACACTAAAACAGAGGACGGTTTGGGTTCAAGGACTGAATCTTAGGCCTTGATGCCTCACCTTCATGTCCCCTCCTTCTCTTCCTCCCCCTCTACTCACCCACTGCCATTTCTATAGCTGTCCCTTAAATCTGCCCTCCTCACCCACCTCCCTGCAGTGCCAGTTTCGTGTCTGTATTACTAGCTTTTAGCCTCGCCGTGTGTGTGTGTGTGTTTGATGGTTATACTGTACTCTGGTTCTCCTGTCTCTTGGCTACATTTCCCCTTCATTGTTCCTGTGCTGGTCACAACCCGCCTTTATCTCCACTTGCTCGCTGCCTTTTCCAACTGTCCCCTGCGCTCTTGTATCTAAAGAAAACGCTGCTGTAACCTACCCGTGCTTTCAGTATCTCCCCCGGCTTCTAACTGCTGCGGTTAGCTAGTTAAAACATATGCCACATGCCCTGTACTATTTGAACCCGGATGCATCAGCTATTTGTATATCCCTATCCAAGTTGCAAGTATCTTAACTGAACCAGAACCACCAAAATGTCTGAGCTTTTACATGTGTAAGGAATGTGTAGTTATGGGTCTGATGCATGGACTGTGTATAAAAGTGGACAGTTAATGTTGCATTGTTTGAGCTGCAACAGTACAGTCAGCTGGTGCACCCGGATCCTGATTTACCAATGAACTAAAACATGGCTGCCTTTGGGCCTGATCACACAGCACACAGTTTTCAGATTTTGCATGTCTGTACACTTGAATGGTTTAGGGCTAGACCCGGATACCCGACTATTCGGATATTCGTTTGCTGGGTAGGCACACCGTTTTACGATTTTGTGACTGGATCTCAACAGAAACAGGGAGGTGGTTCTTTTCTATTTTCAGCAGAGCATCACTTCAGCACTGCAGTAACAAGCGTCAGAGCTTTTTATTCTGCCATATAATAATTACACATGACGAGCAAAAGTACAAGACAGAACACAGTCACTTGGCAAATTGTGTAACAGTCAAGTTAATGGTCACTAGCACGTTAGCCTGTGGGGATCCACTGGTTCTAGATATGGTAGTTTTTATGCTATTGCTGTTGTGTATTCATGCATGCTGTTCCCTATTTGACTAGATGTCACCATTCTGGCCATAGCAATGATGTGATTGTAAATCTATTGTATTTCAAAATGACTCCCAAAATGTCGGTCCTATCAATTTGTCGTTTTTGCTAGTCTCCAAAAATACATAAGTATGCCAAACTACACAGAGGCCACTTAGCTTTTATAATATCGTTTAATGGTATAAGTTATAGATATTGAAACAGAGACTTTCATGACACATCCTTGAGATGTTACAATGAATCTCAGCTTGTGCAAATTCATCTTCTTTAGTTGACTTCTGCCATTTTTTCACCCTTATTTTTTTTAAATAACCATTCATGTATGAAATGTATTGTTTAAGAAGCTTTAATTTGACAGGTTTCTTTAAAGGCCATTCACTCCCAGAGCCATATAGTTTGTAAATAACTCGCAATGATAGAAATACTGGTAGTCTGTTGAAATATATCTGAATTTGTAGGAAAAGTTCAACACTGCTAATGATCTATCTTATGCTTATTAAGAATCTGAATAATGAGACTACGAAAACCAGTCTGATTGATGAATGAGCAGATACATAGAGTTGGTGATGGTGAGCGCAGACTGGAAGTGTTTTCACAGAGTTGTGAATATTTTAAAATTCTCAAACAACTACAGTAAATGCATTTTGGTTTAAGTACATAGAGTGGCATGTTTATTTTTGTATGAGGGAAAAGTGGATTAATATGGGTGGGTTTTTTTTTTTGCCTTTTCTATGGTGTGAGCTGTGTGGATAGAAAGGAATAAAAGACAACAGCTCTATATTCATTATGGAGGCTCTGACACTAGACAGTAGCCAGAGGAGTGCTTCGTTTTGCTCTGCCGGTCACAGAACATTAACCTTCATCAGTGTGTATGCCCACAATGGTATCCTAGATAGTTAAGAGATCTGGATGTGAACTTCCCATAATAATCAGTTTAATCACTATTAACAGGCGTTATTAAGATGAATGTTCGCTAGTTGTGTTATGTTATAATGGAGACATCCCTGATATGATGAGCCATTATTACACATCAGGCCAGTTCAACAACATGATATGAACACAGAATTAACCTGATTGTTGCCGCAGACTCTTGATTGAACATTACCCAACAGGTACGTACACTGTTTGTGATGTGTTTACATCACAAACAGGTCACAGCTGCGATGAAAGGAAATCGTGTTTAGTTGAGAAGTTGCAGACAGACAAGACAGACATTTTTATTCCTTTTTTTTTTTTTTGCCTGAAATGAAACAACATATTAAGTGATTAGAACTGATACTCTGACTGATAGCTGATAGTTGCATCCATACATTGGATGTTTCTTGTAAGTAGTGATTGAATTGGAAACGCTGTGTGATCAGGCTCCTCACATGCCCTTATCTTCCTCATGTCTGACATTCCCATGTGGCTTTGCTTGATATTCATTACTATTCTTGTAGTGACAGACCCCCGCTCCTTATATCCCCATCTGCTTGGTTAAAACATGGCTGCCACTGAAAACTGTAACAGCCCAACCATGTGTCTCCACCTCTGCTCCTCTCCTCCTGATCGACGGGCTCATCTCTGCCATCTTGTTCTTCTGTTCTTGGTGGCCAAAACAAAACATAAAACAAAACGAGGAAATGTAATAATCATTGTTTGGTAACTGTTTTTAGTGCTATGTTTTTGGAGCGTTACGAGTATTTTCTAACATGTTACAATAAAAGATTGTAGTGTACAAATTCACATTTATAAAATATATATATATAGATATATGAGAAATGTATGTTCTAATGCAATAAAGAGAGATTAAGAATTATGAACATCAGATTGATGTGGTTTTATTTACTCATTTATTTTTTTCACCTCATCTGCACATGGATGACCATGAAAGTACACTGACCTTCAAGTCAAAAGATATATGCAATTTTAAGTAGCTTAATATCTGTTTTCAATAGTTCTTATTTACGTTAACAGATTTATCTTTCAGACAAATGTTTAATTATTTCATGCATTTTTAACATTTTCAGATTATTGTGGAATACAATTGTTTTAAATTCAGTATTTCTTGACTGACTACAACTCCACCTATACAGCATAGGTGAAGAGCTTAGTTTGTGTAATTAAAAAAATATATATTGAGTTTATATTTTATAAGTACTGACATTAAAATAGTTTAAATTTTAAATTACAGTTAAGCCTTTAACTCCTGAGACTAACAGTCCCAGTCAAAAATTAATAAGATAAGTAACAAAATGGACAATAACAGCCAAAAATGTCTAATAAACCAACAAAATGATAAGTAACATTAACAAAATAAGACACAAATTGCACATAAGTGAAGAAAAATAATAAAATACAATGTTAAATATAGAAATATAAAAACAAAAATAACAAAAAATAATATTTACAAAATAATAGCTTAACTTATAGTTAAAATAAACTAAAATGAAAAATACATAAATAACCCGCTACCTGTACTTGCAGCAGTCATTGTGGAAGCACCTTAATGCTACAGTCACACCAAATGCAAATTTACATGTGTACCTACTTACGTCACTTACCTGTGACGCACCGCGTGAACACCCTAGTTTGGACGCTGGACAATAGGGAGCCTAAGTCTCCGCCCTTTCCGGTCAGTCCCCTGGGCCTAAGTTCGGAAAAATTTAACATGAGAGTGGATGAGGAGAAAATAATTATTTTCTGGTCCACTTTACTTTATGCCCTGAATCACACATTTACTGTACTTCAATTAAAATAACCAATGATGTGCGTTTGGAGTTTCTTTGATACGTGTTTTGTGATTTATTAGCGTTTAAAAATATGTAATTATTTGTACTCTGTTTGGACTACATATCAGACGTCGCATAGCTGACGTCACAGCAGAATCTTTCCCTGCAAACTTTTCAAAACCGTATACCGCCTTTTCTATTTTTAATTTGAAAATGCCTGTGTGCTTTGTGCCCCGGTGTAATCACAACACCATTTCCACATGTTCCCTCTACCGCTTCCCGGCGTCCCGCATGCTGGCTCTCACTCGACCAACTATCTCTCCCTCGGAGTAGCTGCCACTTTCCACATGCCCCGATTTAAAGTGGTTTTCTCCACGTTTGATGCCCTTGCCTTCGTCCTGAAAGAAGGAGGTGAAGCTCTCCAAAGTCACAGCCATTTTCAAAGAGTTTTTGATGGTGAAGCTTGGTGGTGACGTCATATTTGTGAGACGAACGTTGTAGTCCATTACTTACTCTCACATAAAACCTAACGTAACTTCTGATGCCTGTCCAAAGTGAGTGCTTTCTCAATGTGAAAATGTATCTTTAAAATTCACAGACATTATATGTGAAAACCGTAGCACATTTCAAACGGGACCAGAAAATTACTTTTATCCCTCCATTGACTCACGTTAATTTTTTTATGGCACTTAGGCCCCATTGCCCGGAAATCGACCGGAAATAGAGGCGCGTCACTTAGGCTCCCTATTCGCGGCCACTCCGAACGCGCAACGCCCGAGTCTGTACACTGGATTATGGCTATGGCAAGCCAAAGTGTTCACATAGCCGCGCGTTGTGTTTATCATATCACGCGTGCCAGAACGCGTTCTGGCATGCTATCACGCGTTACATTACGCGTTCTAGCACGCGTTCTGACACGCCACCACGCGTTCGGGAACGCGGTCTAGCACGCGCAATGGCACGCGTTCTAGCACGCGTTCCGTAACGCGTGCTAGAACGCGCTCTGTAACGCGTTCTAGCACGCGTAATGGCGCGCGCAATGGCACGCGTTTTCGCATGCGTCATGGAACGCGTGCTAGAACGCGTGCTATATGGTAATGATCTCCTCCCACTGATTTTATCCGCCAATTAGTTTGTAGTGCTTACAGCCAATCACTGGCCAACACAACGAGTCCAGAATAGCTGAGCACTGATCTTACCTTCACAAACGAAGTGCATTCACTCAATGTTTAATTTTTGCTAAATATTTTGACTTTTCCTTCATCAATCTACTTTATTTAACTTGTTCAACTTCAGTGTGTCTATTCTTAAGGGTTTGTTTATTGTATTTTAATTCTTATTCTGTTGTGCTAATCTAACACATGAGCTGGCTGTAGGTTGCATGTTTTGCCACTAGATGGCGAAGTAAGACGATAGATGATAGTAATGTAGTTTAATCTTCAATGCAAGTGAAAGGTGCAAAACAATAGAAGATGACATATGTCAGAATCATAATTCTTTATTTGTCCATCCACACGTGAAATGGATGCGACACTCCCTTAAGACCGTGCAAAGATGCAAAAAGCAAAATATAACAAAACAAATATACAACTATACAACTTACAAATATAATAATATACAAGATAAGAAAGACTATAATAAGAATAAGTAAAGTGTAAAGTATTAATAAGAATATAGAGAAAGATATGGATAAAATATACCCCGGAGGTAATATAAATATGAACATAGTTATGCATATTACTATATGCATGGTTAAACATCAAGTGTCAATTTCAAGAGTACAACAGAGAGCAAGGGAGACCACAGGTGTCAATGGTCCTGCCAATCACACCTATTACATGTTAAATTAAAAACTTTAAATCCTGAATGTACGTCTGTGAATTATACTTGTCCTGAGAAAAACTGTAACTAAGTGTATGTGTGCAAATATTATTGTAAATAGATCTCTATCCCATATATGTTTCTCTTGTTTCACCTTCTTGATGACAAATATAACTATAATAATAAGGTTAAACGACAACATATTTTACATAATAGTAATGATGGACATGTCCACAGCACTGCTTCAGAAAACTATCACAACAGGGTCACATGATACAGATGAAATTATGTCATTGAGCCATGAGCAACCATGTATATCGTCTTATATATTTTATCCCATAATTTCATCCTTCACCAAGTGTGTCATCTCAGCCAATGCAACCTCGATTGACATATAATCAAAATATGACAAATCAATTCACATTTTGCTTTATTTATTAATAAAGTATGAAACGGCATCTCACTTTATTTTATCCCTTTTGCATGAAACCTGAAAATACAATAAACAAACCCTTAAGAATAGACACACTAAAGTTGAACAAGTTAAATAAAGTAGATTGATGAAGGAAAAGTCAAAATATTTAGCAAAAATTAAACATTGAGTGAATGCACTTCGTTTGTGAAGGTAAGATTAGTGCTCAGCTATTCTGGACTCGTTGTGTTGGCCAGTGATTGGCTGTAAGCACTACAAATTAATTGGCGGATAAAATCAGTGGGAGGAGATCATTACCATATAGCACGCGTTCTAGCACGCGTTCCATGACGCATGCGAAAACGCGTGCCATTGCGCGCGCCATTACGCGTGCTAGAACGCGTTACAGAGCGCGTTCTAGCACGCGTTACGGAACGCGTGCTAGAACGCGTGCCATTGCGCGTGCTAGACCGCGTTCCCGAACGCGTGGTGGCGTGTCAGAACGCGTGCTAGAACGCGTAATGTAACGCGTGATAGCATGCCAGAACGCGTTCTGGCACGCGTGATATGATAAACACAACGCGCGGCTATGTGAACACTTTGGCTTGCCATATATGGCAAGCCAAAGTACGCGCGGCTATGTGAACACTTTGGCTTGCCATACTGGATAAACAAAATGTGTCGCTGCATTTCAGTCTGTCCTCAACGCGACTGTGCAAATCGTAGGCGGAAGTTCCGCCTTAAACGCTAGGATTGGAGAGGCAGCCGGTCAGTCAAACTAGCTCCCTTCCCTACGTTCTTGATTCGAAAAATTCATTCGTTCGCCTTCGTTGCGTCGTTTAAATCCATACTAGATTACGTACAGGTACTACTCAGAAAATTAAGAATATTGTGTAAAAGTTTTTTTTTTTATTCAGGTAACTCAACATAAAAGGTGAAACCAATACATTTATAGACTCATGACATGCAAAGTGAGATATATCAAGCATTTATTTGTTGTAATTTTGCTGATTATGATTTACATTTTATTCAAACTCAAAAACTCTGAAAATTTGAGTTTTGCTTGAAAGTGAATTTTCTGAAGCTGTACATCCTAATCAGCAACATCAAAACAAATGAAAGCTTGCAATATATTGATTTGAATACTATTTGTCTATATATACATTCCACCGTACAGAAATGCAAGCACCTTTTCGGGATATTCCAATTGTCCGAGTATGTCTCTGAAACAGTTCAGCCAATCAGAAGCAGAGTTGGCGAACTTTTCCGAACAGTCGCGTCCTCATATGGTTCAGATAACTTGCTCTGGATGTCCCATACGTCCGAGAGCCAGACACCGTCGCTTTTGGGTTGAGTTGATCCTGCAGAAGCACCTGCGGCACGAGGAAATCCACCACATCCTCCTTGGATGAAGTCCGTTTTCAATGGTATTTCAGACTCACTTTTTCTTTCTACCTCCTTCCGGGTCGGAGTCACCACGTTGGCAGCATCTCAACGCTTTCATAGCAGGCGTCATGCGAATTCGCCTGAAAAGTTCAATTTTTTCAACTCCAGTGTTTACGGGGATTTGCGGCAAGACGTGCCGCTCCAACGCCCGGACGCCCCAACGCGCTGCAGGAACGCCTCCAACGCGCCGCCCGGGATGAATCTGTGTCCAAACGCATCTCTCCATTGACTTTGTATGTAATCTGGACGTGTGAATGTGAATATTCACGTTCAGTGTGGCCGTACCATTAGGCTTCTGTAGAACTAATGAGGAGCTGATTATTGACTCTGAAGTGTAATAAGAGCTAACACTGAATGAATGGATGGTTAAGTTTAAATATGCAGAAAAAAAATGTATTTGTTTGTTTTTTCGTTGTTGTTTTTTTCAAATATAGTTTTACTGTGTTTTGTTTATGGTACAGGTGTCAACGGCAAAATTAAAGCTGCTGGGGACCAAATGTAAATACTAGTTCTCTTTTTTTTCTCTCTCTTTTGCAAAGTTTTCCATCTTATTTATATTTTTAAAATATTTAGTGGTTATTGTTCATTTTGTTTAATTTTCTACATTTTTACAAACAATTATTAGGTTTTTCTTAAAAGAAAATTCCCATTTGTGTCTTACTTTGTTCGTGTTAGTAATTATTTTGTTAGTTTATTATTCATGTTTGTTGATTTTATGACACACACACACACACACACACACACACATACACACACACACACACAGACTGCTTCACCCAACAGTAAAAACAAACGAACCCAGTTAAACACAGAAGCCTTGCCAGAACAAATGAATCCTAAGGATATTAGAACAAATGAATCCTAAGGATATTAGCCTACTAGTTACTAAAAAGATGCAACCAAATTGTGTATTTAAGTACTATTTCCGCACTAAGGCACAGAGGTCAAACTCCGGTCCTGGATGTTTAGGTATATTTCCCTTTTCTACTCTAACACACCTGGTTCAATTAATGATCAGCCCATCATCATCTCTGCAGAAGAACAGTAATGATGTAATGGTTCTCATGTGTAATGGAAGAGATAAATATCTTTAAAATACTGGACCAGAGTTTGACACTCCTGTACTAACACTGCTTCCTCTTTTTTCGAGTCACGTTTCTCATGTTAAATGTTCTGAACTGCTTTCCGTACAAGTCCCCTCAGCTGCTGTTTTGTTGACATTTTTCTGCCTCTGCTGACTGACCGTTTGTCAACCCCATTAGAAGCCCATTGGAACATACATACCGACAGCATGCCAGTATCACTGTTTCGACACTAACATCCTATAAATCATCTCATACAGTCTGTTTTGATCGAGTTTTGTTCGAGCGCTAACAGCTCAGGATGGATAGCTTTCTACCAGAGCTAAGCTAACGCCACAGCGAACATTGTTCAACTAAGACACATTATTGCACAGTGGAAACCTCAATTATCCCATGTTAAGCTAATCATGGAGGGCATTTTGTACAAATGGACGAATTACATGACAGGTGAGTTGTGTAGATATTTGTGTTTGTTTTTTTTCCACACACCACTATGCTAACAATCTGAATGATGCTCACTGGCTAACTAGCACAATTATGCTAGCTCTTCACATGCATGACAACAAGGTGAAATTCTATCAAAAGGTGTTACTATCACATAAAACAAGCTTATAGAAAAAAAAAATACCCTACCCTGTCGGACTGTGTTAATTCAGTGTGAAATATACTTTCTTAATATGTGGGTTTAATCTGTTGAAGTCATATTAGTCAGTTCGGAGCCCATATTAATGTGTCTATTCATTTAACCAGTGACACAATTAGTTAACGTCAAGATAATTTAATTTCTTAACATATAAACTACAAACTTTAATGATTTAAACGGTGCTATGTTAACAGTGGGACTAACTGAAACTTTTTTTAGACTGAATAGTTTTGAGTCCCATATGAATAGCAGTTTACAGTAACAGGAAGTGGTGTAAGATGTTAATCAGGCTAACATAGTTTGACTATAAATATAACTGGTTGGAAAGAACTTGTACACCTCATGTGACTGTAAATGTCCAGTATAAGATCGTCTTTTGTAATGGAAACACTCACATGACTGTCATGTGAACAGTTTTTTTTTGTACTGTGGAATGAAAATCCTGTTTTAATTGCACTTGTTTTAGGGAAATTTTTCTTTTCTGTCTGTTGTATTTTCATCTGACACACAAGGTTGAATGAAATAAGGTTGCAAATGTTCAAAGACTTAAATGGAAACATAAGACGTACAAAACAGTCTATGGATAGAAACTGTTCCTTGCATGAAATTTGAGGAACATGATCTGTGGCTAAATGTTTGTTCTTGTTTATATCCAGTAGTTACCAGGTATGATCGAGCCAGTAATGGTGTGAGAAAGCACTGTGCAGCTATACTAATAATTCCAAATCTGTTTTTACAAATTAATTTATCATCAATGATAATGGCTTAAATTGTAGGTTTAAGCAAGTACTTGAACATGTCATTAAGGAATAATGATTAAATATTTAATAAAAAACATTAATTTATCATCATTGACAAAGTAACAGAGTGAGGAAAGATATACAGCAGTTATTCAAGGTTTGGGGAAAATGCTGTTCAAGGAAAGTTCAAATATTTAGTGCACTTTAAATGAGAGTACCTTATATCGCAAATGAAAATTTTATTTTAAGACATTAATTTATGGTAACCAAGTGAGAATCCAAAAAAGTAACACTGTGAGGTTTTTGATTAGTGCCATACATAATAATAATAATAATAATAATAATAAAATATTTTATTAAGACAGACACTGATAAAATTATCAGACTTTGGTGACCGTTTCATTACTATATTTAATATACATCTTTCTTCAGATTTTAATGGCATTTAAGATCATTATAGCATTTAATTATTGTTACACATGATTAGACATGGGCATATATTTTAAACATATTTGTACATTGCTATCTACATTCTGACTTTATCCTATATACAGTCATTTACAACCTTTAATGTTCTTAACTTACACCATATTCTCATATATTTGTCTAAGAATCTACACATATGTACTTCATGATGAATAATCAAAATATTGTTTTGGAGAAAAATAAATTGATCCTAATGTTTACTTTTGTTTGGCAAGGCCCTACAGCTTTATTTTGCTCAATATTAAACAATTAGAAGTGGGTGAAATGGCCAGTGATACAAGTGAGCAGCTCTAATCTATGGTGTGAACATGTGAAGGATGTATCAGAATCCCATCACATTTAGTGTGCATGAATTATATGTCCACATTGTCTTAGCAGTTTAACCATAAATGTTTGTCTACTCAGCATCTTCAGTAAGTGGAGCCAAGCACAACATCAATGTTCTAATTAAATATTTTAAAGATATCAGAAATTATTAGAAGTGCTTCTTGAGTGTAGTGTAGCCTGATCACATTAGAATGACAGTTTATCACATTATTTTCCACTCTGAGGAAATGGAATATCAGTAGACCACATAATCCAGTAGGAATTAATGTATTTTTCTGCTATAGAGTCAAGTATCACAAAAGCGTTTATCATAATGCATATACAATGGTCAGCATTTAAGGTACATCAGTTGATTTATAGATGACGCAGTACTCTGTGGTCATTGTGCTGATATGAATAGCTGTTTACATTTTGACTTTGTTTTCATTGTCAGGCTGGCAGCCCCGTTGGTTTGTCTTAGAAAACGGAGTCATATCGTACTACGACAGTGAGGACGATGTGGGTAAAGGAAGCAAAGGATCCATTAAGATGTCTGTGTGTGATATTAAAGGTGAGGAGACACTGATCAGTGATTTGTTACACTGACCGTGCTAAACTATGAGTGTTTAACACATGCATATTTATATTGCATGTTTCAGTGCATCCGACAGACACGACACGGTTGGAGTTGATAATCCCCGGTGAACAGCATTTCTATGTGCGAGCTGTGAACGCAGCAGAGAGACAGAGGTGGCTGGTGGCCTTAGGCTCATCTAAAGCTGGGACTCTGGACAGTCACAAAAATAGAGGTATTCACAGCTCTGTGCTCTATATATATATCAATATACATCTGCAGTTTTTATTTTTTGCAGCATGTGTCCAGAGATGTATAAAGTACTGGACTAGAGGAGTGGATTAGAAGTACAAATACTACATCAAAAAACTGACTTGAGTAAAAGTTGAAGTGTTCTTCAAGCATCATACTCAAGTGAAAGTACTAAAGTATCCAAAGAAAATTGTACTTAAGTATTGCAAGTAGAAGTATGTAAACAATTTCTACTCAAGTACTGAAAGTAAAAGTAGAAGTAAAATTACAAGTAGAAGTAATGAAAAAAAATACTACTTAAGTACTGAAAGTAAAAGTAAAATTTAAAAGTACTGTGTAGGCCTATACTAAATGAAAGCAGTCACAAGTTTTAACACATTTATATATTTAATATGAAAGGCACAACTTCAGCTGAGGCAGCAGTAGTACAAGGACATACCAGTTCACTTACAAGTGTTAATGAACAAACTAAAACTTTCAAAGGCCAGAGTATTCCAAGAGTATGGCCAAGTGACAAACCAAATACTTCTTATGTAAACACGGTGTAGCAGCTACGCATGTAACATTACCAAAAGGCCGATTAGAGCGTGCAGTCTTATTACGTAGTGTTTGATCGCTGACTCGTCCAATGATGAGACACCATCATCAAACCAGGTGACAGAGCCATCTATCGCTCTGGCATTGATATGCTATGGGTTTGGTATGCTTCCCAACTATTTTAATAAGAGTAACGATTCGGCACATAAAAAATGTATCGGAGTAAAAGTATTAATTTATTTTTTTTTTTAAATGTAGTGCAGTAGAAGTGGAAGTAGGCGAAAAAAATTATACTTCAAAAAAGTACAGATACTGCATTTCACTACTTAAGTAGTTGTACTTCGTTACTATACATCTCTGCATGTAGTTGGTTGTGTCCTGAAAAATGTATTTCAATATAATTCTGGATTAAAGAGATTTTTTTTTCAAAGAAGAAAGTCAGATTTAGAAAAACTGAACAGAGGAAATGAATAACTGATAAGTAAATGGCAAATCCAATAGTTTTTCATTATGAAAAGGGATGAAACCTCAGTGTGTAATATATGAAGTACTTGGATGATAGAAGATTTTACCATTAAAACTGAAACAATATATAGAATTTGAACTACTTCCATAATTCTGTTGATTGACCATAGCCAGAACTGTTGTCTTGACTTATGTTTCTTCGTTTCTGCAGTTATAATATTTATTTTGTATTCAGAGAAATCGACTTTGATATAAAACAATAAGCTCAGTTTATAATCGGAGTAATGTCCGCTGAATGGAGGGATGGAAATATGAGCATTTTATTTGAATAATTTTTTATTAGAACAGGGTCCCAAATGTGAGACCAGTTGAGAAACTCATGTAAAACCGAATTACCCGACCCCCCCAAAAGGAGAGAGGGGTATTGTTTTTGAGTCGATTTGTGTATTTGTCAGGAGCTTTATGCAAAAACTATTGAACCGATTTCTATGACATTTTCAGAAAAGATGCAAGGTAGTCCAGAATAGATCCCATTAAACTTTGGTGAAAGTTGGTCAAAGGTCACAGTCACCAAAAATGTGTTTTCACAATGATAAGAGAAAAAATCAGGGAAAATGTGTACAAGGGGGCTGGGGTTGTTGTGCCGGTCACCACTTGTTTGCTGTTGTTACCTGAGCTGGCAGAGCGATAAATGAACTGTGTGTCTGTTTGTGGAGTGAGCTCTTTATAAGCTGTTCAAATAAACTCCTCTCATGTTTGCAGGTCCAGACTGTCTGAGGACAAAGATGTCTGAACTCCGTCTTTACTGTGATCTACTGGTTCAGCAAGTCCAAACAATCCAATCACAACACACTGCTGACACAGAGACCATGCCCACGTCTGAGGTAACAGCATGTCTTAAACTATACTTTTCTTCTTTTCTTTATTTCCACAAAGTGTTTGTATTTTATGAATACACATTTTTTCCAGAGGTTGTACAGTTACAAGGTGTTAATGCGAGTTAAGTCACAACCCACTCAACAGCAGTGAGCTCATTTGGACTGAAATCCTCATTGTTCATGTTACATTATTCAGTTTATGTTACAGTGTGTGTCACTCTATTTTCTAGGCCTCTCTCCTCAGTGCCACCTGTGCAACCTTTATCCGGACTCTAGAGGAATGTATGACCCTGGCAAACCAGAGTTTGACTCCTGACCTCCGACCACCTGAAAGGGTAATGACAAACGGCTCTGCAATTTCAAGTACATGGAAGCTACATCAGAAATAATAACCAACATACTATTCAATTTGCAAACACACTATGTTTTACAGTGAAACCTTACTATGAACTAATATTGCATGAGTCCTGTACAATATTACATCCAAATGGTGGAACCTTATCTGTCTATAATTCAACAAACCTCTCTGTAGTGTGTCCTGTTTGTCTGTGGAACACCTAACACCTACACAACTCCACCAAATGATCCAAAATTTGGAGGGTGACTTTCCAGTACTATGGTGGATTGCTGGGTGTTGATTGGTGTCGCCTGCACTAGCACACCACAAACCACTACAGTGGTAGGCTGTCTGCCCCACCTGAAACTTGATTTTACTGATTCCACCAGCAGTAACAACTTACACTATTAACCTTATCATACTCACAGATTCCACTACACACTTCCAAAAAGCCCCAACTAATTATGAGTCTTTCTTTCTGCTCCTTTCGACTCATTTCACCCACTTCCACAACACATTAGCAGCAAACAATCTCACATTTTTCTACGGGCTCTGCACTAGTATGCATAAATTTCCCACAATACAGCGCAGTAAATCTGACAACTACTCAGTGGTGGGGCTGTCGGGGTCAGCGAGGCCTTCTCAGTTGGCATTCGCATAATCACAAACACTGACCTACATTTACAACTAAAGTTCTAATATTTGAACCATGAAATCGTATTCCCAGTAGACAATTCTCTTAAGTGTTTAGCTGTTCTCTCAGCTGCACTGCTTCAACTACATGTATGTGGATTTAAGACATTTTGTTCAATCAGATTTCAGTCTCTGTGTGTTGCCAAGGTTAATCTAATCTGCCCGTTTTTGTATAATATTGATGGTTTCTATAACTGTGACATCATAATGGTTGTATTAAATGGTGTTATAAGATGAATAAGTCACTATTGAACGCTCGCCAATGCACGGCCCACCACTGGTGATACTCGGTAACAGTGTCTGAAGCACCCATGCTGCTCCCAAATATTTGATATTTTCATATTTTTGTGTTTTCTTTGGTTGAATGTTATGTTAATGTCTCCACATTGAACCAACCTATGACAAAAACAATACAAAAATACAGGAAATACAATATTTATTCTGTTAGTAATGGAGTACAAATAAGACCTTATTATCTTAACTATGCTGAAGTTTTGTCTGTTTGTAGCTACAGTTAACCAGGTTATTTCTCTGAATATTTAATGTCTTGTGTTTTCTCCATCTTTCCAGATGAAGAGGTCTATCAGTCACCCTGGAACATACAGCTTTGACAGGTGAGTTGAAACACACACTGCCCTAAGTCTCCTTTATCCTGCCCTTTCCAAGTGCTAGCATCTACTTCCTCAGGTTTATTAAGGGGACAACACAAAACAATCAGTTACAAAGCTAAGGGTCTTTACATTATGTTATGTGTTTCTATTATGTTCAGTTATTGTCTAGGGAAATATGGGAGAAATGCACAGACGAACTATAGAGGCTAATATTACAATGAACAGCCATAATAATTGTCTAATAATCAGCAAATCTGTTAAACATTGAAAGTGTAAGATTGAATTTTTCACCACAGTTTTTTCCACTTCTTAAAAAGATTTACGATTCTATTGTTTCATTGTCTACAAACCAACATCTATGTATAATAACACATGATCATATACAGTAGAAACCTCAGATAACTAGCACTGTAATGATTGTTCCCCCAATTTGTCTTATTAAAGTAAGTGAGATGTAGCATATTTAATGTCTGACACGGAATTGTTGACCACTGTTATGGAAGAGATAATCTAGAATGTTCTTCAGATTTCATACCAGTATTCACAGGTTATGATAATATCTTAATATATATGTGTGTGTCATGAAAGGTGGATTTTTTTTTTCATTTATTTATTCAAGTTTTTACTTATGTAAATCAGATGAAGGAATTTAGAACATGAGGAATCTAATCTAAAATACCCCCCCCTTTGCAAACTGAGGCAACAATTAACATATTTCAGTACTTTAAATCTGTTTTTGAATCTGCCTCTTGACCTTTAAGACCCCTTGCTTTGTTTTGTGTTCCTCAGATCAGGTGTACTTAAGGAGTACATCAGTGGAGGTCAAAGGTCAGGCCAGCGCAGGAACAGGACCTGCTCCGATAGCTCTGTTTATGATACAGAACGTAAGATACACCAACACAATGCCTTTACACTCATATTTGTACTGCTTAAATCACCTCCTCAAACAGAGATGTGTGAAATACAGGGTTTGATTAGACCGAAAAACCCTAAACATGTAATGATTTAAACAGATTTGTTTTACTTTAGTCTTTGTTGCGTGTACTGATTGTTTATTCAGTGTCAGATAAAGGTGTAATGCAAAACTTCCCTTTAAAGTTTCCCTATGGATGATTCAGGTGTGCCCATTTCTTGCATTGAGGATTATATTGGAGTCTATGTTGTACTGTGAGCTACATATCTGCAGACGTGTTTCAAACTTAATTATGCTTTATTGCACAAAAGTAGAAGAGAAGGAATGAAAGTCATGAAGGGAGTCTTAAGGATGTAGCTCAAGAGAGACCAGTGTTACTTCACCAATTTATCCTTCATCATATGATGAATTCGACACCAAAAACACACTAAAATACAAACTTTACACATCTCCACTAAAGAACAAAATTCAAAATTAATCAGACTGTCCTGTATACATGGGTGAAGACAGAGTATTGGGGTGAAATCGAGGTGTGTTAATCCTATTCCTCCCAATCAGATAACTGCCATTATCGGATAAGCCTCTCAGATTTATCTATTTGCATAATCACTTTAATAATCTCATAACTCCAGAAAGCTTGAAGGAATTAAAACAAGAGCCTGTGTTTGCAGTGTTGTTTGGTCAAACCAGTCTGACAACAAGAAAAGTTCTAAAAATATCCTGTCATTACACAAGTAACTGACTAAAGCATAAGGAACACCAACGACTTCTGCATATTTTCACATGATGAACATGGTGTAGAAACACAAAAGGATGTAATATTATTTTAATGCTGAGAAAACCAATAGTATTATATTTTTCAGAGTCAGGGAAATGAGAATTTTTTTGTGCATCTAAATAGTCATTACCATGGAGACTTAATCATTTCAAGACAGACTTAATAAATCTGTATAATTTCTCCTCGTCTCAAAGCATCTCAAACGTAAAATGTGCTCATCTCAGTTGGGATCAGCTTTAACTGACATGCGTGTCGTCTGTTCTGCCTATCTTTCCAGGCGTACTGTCTGGTCTGAACGGCGACTCCTTATCCATTCCTGAGGAGAGAGGTGGCGCTGTGAGCCCCAAGACCACACCCACTGACACAGATACAGACCTGTCCGTGTGAAGCACTTGATGTCCATCTAAACAGCGTCGAGAAGCCGTTAAAGGTCAACAGCAGGATGAGATCGACGTTGGTGCCGGCTTCAACTGCGACGTTTTTATGATTATCCCATAAAACTGAGGACATGCTGAGCAACAGCTGCCCTCCTCTAAGAATGTCCTCCTTCATTTTTCCCTTTTCTCTGAAATCAGCTGACTGCCAAACAAATGCACTTAGAAAACACTGACTGACTTTAGCATCAAGGCTTTCTGTAAGTGTTTGTTTCAGTTGCACAGACCCGAGGCAGGGTGAGTACAAAGTGTTTGAGGCTTTACATTGGACATTGAAATGCTTCGCATCAGGTTCACGTCTTTGCTTTAGGGTCTTAAAGATGATGCAACGGTGGCAGCCTTGAGGTACAGGAGAATGAGAAGGAACATGCAGTTCTTGTTAGTTTGTGAGTTCTGTAGTAAACATGAAGACTGTGATTGTAGTGAGCAGCTCCCTGGTAAAGTATGACTTCGCGCAACTTTGAATTTTCATTTTGTCTTTTTCTTCTTCGAGTTTCACTTGAGTGCTCAGATATAACCACAGAGCCAAGAGATCTGTTGGAGTTTTATTCTCTTGGGATGATGGAATCCTAAACCATCTTCTTATACAGAGTCTCCAGATTAAAAAACATCTCATCTTTTTCTCATTTTCAAAACTTCCCTGGCATGGTGTTCATCCTCTTGACAGGTCGTCAGTGTTGTACTTGCTGAAAGTAAATAAGAAAAGGAAGCCTAGTGCCTGTTTGCTCACAGTCTCTTAGTGCTGAGGTTGAGTGTAGAAGACCATCAGTGCTGAGGTCTGGTACACCTGAAAGTCTTGACATGCCAAACTTTGCTGTGATTTGCACTAAAGTGTTCAGTTAAAGTGCCATTGTTTATTTTTCCTGATCAGAACTGTCCTTTCTGCTCCATAGAAGTGTTTGGGTTGTGAATCTGGTGAGAGTTGCATTCTGGTATCACAAAGCAGGACTATGGGGGTATCAATGTAACTTCAGGTTCATCCAGGTTTCAGTGCCACAACAATGGCTCCAAGGAAATCCACATTACTGACCCTGGAGCAGGTTATGTTTGTGATAGCTTATCAAAATGTTGGTGGTGGGGGTGAAAAATTAGAAGAGTTTCTGTGGAAGAAAAAAAAAGGTTAACAGCCCAGTTAAACCCTCTGGTTCTCTACTGTTGAATCATGTGTATAATCTTAAAATAGACTCATTTAAGTCTTGGACCTGTTCACCTCTGTAGATTTGTTTTATTAGTTTCAGTTTGTCTTCATATTTCTGTTCTTTGTATGCCCCTAGACCAGTGGTGTCAAATTCATAAATTCATTGTAGTTCAAGTGCCACATTCACCCCAATGTGATCGAAGTGGGCCAGACTATAGATATATATATATATATATATATATATATATATATATATATATATATATATATATATATATATATATATATATATATATATATATATATATATATACATAAATGCCTCGTTGACTGTGGCCACCCACTGGAGCAGTGGGCCTGCAGGGCGGCCATCTTGGACCGGGGCCACTCACTCCTACAGTTCATTACTTCCATAGAGGAATGATGTGCTGATACAATTAAAGTTGTCATAAATTGCTCAATTCTCAAGCAATATTGACAGGGTTTGTAACAAATGCCAGACATGCTAAATAGATAGACAGATAGATATAAATGGGGAGAAAAAAAACGTTAAAATGTACTTTTTTTTATTCTGGTTATTCTACGGGTTATTATGGTTTATTACTGCTACTACTCTAACAGACTGGATACAGTGGCCGTTACAACGTAGCAAATATTTACTTTCAAAGTGGCTGAACTACCTGCGGAGTGATATGATGCCGTAAATCTGAAGTGACAAAACCCGTTGCCATTGGCAGCAGGCGTTAATGGTGCAGCGGGCTGTTATCGAAAAAACAAAAATCCGCCCGCAGAAGGCTGGGAACGTCTATTCCTGTGGCAACGTTCCAGAGGCCCGTAGAATAAACTGAAGAAATTTCAGGTTCATATTTTTTGAGACCGTTAACTTTTTTTTGTGAAAGGATGGTATTTAAATATAAACATTTGTCATATAATCCAAAGTTATGGTAGTACTATGCTGGTCTGACTCACTTGGATCTGATTGGTCTGTATGTGACCCCTAAACTAACCCTATTTTGACACCCTTACCTGGTAATATTTTCAGTGTAACGTTTGAGATAAACAAATCCATCCTGTGGGCTGGTGTATAGACCCTTTGGTGTGCCAGTATTGACCTGTTGGCCATATGTTTGACAGACGCATGTGTCCTGGACCATTTAATATCAAACTCAAAGAATAAGCATCAATTTGTCTTAAATGGCATAAGAACACATGTGAACAACATATTAATTTAATGAATTAATGAATTTAAACACAGCTGCAACTATAATCATATATAGTGATGCCTTAATAATGTGATACTGATAGAATACAATATCAGTCTTATCAGTAATATATTCACATCAATATAAGTCCTGTTTTGATACAATAGGAAAAGCCATTTCTATCTACAGAGTCTGCCATGTTGCACCGTCATGTGTCTGTAGTAGTTCAGAACAGATTTAATCCTCTTGCTTGTGTGTTCTGTAAACACATTACCGTCATCTACTGGATTTCAGTGTGGACCAGAGCTATTAATAATAATGATAATCTAAAATGCTAAGAATCCACAAAACAAACATTAGATACTGTAAGGATGAATACAGGTGTATTCAGTTAAGTCACAATGTGTAATTTTCACTGCTAGATGTGAAATTACAGATAAATGTCAAAAATATCACATTTTTAGTTTCCAGTATTCTTAGTCTGTATTAGCGTTTCAATTTCTGTTTAACATTTGTTCTGAAATATCTGCCTCTGGATCCTGTTCATGGTTACAGTGCCAACAATGTGGTGATCGTTACATTCACAAAGTAAGGCTCCATGGATAAGTCAATCAAACATGGCTTGATTAGGATCATATGGGGCTTTTTTGATCCATGTTACTGAAGACCAGACTAGTTTTGTTGAACCTGCTTTGTAAAAATGATCCCAGATCTGCAGCTCTTTTAGATTTTGCATTGTCACCTGTGTTCCAATCAGGTGATCTGACAGGGGTGGATGTATAAGAGTTACTGCCTTCGATTGTCATGTTTGTTTTTCCTATTACCTGGGATTAACTGTGTAATGAATGAAAGGAAACAGTGAGTTTGCACTGGATGGGTTATGGACATAATGTTTTTATGTCTGTCTGCTGTTTTCTCAGGTGTGACAGCTTTCTATACCATCTAAAACATCTTCTCCTGAGCACAGTGAGAGTGTGAAGAGCCACATTTGTGGTTAATAAATAAATAAATAAATGCAAAGAATTTTTGAGGTTACAACTAAAAACATTTATCTTAATGCAAGTATGTGTTTAAAAAATGTACAATGGTTTTATGAGGAAGGAGTAAAAAAAAAAAAAACTGTCCATGTGTTCACTGCAGTTTTGTGACGCACTGTGCTTTGTAAACTGACGTGAAGAAAACATGAAGTTGCATTGGTGAAGTACGTCCGAATGAAATATGTGAAACGGATAAAGGTTATATTTGGTGTGTCTTTACTTGTTGACATTCTGTTGGCCACACATTTACTCAAGACAATAACAACACACCTGTGTTTGAACAATACACTCCACTATATACAGTTGTTTTGCACATTATTATAAAGTGATGTTTTTGCTGTGTATAGAAAAGAGATCTAAAGAGGGTAAAGTGAAGGTACTGCGCAGAATAACAGTGATTGTATTTGTTGAAGTCGTATTCACGTTTTAAAAAGAATATATGTTTTATTCCTGAAGGTATGTTTTAAAGCTTTGGTAGCCTTACACCTGAACAACATACATTTATTGCACTTAATGTGTCACTTTTACCAAAATGTTCATCTAGTATTTTCTATTAGGCACTGGTTCTGGTAAAGGGACTTTTTTTTTTGTTTTTGCAAGATACATTGATATTGTTGATTTCAAAGAATCTGAAATCTCCAGAATCTATTTCTGTACATGTTTTCTTGACCTTCTCTCACTTTCTCTAAATACTGTGAAACCTGTCATTAAAATAAAAGTTCAGTACGTCATAAGATTTTAATCATTGCCATTTTTATATCCCATATGTTGATACTATTAGTGATGGATACTTTGCGACTTTAGAATTATTAACTGTAAGATGTGTGTCGTATAACAATGAAGTAGACCACGTTCTTTTACCTGTGGTGTAAATGTAAGACTTGATGTTTTAATGGTCACTCAAAGACAATAAAAATGCACATAAAAAAGTAGAATATAAAGAAAATGTAAGTGAATGATGTTTAAAGATATAAAGAATTAAGTTTTAGCAAATGACAAATGACACTCTTAGGAGTGTTCTATTGTAGTTTATAGTTATATTTGGAGGTAATGTTTTTGCCAGAGTCTGTTTGTCTGTTAGTTTGCAAGATAACTCAAAAACTTATGGACAGATTTTGATGATATTTTCAGAGTAAGTTGGTAATGGAGAGATCTGGAAATGATTAGATTTTGGTGTTGATTTGTGGGGGGGTGGGTTGTCTATCTTTGCAGGGCTCTGTGCTCACAGAGTGCTTTTCGAGTTACATTTTAGAACGTTTATTTTTTGCATAAAAGCATTTCATGGCTTTTCACATTGTGTTTTGTTTTCTTCAGCTTTGTAGATATTTATCATTTTATTTTGCTTAATATTAGTGTCTGGAGGGTTACGGCGAATCATTATGTCTCTTAATAATACTTGACTGGTGATTTACATGAAGTAAATGTCATAAAACCACTTCACAAACTTGTTTTTATAAACTTAGGTGATATTTTTATATTGACCATAACATGCAAAGATACTAGATTTGTGTCAAATTTACAATTGACAAAACCATCAAATCTTCATGTATTTTCCCTCCAAAAAAGTAATGTTATTTTGAAACACTATTTGTATATTATATCTTTTTCCTGGTCACTTAAGTGCTTTAGTGTCACAGAATGTAGAATTTCAATTGTGTTTTAAATAGGATTTTACTCAGTATATATAGAGAATAATAAAGTGATAACTGTCAGCTAAGGGTGGGGTATTTCCTACTAAATGTAATTAGGTTGTATGTACGTGTTTACTGAAGGTGTGTGTCTGTTTTTGTCACTGACGTTAATGACCTCACATACGATCCACTGTATGCTCACACGACACACAAAACACACACACCTGGTTGGGTGTCAGCTCCTGATGTTCATGTCCAAGTGTACGAACAGAAGCAGGAACCACTAGACAGTCAGACCACAGTGTCGTGGACCTGAGGAGGAGAAGGTGAAAGAGGGGCATCATGGGTATGTACATGTGCAGGATGTTTATTTCTTCATACTGACTGTAGTGACAATGAAACTGAACCTGTGAAGTATATTGAATAAGGAGATGGTACGGAGAGAGAAAAATCCAGATGTGAGTGAAAAACAGATTATAAAGATGAGCAAAGTGAAAGAAAAGGAAGTAAAATGTGGAGGCATTCTAATATCGTAGACATGGAGAGTTCAAAAGCAGAGTGCAGAGCGTTCAAATAAATGTTTTCACTCCGAGCAGATTCCATAAACAACCTGTGAACTATTTATCCATGAGTGCAATTAGAAAACACAGCCTGTTTATGAAGGGGACTTTGTTTTCTATAGTGTGTGTGTGTGTGTGTGTGTGTGTGTGTGTGTGTGTGCAGGGGGCGTCACAGCTATTTAAAATGTGGGGAATGTTCTAGGTTGTGGCACATAAGCAAAATTTTCTGAATCTATAATGATTACATTTTTATATTAAAAAAGTAATATATAGCCAAAACTAATAACAAAAGTTTGTTTTTCCTCAATTAAACATGTATTCCTAGAAGAACAAAATTTCGGACAGAAATACAATAAAAATTAAAACCTGCCCCTCCCTACACTGACTGAAAACATCCAAAAATGCTCCTCCTACTGTCAGTAATAACTTAGTTAACTTAGTTTAACAATGGCAAAATTCATCATTACTTACTGGTTGTTGACGGTTTGCTAACAGCACTTTATCCTCACTAGGGTCACAATGGGTGAAGGCAGGGTACACCCTGTATGAGTCTCCAGTTCATCTCAGGGCTGAACATATATAGACAAACACTCACACAGTCACACCTATGGACAATTTAGATTAAGCAGTTAACCTATCAGTGCATGTGTTTGGATGGTGGGAGGAAACTGGAGTAGCTGGAGAAAACCCACGCAAACACGAGGAGAACGTGTAAACTCCACACATAAAGGTCTAGTGTGGGAATCGAACCAGGGACCTTCTTGCTTCTTGCTGAGTGCTAACCACTGCACCAAAAACCTCACAAACACAAGAAATGTGTTTTATTCACAGCCAATGATTCACAAAAAAAACTCATTGTGTTGTGTGAAAGAAAAATGCACTTAAGTTTGTACAACAAACAAATGCTCTACACGTAAAAAAAAAAAAAATACATATATGCACTTATATTAAAATATCATTCAAATACAAAACAAAATCTACTTGAAGGGTATTTTAATATAAGTGTATAATTATAAATGTAATTATTAGTGCCCTGTGAAAAAAATATTATTCTATGTAGCCATTTAAAAAAATGTTTTAATCTTATCTTCACCCCTCTCTCTCTCTCTCTCTCTCTCTCTCTCTCTCTCTCTCTCTCTCTCTCTCTCTCTCTCTCTCTCTCTCTCTCTCTCTCTTTCTCTCTTTGTCTCTCTCTCTTCAATAACTCATAAATCATTGCCAGTTTTTTTGGACATGTGGGCTGCTCTCCCTAGATGGCACCAAAGCTTTAACAACACTGAGCTGAGTCAGTTTAAGAACCTGAACTAATGGTGTTAAAGACACATGAAACGCTTCTCTGACAGGATGAAGTGTGTGTGTCAGATACATCCACTCAGTTTGTATTTAGGTGTGGGTGTATTTATTTATTTATGTTCTATAATGTCACTGTTGAGAATCAGAAAACAACAGTTTCATCCATTTTATGTTGCTATTGCTGTTCTGTTTTTGCATATACTGTAAGAGAATTTTTTTAAATATTATTTTATTAAGAATATATTTAACTTCCTGAGACCCAGGACAGTACAAGCTTTTATTATTAAATGATTGACTGAACTGGAAACATTATGATGCAATAGTTTTTTCAGATACATTTAAAAATATATATGGACATATATATATATATATGTGTGTGTGTGTGTGTGTGTGTGTGTGTGTGTGTGTGTGTGTGTGTGTGTGATTTGTGATGGACATTTGTTTTGTTTGTTTCTTTTTTTTATATATAAAACTGTGAAACTCATCCAACAATTGTGAACAGATAATCCATACTTGTGTTTTAGGAGGTAAAATTTTATGGGATCACAGAGTGGTTAAAATCCTAAAATTTGTGTTGTTTATTGCATCTGTAGAAACTGCCCCCATATGGTTTGGAGAATATTGCCTTTATAAATATGCATCCACTAATGTGAACATTATGCATGGAAGGTTTATAGGGAAAAACCTGAACTAAAACTAATACAAATAAGATTATTAAAGGTTAAAGACCATTCAATATTTAAACTTTTGCTGCCAGGACAACAATTATCTTACAGGGGGTCAATGACAAACCCCTGCTGTCAGTAGAGACTTGACATTGGCACAAAATAAGCCTTCTCTGAATACTTTTTTTTTTTTTTTTTTTTTTTTACTTCTACCTATTTATCTTTGTCAAACTGTCACTTACCTTTTTTTTTTTGTCCTTTTTTTGTCCAGACCAGTTTAGTCAACTACACCACATGTCTGGAGGCTCCAGTAAGAACCAGTCTGACAATCTCAGACAATCTAAGGTACAAGAATTAAAAACCAAAAACATCTACTCATCTAACCCTAACCTGCTCATCCACTAATCCTATCAATCCATCTAAATCATTGGTATAAAATGCAGTTTGTTATGTTTGGGTCAAATGGGTCATCAGACATGACCCATTTGGACGTTCAGAGGTTCTGTAATGATCATGGAAACAGTCGTCTTCTACAACATTGAATCACCAGTAAAATTAATTTAGTCTGGATCAATGACAAAGGATGGAGACACTTTTATGTTCAGTTAATGATAGATTTACCAAGAAAATAAATAGATTTTTCTTCAGTTTTCTCTGTTTTTCCCATATAATAACCTTCAACTGTAATCAGAACTTTAATGACATATATGATCAATACATTAAATATAAGAACATAATTTTCACAAAAAATCCTAAATATATATTATATATTATAATAAAAGGTAATAAATTACATTTAAAAAGCCAAATTATAACAGTTCTTAATGTCCCCCATGTCACACCATGTACATGTACAGTCACAAAGATGGAAATATTTAAATAATATTTTAGTTTTACATTAATGTCATGGTCTTTTTTCTTTTTTTTTAGAAATATAAGTGTGTATGTTTGAGCAAAATGGTGGAAAAAAACTACTGAAAAAAAAGAGGAATGACATTTTCCATTCTATTAAACACCTCCAAGTAGTAATTTCAGGTGTTTGATAAATGTTAATAGGTGTCTGCAGTAAAAGTAATGTCGACTTAATGTAAAAAAAGGAAGAAAAAAAGTTCTTCTGCATTTAACAGATCACGTAGCTGAGTTCCTTCCATTGTATTATTACTGCAGTGACTGACATGTTTCAGCTGAAGTAATTTTAACCTACCTGATGCAGCGAATAGGATGAACAAGGATTCATTGGGCTCATTGTGTTTGTGAAAGAGACATTTAGGAGAATGGGAGATCCAGTGAGAATCTTTAGGATATAATGGAAGCACCTTTTTACACAGGTCTGACTCTTCCATCATGAATTCAAGTTATTGTCCAAACAGTGATACAACTGGAACCAAATAAATGTGGTGACATTTATTGTTATATTACATTATTGTGTGGTATTAACAAGGGGTATGTATCGGGTTAGGGTTAACCTGGACTTTAACCTGGACTTTAAATTGAACTTAAACTAGACTTTAACCTGGACTTAAACTAGACTTTAACCTGGACTTAAACTAGACTTTAACCTGGACTTTAACCTAGACTTTAACCTGGACTTAAACAAGACTTTAACCTGGACTTAAACTAGACTTTAACCTGGACTTAAACTAGACTTTAACCTGGACTTTAACCTAGACTTTAACCTGGACTTAAACAAGACTTTAACCTGGATTTAAACTAGACTTTAACCTGGACTTAAACTAGACTTTAACCTGGACTTAAACTAGACTTTAACCTGGACTTAAACAAGATTTTAACATGGACTTAAACTAGACTTTAACCTGGACATTAAACTAGACTTTAACCTGGACTTAAACTAGACTTTAACCTGGACTTAAACTAGACTTTAACCTGGACATTAAACTAGACTTTAACCTGGACTTAAACTAGACTTTAACCTGGACTTTAACCGCGACTTAAACAGGACTTTAACCTGGACTTAAACAAGACTTTAACCTGGACTTAAACTAGACTTTAACCTGGATTTAAACGAGACTTTAACTTGGACTTAAACTAGACTTTAACCTGGACTTAAACTAGACTTTAACCTGGACTTAAACTAGACTTTAACCTGAACTTTAACCTAGACTTTAACCTGGACTTAAACTAGACTTTAACCTGGAATTTAAGATGGAATTTAACCTGGACTTCTAGACTTTGGGCGAATTCCAATTCCTCCCTTAATCCTCAATATCAAAATAGTGCTCTTGTGAAGTGCAAGTGCTGTCCAAATTCTAAGAACATTTAAGTTGAGGGGCAGTTTGAGAGCTGTATGGCCTCAATATTGAGATTCCACGACACCACCCTTGGGAGCAAGGGTTACCCAGAATGCAGTATTTTCTTTGTGTGGAGATCTAAAAATTACGAAAATCATTATATTATCTTAGTTTAGATTCATTTTATGGATTATGTTCCTCATTGTTGCATCACATGTATTTTTTATTTGATGATCTTTTGTCAATAGCGGCTGGTGCGGACAAGCTAGCTATCATTTAAGTTAGCTAACGTTACAGAAATTGTTGTTTTTCGCGGTGGTAATGAAGTTGTTTTATCAAGACAACAGCCTATATAACATGCTTGTGCCGATAATTATATATTACTAATGTCAACTCCTGTAGCCGGAGAGTTATGTAACGATAGTTATAGCTGGTGTTTACCTTTTATTGAGTCATGGTATGCGGTAACATCTGAACATGGTTGTGTTCTTTATACAGATTATGTGTTTGATCGCTCTAACTGAAGGAATAACTTACAGTCAACAACCATTTCAAAAACGTGGACCTGATGGACCAGTGGATGATAGCTGTGTTTGTGTCTTATTTAATCATAAGGCAGGCAGGGTTAACAGTGCAAATATTACAAAAAATAATAAAGTTGTCTTTCATTTCAGGGACTACAAAGACAACGCAGGCCCTGATTAATTTCAGGGCCAACATTTAAGGGGTGTCCCATTTCTAATTCACAAATAACCCTGAAAAATTAGTTTTGAGGGATAGTGATTGAGGGTTGAGCCCTTTAACCTGGACTTTAACTATACTTTAACCTGGACTTTAACTAGACTTTAAACTAGACTTTAACCTGGACTTTAACTAGACTTTAACCTCGACTGTAACTAGACTTTAAACTATACTTTAACCTGGACTTTAACTAGACTTTAACCTGGACTTTAAACTAGACTTTAACCTGAACTTTAACTATACTTTAACCTGGACTTTAACTAGACTTTAACCTGGACTTAAACTAGACTTTAAACTAGACTTTAACCTGGACTTTAACTAGACTTTAAACTAGACTTTAACCTGGACTTTAACCTGGACTTTAACTAGACTTTAAACTAGACTTTAACCTGGACTTTAACCTGGACTTTAACTAGACTTTAAAGTAGAGTTTAACCTGAACTTTAAACTAGACTTTAACTAGACTTTAAACTAAACTTTAACTAGACTTTAAACTAGACTTTAACCTGAACTTTAAACTAGACTTTAACTAGACTTTAAACTAGACTTTAACTAGACTTTAACCTGGACTTAGACTTTAACCTTCCTTCTCTGTGTCCCTTCCTCTGTCCAGTCCAAACCAGATCCCGAGTTCCTCAGTCTGACCCGCTGTGCAGGCTGCTACAACCAGAACCAGAAGTCCTCCCTGGGGCAGGGGGGCAGCTGTGAATCCAGCTCCACATCTGACGACTCATCATCTTCAGAGTCAGAGTCAGAATCAGAAGTGGAGTCGAGCTGCAGGGACAGCCGTTTGGATCAGGGTTTATTAGAAACACATGAGAAGGCTGAAGCTGAGGAAGACTCACCTGCGTCTGCAGTCGCTGTTGAGTCTGTGGCTGGAGGTCAGGATGGAAATGGATGACAGTTCAGATCAGAAGACAAAAGGAACCCTACTGATCCAGCTGTTCTCTATTAGGGTGAAATAATCAGCAGATGTGTTTATCTGACAGTTCATTGTTTACTGTGAAAATAAGAAAGTTACTGTATTCCTTGTGTTTTCTAGTTGTTATCTATTGATCACATATTGAAACCTGGAGCTTTAAGCTACATTTTTCCATCATATAAACTGTGTTCTCATTGGACCTGCAGTTGTTTTACAGTTTATAGAAGAAGATTGATGTTTTTCCTTAATACAGTAAAGAGAATAACGGTGGAGAACAACTGTGATGGTGTTTGTTAAAGCTGTATTGAACCCCCCCCCCCAATGCTTCTTTTTTGTTTTACTGAAAATATATCTTGAAGCTCTAGCCTTGACTGTTCAGTTTGGTCTGATGAACCAAAATGAACCATTTGAACACATATTGCACTTAATGTGTGACTTTTACCAACATGTTCCTTTTATATTTTTTATGTATTGCATTTTTTTTGTCCACAAAATGCTTCAATATTACAATTAAATCATCTGAAACCCCTCTTCGTGTTTTCTTGACCTTCTTTCACCTTCTTTCTTTAAACACTGTTAAACCTAGTTGTTAAAATAAGAGTTCAGTGAGCAGAGCTATGGTAGCTTTTACTTCTCACATGGTGGCTGCTTTTTAATCTGTGACTTGAGATTTTATAATTATAGAATCTGTGTGTTCTTCAGCAAATGAAATCATGTATGATTATTTAAAACATATTTCTTCATCTCTAGTTAAAATGCTTAACACTTTCTTGGTCAGCTCAACCGTTTGGTAGAGGTAACTTTGAACCCTGATATGTAATCTAAATTTAAGTCCTTTGACACCAAACTTCTTGATATATTTGTCTCATGCTAGTATATATACCACCAAGGAAAAAGATCATATCCATGACAACACCTCTGCTATGATCTTTCTTTTGGACACAAAATTGTAGGCAAGTTCTATTTTTTTTTTTTTCATTTGAACTTTTAGTCTATTTTATATAATTAATCCTCATCATGTTTCAGAAATACTTTTATATTCATGTAATAATTTTTGAAAACATGCTCAACCAAACGGTAGAGATGATGGGTCGCAAAATGCTAACGCTAATTATTAATAATACAAACACAAAGAGTGTACATATAATTTGAACCAAGTCACAAATTATGTTGGTAAGATTGGTGAAGGATTAATGTTAGAGTTTTAATACTTTAGTTACATTTAGAGTCAGTAAAAAAAAAACATCTATGGTTTATGTTATAATAGTCCCTGTGAGGTGGAAAAAGTGAAAAATAAAAATATTGTGTTATTTGTAGTGTGACCAACAAAGGGTAAAATATAATTAGAATACTTTTACTGCATATAGAAGAAGACAATATCAAACTAAACTTTTCTTATTACATTTTAGACAGACAGACAGACTTACTTTATCAATCCCCAGACTTTATTAATTCCCACGGGATAATTCAAAGTATGGTCACAGCTCCACAAAAACAGTCATACTACATCAACACTTCAATAAATAAATACAGAAAGTAAGAAGCTCTAAGATAAAATAACTGAGAATAAGTTATTATTAAAAAATAAGTGGAATTAAATAAGATAAAAAAGTGTGTAAGCTAAAAAAAAAAAAAAGGTTTTATAGAAAAAAAAATCAACCTGCTATTTTAAGTTGTCGTGTACAGAATGTGTCACCTACATTTTATTAAGATGTTTGATGAAACCTAAGTAACATTAAAATTACATATAGATGTTCTGTCATAGTTGGTCCATAATGTCAGCCCCCCCCCCCCCCCCCCTGTGCCGTGTTGTGCTCTGTATCAGTTCTCTGTCTTTTTCATTTCTAATATGTGTTAGGGTTAATGTAGCCAGGGTGAAAAAGAGAAGGAGAAAAAAAAGGTTAAACTTTCATGTGTATGTGTTTGATGTACTAATCAATCTAATTATATTTGTATGGTAATCATCATAGTATCAAACAGAACAGGAAGAGGAAAGAATAAAACATTAAGGTCCTGGATAGGTTTTTAAATTATTAATCTTGCATGCAGGAGGAGTGGCATTTTGTGCTGTCGATTCCTGTTTCTGTGCTTTCTTTATTAAAGAATCCACTCTAATGATATTATTCTATATGTTATTATGTCATCTGCTGTACTCCTACATGCAATAAAGTGAAAGGGACACTTCCTGATTGAAAAAAAAAGTCAGAATTGTGACCCCTTCCAAAATAAAAAGATTGTTATTATTATTATTATTAGTAGTAGTAGAAGTAGTAGTAGTAGTAGTAGTTGTAGTAGTAGTAGTAGTAGTTGTAGTAGTAGTAGTAGTAGTAGTAGTAGTAGTAGTAGTAGTTGTAGTAGTATTATTATTATTATTATTATTATTATTATTAGTAGTAGTAGTAGTAGTAGTAGTAGTAGTAGTAGTAGTAGTAGTAGTAGTAGTATTATTATTATTATTATTATTATTATTATTATTATTATTATTATTATTAGTAGTAGTAGTAGTAGTAGTAGTAGTAGTAGTAGTAGTAGTAGTAGTAGTAGTAGTAGTAGTAGTAGCAGTAGTAGTAGTAGTAGTAGTATTAGTATTATTATTAGTGGTAGTAGTAGTAGTAGTAGTAGTAGTAGTAGTATTAGTATTATTATTAGTGGTAGTAGCAGTATTAGTATTAGTATTAGTATTGTTATTAGTATTATTATTATTATTATTATTATTATTAGTAGTAGTAGTAGTAGTAGTAGTAGTAGTAGTAGTAGTAGTAGTAGTAGTAGTAGTAGTAGTAGTAGTAGTAGTAGTAATAGTAGTAGTAGTAGTAGTAGTAATAGTAGTAATAGTAGTAGTAGTAGTAGGAGTAGTAGTATTAGTATTATTATTGTAAAATCCTAAGAAGAACATTTAGAACTGAAGCAGAGCAGACATTTAATGGTTAATGGACTCTTAATGACTTTAATTGTGCCAATAGTTAAAATAACACAGTGTCATGCAATCACTGATGTTTGTTCAGTTTGTTCAGTTTGTTGTCACGTTGCATTTGCATGTGCTAAACATGCTTTTATCATTAAAGATGATCACAAGCCACTGTAGATATAATTCAATTTCAATTTTATTTATAAACAGAACATTCTAACGAGCTCCTTAAATGTCCATATTACACAGGACAGAGCGCCACAGACTGACCTGTAATCATTTTGAGAGTTGACGTATCAACAGATAAACATCTACAACCATTAGAAGGTACATTACTGATGATCAGCTGAACAAAAACATCAGATGGAAACATGGAAATCTTCTACAGTAACCCATAAATCCCTTATGTGCAGTAAAATAAACTCCTGTTGATGAGTCATTTTCCTGGTTCTATTGTCTTTAAAATATGTAATGTAGTAAATAATGATGGAATTGAGTGCCAGCAGCAGAATGCATTCATACATAATTCCACAGATGCCCCAGAGGGTGGGGTATTGTCTGTGAGTGGGAAATCATGGAGGGGCCTGGAAGACTTTATTATTATTACATCTGTTTGCTGAGGGTGTGTTTCTATAATAGACAGTGATGAGTCCAATGTGACCCACTGTGTACTCACAGAACACATGTTGAAACACACGCAGTTGTACTCATCTGGGTGTGAACGCTCCTGTACAAAATCAAATGTACAAAGCTGACAGTCAGACTGCAGCGTGTGACGGCCACCATGGGTATGTACACTGTGATGGAATCAGAAATGGATAAAAAATACTGTAAAATTAAGTCTGGTTGTTATGTGCATCACTCTAGAGAGAAAAAAAAGACATGCTTTAGTCCAATTTTTCTCACTTCACTTGTATTTTCTCATTTTCAGGCAACTTTGTTTTGTTTTCTATTTATATTGAGAAAACTGTTCAAGCTAAAGTGTATGAATTTATGCATTTATTCTGTCCATTTAATTCTGTTTTTTATCTGTCTTTTTTGTTCCTATCTATCTATCTATCTATCTATCTATCTATCTATCTATCTATCTATCTATCTATCTATCTATCTATCTATCTATCTATCTATCTATCTATCTATCTATCTATCTATCTATCTATCTATCTGTTCACATGGTAGAAAATTGGAGGAAAAAAACAAACTAAGTATTGATACAAACCCTTTACTGTAACAAACATAATAGTTTAAATTCATTTGTTTAATGACTGTATAAATCTTATGATTTTATGTCTTTTAATGATTTATTTTTCTGTTTTGCTTTTTTCACAACTTTACTACTATATATTTATTCCATAATACATTCTGACTTGTACCAGGACTCAACTGTCTAAAACTCAAAAATAATCGTATTGTTTTGTTATTTAAGATGCTTCTGGTGAATGTTCATGAATCTCCATAATCGTTCCAGACAGCATGTGCGTTAATGTATTTTTGAATGCGTGGTTTCAAAGGTTGGGCTGACGAAGAGGCATGGTTGTGTATACTATAATTTTTAAAATATAGCTTGCAGTTTTCCAAAATCTCCTATCCTACCTTTGAGGAGGCCAGAACCTCGGAGTGAAAATGTCATTACATTGGACCTTTAACATGTTTGTCCAAGCTAAGCAACGCCTTAGCAAAAGTGCTAGCTAAGAATACACAACTAATGTATGATTCACGTTAATGTGGTATTTTAAATTGGAAGTACTTTGGTAAAAAGAAAACTCCATCAAAACACTTTATGTCAATGGACTGTTCTGGACCCCTCCCCCCCCCCCCCCAAAAAAAAAACATAGTCAAAAAACAGAAGTGGTCAAATTATTCACATTTTGTACTAACGTAAGTAGAAGTACAGCTACTTGTGTGAAAAAAATACTCTGGTAAAAGTAGAAGTACTGATTCAACTCCTTTACTTGAGTAAAAGTAAAAAAAAAAAAATACAACTTCTCAATTGTAATAAAGTAGAAAAATAAAAAGTAAACTTCCTTTTTTTGGTCATGAATGCAATAATACTTATTTAACCAGGAAATATCAGAAAAGTTTCAAAAGTATCTAAAATAAAGCATGTGAATTACTGTGTAGATAATGTGTTTGATGGAGTCACAGTACAGGTTTTTGTGGATATGGACAGGAAAGTTGGAAAAAATGGAGGACAAAAAGTCACAGTTGAGATAAAAAGTCATCATGAGATTTAAAAAAAAGGTTAGAAATATGAGATAAAAATGCACAATTTTAAGATAAAAGTCAAAGTTGTAAGATAAAATGTTAAAATTGCGAAATAAATATTAAAAATTATGAGATAATAGTCATATAACTATAATATATAAAGTCACAGTTTCTCTCCTCCACTGATTTTCTCTCTGAAGCGACTTATTTTTTTTTATTACCATCACATATGTTTAGTTTGAAAACGTAATGAGTCTATTCTGAGAATGTAAGGAGTATAAAGTACAAATATTCATGCGAAAATGTAGGGAGTAAATGTAAAAAGTTCCCAGCAAAATAAATGCTCAAGTAAAGTACAGTACTTTTACTTAGTTACTTCCCACCTCTGTAAAAAAATACCCTAGAAAACACAAAAAAATATACAAAACATGATAAAAATCCACTCAAATTCACAAAAAACCCCCATAAACTAACGCAAAAAAAGTGCCAAAATATCCTAAACATATTTTAAACTCTTCTAAAATACAGAAAAAACAGCCAGAAAAAGATCAAATATCCAATATATACAAAAATATGAATATGCAATTAACATGTTTATTCAACACCTTCAACACTTTCAACAAAACAGCTTGAAACAAAAATAATTGTAAACAACTGTTCCATTTAACTGCGTTATAATTTTCTAATAAGATGAATCATGATGATGGATTAATCTGCGTTCACTTTGACATCCCTAATATATACTAATACAGTAATAGAAAGCAGTAGAAGTATGAAGTGTGTAATGAATGGAGGACTGAGAAGGCCATGGAAGCTTTATATCATATCTAAAAAACAAACATTTCTTCCACTGCTCGGTCTGTATGAAAGTGTCATTTCTGTTTAATGGCTTTTTCTGTCTGTTGATCTGTCCAGACCAGTGTAGACCACAGCAGACCATCTCTAGAGACTCCAGTCAGGACTGCTCTGCACAGCAACCCAAGGTAAATGATTAACATTAATATGTTTAGACAAGAGGAGGTTTAGACTGGAGAAGCACAAGTCATAAAATTTTGATTAGGTTCAATAAGCCACGCTGCTGGTTTTTTCTATATGTAATATATTAAATAGCTTGACCCTGAAAAGGTTTATCTAATTATATTAAACAACTGATGTTACATTTTGACTATAATTGTGTTATTTAGGGTTCTGTATTGGTATGTGGAAACCTGTAACAATGACATGTCAAATTTAGAGGTTTCCACATACACACATACCAATAGAGAACCCTAAGTCTGGGATCCTTTCCAGTTTATTTGTTATTTCTGAAGAACTTTTATTACCTTTATGCATGTGGATGCAGTGAGACGACCAATCAGATCAACAAGATCCAAGATGCTAAACTAGGTCAGAAATTAAACTTAACCAAATCTGCCAGTTATATGAGATATTTAAAAAAAAAAAGTTTGTAAATTAAGCTTTAAGGTTTCACGCATAGTTGTTTCTTCCCAGATTTTGCTCATCAGTGCCCCCTCGTGTTCAAATGATTTGGATGTGCTCCAAAAGGGTCATTTTGGACCATCTTCAAATCTGTTTAAAAAGTGCTTTAAATCATTATTTTTGTCCATTGAAATGTTTCCAAGAGTGTTTCAAGGTATTTTGAGCCTTTTTTTCCCCAAAAAACACTCATCAGCGCCCCCTGGTGTTTAAATGATAACATGTGCTCCAAAAGGGTCATTTTGGATAATCTTCAAAATCTGGTTAAAAGCTTCTTTAAATCATTATTTATGCCCATCTACGTGTTTCCAGGAGTGGTTCAAGGTGTTTTGAGTGCACCCCTCCAAAGAAAAAAAACTAAAACAAAAAAAAAAACCCTCATCAGGTGTTCTAATGGTAACATGTGGTCCAAAAGGGTCACTTTGGACCATTTTCAAATCTGGTTAAAAAGTGCTTTAAAACGTTAATTATGCCAACTGAAATGTTTCCAGGAGTGTTTTTTTTTTTTTTTTTTTTTTTTTTTGTGAATTTGTTTTGAGCCTTTTTTTTTCTTCCAAAATCCATTAGTGCCCCCTAGTGTTCAAATGGTAAATCTATAGTATGTGCTCCAAAAGGATCAGTTTGAACCATCTTCAAATCTGGTTAAAAGATCCGCTCTTCATCCATCACCATCCAAAAGCATGTCAGGTTCAGTTATGACGTTATGACAGTTGTTGATAGTGCTTATGGGAAACAGTGCATGAGGTGTTGCTATTATTCACTTAATTCTGAAACTATAGGTAGCACCTTTAAATAAGTGTGTGTAAAAGTAAAAGATGTGTTGTTTTATTTCGTATATATTGTTCAATTGTTTTATATTGTAGTTTGTCAATAAATTTGAAAAAAAAAAGTTTTTCAATTTACAATAAAACATTTCTTCAAACAAAATAAATACCTAATTTCTACATAAAATCTGGTTTTGTTCACGTACTCTTTATAGTACAGCTAATCGTTAGCACAATTTTTTTCATGTTGCAATTGTCCAACATTTTCCTGTTCATTCTCTTTTTTTCTACAATGCATACTGAAACCATGTTAAACCCTGATTCTCTTCCAGTTCCTCAATCTGACCCGCTGTGCAGGATGTTACAAACAGGTGAAGAGGTTCGGCCAGCACTGGAGAGATGATGAGTCCAGCTCCACATCTGAAGAGTCTGACTCTGACACAGAGTACAGGTCCAGCAGCAGCTGTGACAACAGTCTGTCAGACACAGAGGACAAGTCTGAGGCCCAGAAGGACTCACATGGGTCTGCAGTGGGTGGAGCTCAGGGACAGGAGGATTCCGACAGGTTCAGTGGAAAAAACCCACTGGTAAATTCTGTCACCCCTCCTTCTTCCATGACCCCTCACCTCCTGCCTGTGTCACTCTTGCCCTGCCCACCCAAGGTAACCTCTGTTCTAAACCTAGATGTGCTCCTTCAGAAACCCTCCTATGACACTTCAACAGCAAAACACTACAATGGGGAGCTTAAGTTTCCGCCCATTCCGGGAGGCTCGTGGGGCCTGAGATCGGAAAATCAATGAATGGTTTTCAATGGGAAATAAAATGCTAACATGGTATCTGGTTTGTCATATGCCCTGAATCACACATATGTTATACCTCATAATAAATTAGAATTATTAATGTATGTTTCAACTGCTTCTGTTAACCAACGGCTCATTCATTTGCGAGTAAAACCAGTTAATAATTTGGACGACACGCCTGTGACGTCACCACAGACTCCACACCAAAATTGGAGCTGAGTGTGTCGTCACACATGATGCGACACATTGTAGTCTCTTATTAAGCGCACATAAAACCTAACGTCACGTTTGTTTTCCATCAAAAACCGGTGGTCTGCCTATAACACATCAAATATTTCTTATTAACCACTATTATGTGTGAATTTCAGAGCATTTGTCAAACGGAATCAGAATTTAGCTTGACATTCACTGCAGTTCGAATTTTTTTGCTAGCTAAGCACTCGTGGACCGGAAGTAGAAGGGCGTGGCTTATCCTCTCCATCCTGTAGCAGCAGCAGTCCCCTCAGGGTACATTCTGTAGCTCACCCCCACAGCCCCCGCTGTTTAACACACTCCTTATACCTCAACAAACTTTGAATGAACATACATACACAAGAGGGGGAAATGCACATCCTTAACATTTTACAGTTTCCAATGTTATCATGAAATATTTGCAGAAAAATATTTTTTTTTTGTTTCAAAAGATGTGGCTGCATCAGACAAAGAGATGTAATTTTTTGTTTTGTTTTGTTTATTATTCAGAGGGGAACAAAACTAAATTATTGACAGTTTGAACATGTTATGTCCTGGGTGTTCATCAGCAAATCAATCATCGTAAAAATTATCAGTACAATGATTGGCCGGAGTTTTCCTCTGGTTCCACCCTCTAGACTGGACTAAAATATTCTTTTTCAGTGATATGAGATCGTGAAGAGGTTTTCAAGTAATATGGTGAAAATGTTCTAAAAAAAGATCCCCTACTCCACCTTTAATACTATCAAGACGTGTAAATATCTGATGTAAAATCCAGTTTGTTGTGTTTTCCTGGTCATCAGACCAGATAAATGTGATAAATCACTTAAGAAAGACTAAATAATGTGAAAATATAATGTTTGATCTGCTGCAAATGTAACACTGGGTATTTATGGGTTAAATCATAATTATATCAAGTAGATAAAACAACCAACAACTATTTTTATGTACATATTACTGAAGACATATACAAGTTACATCCTAAATAATTTAACCAAATAAATAGATTTGAATATCATTAATAGGCTTTATGATTGTTTATATTTCCTATTGTTAGTAATATAATATACTGATTCTAAATATACTTACAATAGAATAGAATAGAGTATTGTCATTTGCACAAGTTAAAACAGGTATATTGGAATTCTGTTGCATTTCACTGAATCAGTAGTAACAGTGCATCTGTGTAAAGTTAAATTAAATTTAAAAAATATATGTATTTACATAATATACTACTCGTTATACACAAATGAAAGATAAAAAGTGCAAGTAAAATATAATAAACAGACATGTACAACCAGGGGTGAGTTTGCCTTGACATTATTGATATTGCACAACATTAATTCTAAGGTAATGTAAGGAGGGTTAACTGTGTTTAATGCTTGAGTGGGATGTGGAGGGTAGTATTTTTTTTATTAGAAATACTTTTTTTTTTTAATATATTATATTTATTTGTGTTATAAATAAGACAAAAATAGAATAGGCAGATTTGTGTGGGCTTTACAAGCTGTTTTTTGCTCTAAAATGTGCATCTGAATTTGCAAACATGTAAATGACTAATGAGCTAATGAGTCACGAGAAGACTATTCCACATCAAATTACACTCAGTACATGATGAGCATATATTAATCAAATATGTATTACAGATATAAATCTTAAATAAAGGATTGAAAGCATTTTATTTGGTGTCTTCAGTGTCTTTGGGGTTGACTGTTGTACATCTACAGTTTGTCCAGTAGGTGTCAGTCTGTACCTGAACTTTCCCCACAGTTGGATCCACTCACTGCACAGTCATGCCGAGCCTAAAACAATGATACCATCTGTCCTGTTATTACTTGAATTACATGTTACACTTACCTCTGAGTCCACCCCTGAGTTGTCTTCGTCTGTGCAGTATTATCATGGATTTCAGCCACAGTCACACCATGACATTTCCCAGGGTGTTTCTGGACATAGCCGATGATTTGTCTCCCACAACAGAGGCCTCAACTACAACAATGGACCCAGCGAGACTGCTATGTGTCACAGTAACTGATGCATATAAGCCACTGAGACCTATTTTTGATGAGCACGTTGTTTATTTTTCCTCGTAGTCGGTTCTGTAACATTGATTCGGGGAGACCACCTATCACCTCTTCCCATCAGGACACTTATCATATGCACAGATACATTTCATTCAAAAATGTTTTGTCTTTGGTGGGAAATACCAGAATAATATGCAAAGAGATAAGACAGTTCAACAAAACAACCAGGGCCCAGCACTGGATGTTGGCGTGAAGATGGGCATTTTTGGAATTCTGCATCTGATCCCAGTATGGGTCGGTTCCCAACATAGCAGATCTTATCCTCTCTGAGCCCAAACAACTGGAATCAGCTAATATATTCCAGCTAGAGACATTGTTTTACTGCTAATAGTGAGACACTTGGCTATGTTTAGTTTTAGATCATTTCGACTTGATTGTGTCCGTATAAATTTGCAGTAAAATGAAATCAGTTCCACAGACTTGTGCACTTGGGGAAGGGAAAACATCCTTAAAAATGATCAGTGCATTGAGTTTTCCATCTGTTGAGCCTTCGGTACCATCATCCCATCAGAGGTGGGAAGTATCTACAGTAAGTACAAGTACTCCATTACTGTACTTAAGTAGAGTTTTTAGGTATCTGTACTTTACGTGAGTATTTATTTTCTGGCAACTTTTGACTTTTACTCCCTACATTTTTGCATAAATATCTGTACTTTATACTCCTCACATTCTCAGAATAGACTCATTACTTTTTCAAATTAAACAGTATGATAAATAAGTGGCTTCAGAGGGAAAATCAGTGGAAAGAAATTGTGACTTTCTATATCAAAATTATGACTTTGAGCTCATCATTGTGACTTTTTGGCTCATAATTTCAATTATTTTTGTCATAATTATGCATTTCTTATCTCATATGTATGACTGTATCTCATAATTTTGACTTTTTATCTTATAATTATGCATTTTTTAAATTTCACAAATCACTTTTTTATGGCAAAATTATGACATTTCATTTAAATTGTGACTTTTTTTTTTCATTTTTACTAGATTACCTGTCCATTCCCACTAAACCAGGCATGGGTAAACCATTCCCAAAGGGCCGGTGTGGCTGCAGGATTTTGTTCCAACCGAGCAGCAGCACACTAGACTCAATTCAATAGATTCAATTAATCAACTGATCTCAGTCTTCAGAGAGTCTATTGGTCAAACTGTAAACTCTTGGTTGGTTGGAACAAAAACCTGCAGCCACACCGGCCCTTTGTGGAACAGTTTACCCATGCCTGCACTAAACTGAACACATTATCTACACAGTAACTCACTGTTATATACTTTATTTTTAGATACTTTTGAAACTTTCCAGTTTTTTTCCTGGTTAAATAAGTATTATTTCATTCATGGCAAAAAAAAAGCAGTTGTACTTTTTACTTTATTACAATTGAGAACTTTTTTTTTTTTTTTTTTTTTTTACTTTTACTTCAGTAAAGGAGTTGAATCAGTACTTGTACTTTCACCAAAGTATTCTTTTAGACACAGGTAACAAGTACTTTGAGCACCTCTACATCCCATCACTGAAACGCCTACAGAGCATACTGTTCATGCCTGGGTTTTGCATGCCGTACCTGAGTTACTCTGCAGTGGAATGTAATGGGCATGGACACTGGTTTAATGAGTGCATGTACACCCTGAGCCAAATGAAATTACATGCTCTTACAGGCAACCATCAAAAAAGAAGCAGCTGTTAACAGCCACTCACCCCTGATGGTCATGAAGTTAACTGTATTTGTAAAACAGGGGGCGAGCAGAGAGAAGAGCAGCAACACCAAGATCAGGGGAGAGAGTCTAAAGTCATTATGAGACAGATAGCAGAGTAGCATCTGTCAACGTTGGCACTTTACCATCTCTCTTTTTTTTTTTGTCTGACTCAGTTTCACCAGTGAAAGTCAAGCCACGCTTTCCTGTCAGTAAAAATGTTTGTGCATGTCCTGTAGACGTGTGGGGAAATACCACGAGCAGATATTTCTGTCAGGAATGAAGATGTTTTGCAGACTTTCACATGGACAGATTAATATTATTGTCTCAACTAAACTGAAGGGTACACATTGTAGACCTCCGATCTGTGAAGTCTGATCACTGGCAGCACCTAAAACTGAAGCTACTGTAAACAAAAACAAGTGAAATCTGTGCTCCAAAAAACCTGTGCACACCTTACAAGGCAGAGCTTGCTCCGTGCTGTCTGCTCTGACAAGTCAATAAAACCCACTGGTATGCTGAACATTTTTTGGAAGGCAAGATAGATATGAAGCTGCAGTGGAATTTGATCAGGCAGTGAGCCAGCCGTCTGTTCATTACAGAGCGCTCCAGCACCAACACACCCTGCTGGTAAGCACACCTCAACCTGGGGAAAAGTATTAACTGACTGGCATGTCAAGGGCCCGGGCCCACCCTTGGACTTCCCTCACCTGCCCGTCTTCATCCCTGTCACACATGCATGTGTTAGTGCCACCACAAACACTCCACACACTCTGTTCCTTCCGAGTTGCACTGGGAGGAATGGCAGGAAAGTGGAAAATATGAAGAGGCTTGAAAATCCAGGGCTGACAGGGTGGGAGAGATGGAAATTAATTGAGAGTGGTGAGTGTATTGAAATGCAAAAAGAGCCCTTTACGATGTTTTATTATTATTTAAGTGACTATGTGGTTAAGTTGCAGAGTGACTCCATTAATGTGAGTGTGAGACTTTTTCTTTGGGTTTGTCTCCTTACTATGTTCACTTCACCAGCACTTTTTTTATATTATTATTATTATTATTATTTTTTTTTTTATGTCACTTAGATTTAAACGTCTTTTTCTTGGATGAACTGTGAAATAATAATAAGTTACAGGCAAAACATTTAACAAACATTTAACAGGGCACATTTTATCTTCTTTATATTACAGCTATAAGGCAGTAATTCTAATGATTTAAAGGCCAGTAGTAAAGTATAAATGAGACTTTTTGGTTATGGGAAAATCTAGTTTCTCAAGTTTAACCTTTTCTGAAAGTCATCTGGAGCATTTAAAAAAGAAATTAATCTTAGCTACATAAATAATTTCAGACTAATAATAATAATAATAATAATAATAATAATAATAATAATAATAATAATAATAAAAGTAAACACTGGGCTGAATAATAATTTTAGTTTTGTATGATTGTTATTGATTTAAAGGCAAACAATTTAACAATTTCCTGAAAACAAAATCATTTAAATAGTTGTTAAATATCTCCTTGAAACATTAGAGAAGTGTGTTGTGGTTTATTGACTTGCAGATATGACTCTCTGGCTGTATTTTCTTTATTTCCTCTTGTTTTGCATTGTTTAGTACATTTCTGAGCTGATGTTTAGGAATTAGATTTAATTGAATTATTATTCCACTTTAATATGGGTTATCAGTGATGATAAAAAGCAAAACAAACAATACAATAAATCAGTAAAGTGATTAAAAGCAATTTAAAAAAAACAAAAACAAAATAAGAGCAATTATAGTAAGATCTATCATTTTTAACCACTAATCCTGTCAATTCAGTGAAATAATTCATCTAAAATATTAATTTGTATTACATATGACCCCTTTAAATGATCAGAGGCTCCATAATGAACATGAAAACACTGTTGTCTTTCACAATATTGATTCACCAGTGAAACCCGTGGAGTTTAACATATGACAGTGGATGTAGACGAGGTGCTTTTTATGTTAAGTTATTGATATTTTTGCTGAAAAAGTCATTTTCTTCAGTTTTAACTGTTTTTAATATAATAACCCTCCACTTTAACCATAGCTTTTATGAGCATCTAGATGATCAATAAATTAAATATAACAAAAAACATGATTTACATTGAAAGAAATGCAAAATGCAGAAGATAATGATATGTAAAAATAGTGATAAACAACTTAAGAATGGTTAAAAAGTTTGTAACCCTAACCTTATGCTATTCAATTTGGTTCACTCAACTAGATTTTTGTATGTGTGACCACAAAAAGTCTAAATCATGAGACAAAAAGTAAAAAATTATGAGATAAAAAGTTTACAAAAATTATGAGAAAAAAACTACAAAATCGTGAGATAAAAAGTAAAAATCATGAGATAAAAAGTCAAAATCATGAGATAAAGTCAAAATTATGAGATAAAAAGTCAAAATCATGAGATAAAAAGTCAAAATCATGAGATAAAGTCAAAATTATGAGATAAAATGTCAAAATTATGAGATAAAAAGTCACATTTTTTTAGATAAAAAGTCAAAATTTAAGAAGAATTTTATGTTGATTCAATATTTTGCTTTTTTCAGTGTATATGATGTAAAATACAAAGACAATACAATAATAATTAAAAAAAACTAATGAGTTTTAGGCACAAGAAATCTTTGACAATAGATAAAACATTTTCAATGTTAATAGAAACTGTTGTGGTCTGGGTCCATAGGGTGGTGTACGTCCTAAACAACAAACACTTTGGAAAGGTTTTCTTTGTTCATTTGAGCATCAGTTGGATTCTTTCTGCCAGTTGTTTTACATTTAAAGGAGATAAATGGGTGGTTTATAGTCTAATGTTACCTGTAGTTTGGCTTGTGTCAAAAGGACCAATCATTTTACAGCTGGATGAAGACTAGAGCCAATCAAAGCAGCAGCTGTGCAGGTCCTTCACATCCACACAGGTATTTTCATTGATCCTGCAGATTACACCTCAGGTCTGTTTGGTGCTGGGTGTGGTTATGCTGGGAAATGCAGTAGAAGTGTCAAACAAGAGGAAATGTGTGTGCTTTTAACTGGGCAAGAAAGAGCTGTGAAACTATGCTTTTTGTTTTGAACCCTTTGATGCATGAATTATGAGCACGTTAGTCAAGATGTTTTTCCTACTTGTTTTTATTACTCTTTAGGCCTGAAAAAAGCAATGAGATTGAAATCCTTTTAATTAATTAATTTATTATGGAGTTTTAAAAATGTCCACTCTGTTGGACAATATATGTTTAAGCTTTAAAGCAAAGAAATGTGTATTTTAAAGGCAATATCAGAATACCATGAAACATTTTTTAATGCAGATTTTGTTTAAAAAGACTGTTAATTACAGTCAAATTATAACAAACAATTGATTTACATGTAAATATGTTAGTGCAGTTAAGGTATTAAGAACAGCCAAGTTACAGTAATGATATGAACCAACTGATATGGATTTAAAACAACAAAATCCATGAATATACAACAGCTGGAGAATAACTGTACTCTGTAGTGACCAGTATATATCAAAGAGAAAAATTAACAGTAAAAAAAGACCACAAAAATAATAGCAAAATGTTGTAAAATTGCAACATAAAAAAAACCTGTAAGTAAATGTACAATGCAAAGTTGTTTATTTGAAAATATTTTTGCGCCGATTAAATCAAATATAGGTGAATTAAAAAACATCATGTAAATGTAGCAACTGAACCTGAAATTAGTCTGATAACCACAGCTGCCAGCATTTAGTTATGTATTTATTTATTTTTACAATTAAGGTTTGTAGATATGGATTAGTTGACCTTTCCAAAGGGCGACACACATTATCCTTCATTAATGATGGCCATAAACATCCCACAGCTTTTCTTTCGTTCCTCTTGTTCCATAGATGTCTGATGCCAATGTTTACATCTTTTGTAAATGCTGCATTTATTTTTTTTAATAAGCATTATCTTCATCCTCAACATAATAAATGATCAAGAACTCCCACAGAGCTAACTGTGCTCTAATGTGATTTGTCTGTTGTCTAGAACCTGGTGGTTTTCTCATTTGACAACCTGCTGCTGCTGATAAACAGTAGACTGTGGTGTAGGGGCTCTGACATGAAATATAAGTTTCATTTCCTTGATTTGAACTTGTATCATAAAAGTAAATGCCATTTACTGTTACTGTACTCAAGGATAATTATCATCCTTGTATATCATGTTCTCCTTTGTAATTATGTCATGATTCAAAGGCTTCCCCAGTGAGTTAAAAACAGTCCGGTACGTCATCATATAACAAAATCTTCTGTGAGAGCAGGCCTATTAATTGTCAGGATATAATTACATTCACAACACCCTGAGGGGCCGTCTCATTCAGTCATCCCAGAGTTACTGCTCTAAACTATAATTAGAGAATGTAATCACACAGGTATGGACCTCCAGGATTTATTTTTCAGCCTGACTGACGGCTGTTTGAAATGGCTTTGGTGGTTCGACCCTGGGCAGGGAGTGTTTACAACCTGGCACATGTTCATCAGCCACATGCAGTGGCACCATCCCCACACATTCACAGATGGGGCAGTTCTGCTCATTTGTTTGACCACTGTATATTCTTATTAACTACGGGGTGATTTCTTGGGGGATGTGTGTAGAAGTGTGTGCGTGTTGTGAATGCCACCCTCATGTGCCACTCACTGCCAGTGCTAACAAGTGACCTCACCCCATCTTTCCGATCTCAAATGCCATCCAATAAACTAGTCATTTCTCACCTATTCATGCACTCACTCTGCCTCTTACCTCTGCGTCTGACAGCAGCTCAGTGAAAGCCAGAACATAAAGTAACAGCACGTCATGAAGTGATTGTGAGATGTTTCCCATGTGAAGTGACTCATCACTTGTTAGTGGTGAAGTGGTTTCAAACACAGGTGAACACACGTCTAAGTGAAAGCAGTCACTCAGGTCAAGTGGAGCCACGGGGTCCCACTCGAGGCGCATTTCCGGGTTCAGTTTGTTTACAGTTCATTCTTTTTTCCTCGCGGGGTGCTCGCTTTTAGAGTGCTGTAATAAATGGAGTCCCTTATGTCATGATATAATCTTTGTCTGGTAATTCGAATCTTGTTTTTGAAAGAGGTTGTAGAGGAAATACCCACGGCTGAGTTTTAGAATTCCAGAGTCACGTATTTGCTTAAAAATTGATTTAAAGTATCGATGACGTCACACAGCATTTACGGCCGGAGATACCACTTTACGGCAACAAGCGTCTTGTCCCGAAGCAGAGCTGCAGCTGACACAGGTAAGACGGCTACATATGCTAAAACTATTTTTAAAAAGTTTTTCTAAAGGGGCTGTGACTGAATGGCGAGTGGCAAGGCTGTTCTAAAGGGGATGTGCATTGGTATGGGGCCAGACATCCGACTCTGGTCGTAATCCGTCCTCTCGCGGGCCGACCGCCGGCCATTAGCAGAATGCTAGCATGTTATGGGCAACTAGAAGGCAACATATAAGACATCAAATTGAGATATGTACTCGTGCAGTACATTTCTGACTTAACTCTTAAAACTACATTCAAATGGGAGCGCTCTCAGCGACACTTAGGTGAAATAGACAATTTTAGTGTTTAGCTCCATTGGGTCCCATTCATTTTGAATTCCGTCTATTGACCCCAGCGGGATTCTGGTGGAACTGCAGCCAATAAGGCACTAATGGGACTGAATAGCAAGTGGGGAGGTTGTCCCTAAAGAGGTTGGTGTAGCTGCCATTGAACAACCTGGGTTTAGCGGATGAATAACAGCCTAACACTATGCCTATGTATAGGTCCAGATTCATAGGCAGGGGAGGCGGGATAAAAGGTTGTCTTTTGTATGCAATAGGATGGTACTACAACCAATCAGCATAATATTTAGGATGGCTTGGTAAGACGCCAGAAAATTCATGGAGAAGTCCGGAGAAAGTTACAAATGACTGAACAAAATGGTGGATTACGGAGCTTAACAACTGTTGTCGCTTCTGTAAAAATAATTTAAAGATTGCTGATGTTTTCTCACATTTTTCACTGATTTTTGATTAAAGGAAATCGACCCCCATTGTTGTTGTTCTATGGTTGTTTCCAGTTGTTTGTTTCCAAATCGTTGCACCCGACCTCTGACTCTATACTTTACCGTGAATTGTTGGCCAGTTTCAGGGAAATCTAGCCTAAAGTTACATTGAGCGAAACTACACTACAATGATAGCACATCTGATCTTCTCAATGAACTATGAAGAACATTAAAATAAAAAAAAAATGCACTTTAACCTGTCACAGATAACCCTACCTGTATGTCCATGTGGGCTGCATATAATACAGGCCCCATTTGGGTTTGTCTGCCGATTTCATGCAGGACCTATGTAGTCCATGGGCAAATATTTGGGTTATTGGTACCACTCAAGGGGCAAAAACCTTTGTGGTGCCATTTTGTTTATAGAACCTATATATGTGTATGAAACCATTCCAAACTTTCCATATGAGTACCTTAGTCATGATGCATAGTACCTCTTTTTTTTTCTCAAAAGCTTATCATGATGCTTAATGGTGTGTGATGGTATTTCTGAATTACCCCCCCCCCCCCCCATTTCCTGTAAAAATTCCTCTGTAGAAATTTGACCTCAATATCCAAGATATATTTGTTACATTTCATTGAGTTTCTACTTTTCAGATTTTATAGGAAGGAGGTAATTTATTGTTGATTTCAGTACATGTTTTCCATCCGATTGGAGCACTGCACCCAAATCAACTTTGGTTAAGACTTTGTTAAGATTAAAATAAGTGAAGTGATGAGAACGTTTCTTTTATACAATGCCAATGAAAACTGTGGAGTTCTGGAGTGATCACAAAGACAGTAATTTATTAACTAAGAAACTACAGAACAGAAAATGAATGCAGACTTTAAGGTTAGGGTTAAGTTTGGGGTTAGGGTTGGAGTTAAGGTTAGATCTAGGGTTAAGGATAGGGTTACAGGGATATGGTTAGTGCTAGAGTGAGGGTTACAGCTATGGTTAAGGTTAGCTAATCTTAGCTCTAAACCTAACCTTAACCCTATCCCTAACCCTAACTCTATAAACCTAACTCTAAATTCTACATTAATTTTCTGCTCTGTAGTCTCTTAATAAATTGCTGTCTTTGTGATCACTCCAGAACTCCACAGATTTAATTTGCATTCTATAAAACAGAATTTGTAATCACTTCACTTATTTTAATCTTAAGTAAGTCTTAACTAAAGTCTTGAATAAACATTTACAATGTATATTTACTTGCCTTGGAGGCGGTGCTCCAAGATGATGGTGTTTCCACCTTCACTACGGAGCCTCTGAGCATCCTAATGGATCATATCTGATGACAAACTGTATTTTACATCACTTGTATTACGTGTATTGATAGGATTAATAGATCAACCGGTATTAATGAATTTAGATCAGTAAAAGATTTTGGTCGCCAGTGGGTCTTTGTAGGTTAAGGAATGAGAAACTTCTCACTGCATCCGTTAGTGAAAATGCAACAAATGACAATTATCATGAAATCAGAATTTCAAGATGTATTGTCTAAAAATAAGTTTTATATGCTTTGCGATGACAAGCGTGATGAGACATTTTGACTAGAAATTAGAAAAATATACTTGGTAAGATTTAGATTTTTACAGTGCTAGGTTAAACTGTATTATTAACCCTATACGAAAGGGTTAATGTGAAGGACTAAACAAGCTGACAATAACTGTGGTGAAAAGCAATGACAAGCAGATGCATGCTATTGCATAATTAGGATATAAAAAAAATGAGTAGATGACAGAGTGTTATGAAAGCTAAACTTACTTCACTTATTTGTTTCTTCCATTGACTTTAAGCTTTGATCTGTTTCATCAATCTAATGCTGATTAATGAAGTACACACAGGGAGATTAGGTTTATTATCTTTACAGCTACCCAGTGGAATATTAATCACAAATTTTGCTCTTCAACACTTTTGGTTGAGTTAGTGAAGAAGTGAGTAAGCAGTGTTGTCTCGGTGGGGTTGAATCACACATGCACAACGGCAAAAAAACGCACAACCACGGCGAAATGCAGTGAGCTGGGAGCTGAGGATGGGGTTAAGGGAACAATGACACATCATGGATCATCTTACATGTCCCAACACTGCTCTGACTAAAGCTCTAGACAGCAGCATGATTGAGTAACAACTTACCATAAAACCACTCCCAACCAATTTAAGATTCTCAATAAGTGTGTGTGTGTGTGTGTGGCGTTGTATGCGTCCCTTACCTCACATTGACTCAACATACTCTATTACTATATCCCCCTTGGATCTCTTTAAATATGATAGATATGGCCTGGGCATCATGTTCACTGCATTTATCATTGTTATATTCAGATGAAATCATTCTCATGTTTTCCCCCCGGAGCAGTGGAAAAGCAGCGGAGCGTTTCACAAAACCACTACATTTTCCATGATACTGTATGTAATGTCACAACTTGTTAACTTTGCCAAATGCACCGCAACATTTCAAGAGGATTCATGCATACGTTTCTGACTGTTTTGTTGTTGTTGTTGTTGTTGTTGTTCTGATATATATATATATATATAAAAAAAAAGATAAAAACAAACAGCAGAACCTGTCCCTGTTTATCCATCATATTTTATTCAACAATATAACTTCTGTTCTTCAGAGTACAATCAATTAAAGATACATGTGAAAAAATATACTGGCTATTTTAAATAGAAAGAGGAAAACATTAAGGCATCGTCACTGAAGGAAGTTTTTAACAGCACAAATGATTACAAGTGTTACATTTTCTGTGTGTATACCTCTAAGGCACTGTTTTCATATGGGTCATCAGAGTGCTGGCTTTCTTTCAGAGCTGTGGCGAACAGTGCTTCAGAAATAAGCCAGAGCAGACACGGGGAGTCACAAGAGGCCAAGCAGGTAGTGGAAAATTTGTCATTCTGCCAAAGCAACGTTAGAAAGTGGTGGCACCATATTAACAGTTTAACAAGCCCACGTCACACATGAACCGAGCCACAGGGCAAAGCGCTATAATTATCTCTATCAGGAAAGCCAGTTTGGTGCCAGTAGGTACATTTACATGTACTTTGAGAAATTCAAATTATTGCTTTACTCCGATTAAAGTCGGCAGTTTTAAAAGCCATGTAAACACCTTAATCTGAGTGGAATCAAATCGAATTGGAGTTTGAGAAGTCGGAGTAACAAGCCGGATAATGCGATTGTAATTTAATTTCTCCATGCAATGTAAACGCCACCCAACCATAGCTTGACTAAGACTGGCCTAGACACGCCCCCTTCCGGAATTGATGAGAGACACGGCATGACAACTCGTTGGCCTACGTTACATGTAATAAATCAGAGTGAACAGTACGTACGAAATATATTGAGCTGCTGCATGGTTGTGGTCCATATGGTCTGTGTGTGTTGGTGTCTTTCTACTACATCTGCTACTTTTGTTAAATGATTGTTCTTCTTTTATGGTGCCAACCGGAAGCATGCTAACGCGAAAGGATGTGTAGCGCCATCGAGTGTCTGGGAGTGGAGCAGTAATTTGAATTTCTCTTGCTGGCATGTAAACGCAGACTCTCTGGGAAACTCCAGTTAGGACCTTAATGGGAGTAAGGCAATAATTTTAATTTCTAAGTGCATGTAAACGTACTCGGTGTGACTTTGGAGAACTTGGCTGTTTTGGTCAACTGGCTTCAAACAAATACACAGAGAGAGAAAAGGCCGCGTCCTGCCAAAGGTGTGTTACGAAAGCTGTCATATCCTGTGCGTGTTCTTTGAGTTCGCTGTTATTGTCTCGCTGACCGACGGTTGTTAAGCTGGCATCGTACAGACGCATAAACAGCTCGACCACTTCCACCAAAAACCGGGGCAGCAAACGCGCTCTCACTCTTTCCTTTTTTCCTTTTCCTCTCCCTCTGCGGCTCACACTTCTGTAGCTTGCAGACACACACGCACGCAAATACTCACACAAACATGCACACACATATTTTGTACCTACGTATGTACATGACTTAACTCCTCTGAGCAAAGTCTATAGGCTTCAAGCCTGTTGTCATTTTAGTACTCACTCAACTCGCTGCACTGAGTACACCGGTGAATACCCTTCCTCCCCTTTACACTCATCTGTTTCACACTTGGAAATTTTAAGTCATGAGTAAAACTATACACAAATTGCATGAATGGCACAGCGCAACTGTCTAACCCTATGAAATCAACAGAAGCAGTGATTTAAACGTTATTTAGTTGCTCATATAAAATATGTTTTCTTTCATCAGAGTGCGTCACTGATGCACACACAGGTTATACTAAGCAGTTTGATTCTGAACAGAGTGATAAATGTAGCTGGGCCTGCATCAAAATTTCATTACACTCAGGCTGTGTGTCCACCAGGCTTCTTTTCCCAAGTGCTTCTCTTCTGTTCCCATTCACTTTTAGTAAAAACGCTGCTTCTGGTAGATACATTTTTGGGTGTGAATATAGTTTTTGTGTCTGTTTCAGGCACTTAAAAGTCAAAATATTTCAACTTTAAAGATGAAAAATGTTGCGAACTCTAAATAGTGACTGTTTTCACTCTGACAGGAAAAGACGCCTGATGGACACATCACACCACACCTCACTGTGGCTGCTTAGCTTTGGGCTGGTCCACACCAAACAGTCCCACTTATACATTGTATGGACATAATGTATGAAAATGTACAGTATGTTATGCTGTTACAGGCATCTGCTGCGTTACACTGTTATGTTTATGGACTGACGTATTGGACCTGCTGTGTTCAGAAGGCGTAGGGCCCGACGATGATGGTGAGTCTCAGCAGTGAGCTGGAGCGGTAGTTCATGGTCAGATGGTGAGTGATCATCTCCAGATCCACCACATACTCTCTGGGGCCCATCAAAGGTTTGGTCAACACCAGCATGGCACTCACGTTACTGGACCGCTGCAAGAAAATAAAGCCTATAAGTGGCCATGCACGTGTGGTCTACCACATCTGACTTGGCACAATGTGACAGAATGCTTTGGTTAATAATATTCCACTGTTTTTATTTTATTTAATTTCATTTTATTTTATGGTTGAAGATCATAAACTTCCACATGGCACAGTAATGTCTACTATAACTACTTTTATTGTGACTCGCAGAAAAAAACTGGTTTAATACAATAACAGTCTATACTATAACACTATATTATTCTAAATACAACAATAAGTATGACAACATAAATTAATAATTAAAAAGTACTGATTACTGACAATATAATGCTGTACACCGGAAAAAAATGTTAATGAAAGACTAAAAATGATTTAGATTCAACCTTAATTGAATTACATCCATGTTAACAACTGTCCGAAATCACTCCCTACCGCCTATATAGTGCATTATATAAGGACCATGGGGTGTCCGAATCTATAGAGAACTATTTATAAACACCATATAGTGCACTCAATGTATCCCACAATCCACTGCAAAATGTAGTGGTCATCGATGGTCTCTAAACCAATGCACTATATCCCATCATGCATTGCACGAGTCAAAAAATGGCAGAAGGACAGAGAGATTTACGATTTAAAGAAACACGGACAGATTGAGATTGGACGCCATACTGGCAGAGCTACCGGAGCTGTTCAGTCATGGTATTGTGTAGTGTTTTTAGTTTTAGGGGTTTGTATATTTAATGGGTGTTTTGTTTAGTTATTTTAGACAATATATTAAGGGTTTTTATATAGTTCATGGTTGTGGATTAGTGTAGAGGTTTTAGGTTGGTTTTAATACTGTGCTTATATTCAGATAGCCCTTCTATTTTTACAGTTTTTTTTAACCAGTCAAGCTAAACCATATATAAGGCGCTCTGAAAATCATTATTGGTCAGCTACTGGGAAAGACAGACTTCAACTGCCACTGCACTTTGCACTCTGATTGATGTATGGTATCTTTTGTAAAGGAAAAAAAAAACAATTGTGGACCACCCCATCTCATGCCTCTGTTACATGCCTTCTACATTCTCACTTAACTCTAACTGCCAGTTAATGTAACAATATGATAAAGTGTTTTAACACATATATAATATATATTGGTTTATGTACATTTATTTGAAACATTTATAAATGTTCCGCTAGATAGAACCTGTAAAGTGAATGTATTGCCATGTGCAGACAGTGTTTTAAAGTAGATCCTTAGCAAATATCTGAGACAAATATTCCCTATGAGTTAAAACCATTGTCTTCTTAATTCTCGAATTTCACATTTTGGCCCAAAATGAAAACTTCTGCCAAACAGCATTTTTGAATTTATTTTTCTTTTTCAGAAACTCATGGCAAAATTTCACTGCTTTTATTCTTCTTCACTTCTGGACCAGTGCAAGTGTTGCATGCATCATATTAATATTAGAACATCAACTGCATTTACAGCGTGTTTGTAGAAAAATTATTTAACATTATTACTCATTAGTGACTAGTTGATACAATTTTTTTTTTTCCTCGCCAATACAGGCCGGCAATATTTCTAAGCTGACATTTTCAGCTGATACTGATTTAGTTTTTCTTTGTCAAATGATAACAAATGTCAGAAAATCATGTTTACTTACTATTAGAAGATTTAAAAAATTGTCACAGTTAACCTAATAAATATTACTACACCAAACAATTATCTTCTTTCAGTGCGGACAAAGTATTTCTAAGAACACAGAGGTACGGAGAACTTCATCTGTCAATAAATCATGGCAGGAAAAAGAGAGCATATCATCCAATGAAACTGGCCAATACTGATATCAGAAAAAAATGGAAAAATTGGCCATATAAAAATAATAATAATAATAAGAAGAAGAAGAATGGTTTAGATTCCTGTAGTGTTTTTCAAGGCTCCCAAAGCGCTTTACACTACAGATCCATTATTCATTCACTATCACATTCTCCCTCTGGTGGTGCTAAACTACATTTGCCTACAGCTGCCTACAGTCCCTCCCACCACCACCGAACATTCATACTCATATTTTACTAAATATGAGAATGAATATTTAGTAGTATATTTACTACTTTTAGTATTATATCATATATTTAGTAGTATATTTACTACAAAAGTTTTAGTAATATTTAGAATCCGCACTGATTCTAAAAAATAACTGTGCTCTGTGTGTCATCCAGTGTTGTACCTGAACGCGTTCATTGAACGATCGTTCATGAACTATATCATATTTTTGACGAACGTGAACGCTTCGTTCACTTTTGCCAAATGAACGGGAAGTTGTGAACGCGGTTATTCTGGCATTTATTGAACTGCGCTCTTATGTAGTTCACATTTCGTTCTTATCACGTTGTAATTATTGAGTCCTATAAGGAATAAAATGGGATCAAAACACAGCATTATCATAGATGTCATTTTTTTTTATTATTCTGAACGAATTTTGGCAACATAATGTTGTGGAATAGAAAATGAGAAGCGTTTTGGGCGGAGCAGAGAGAGAGGGAGAGAGAGTTTTTGGGAGCCCGTTCTTGGAAATAAACATTGAAAACGAAGCTCACTGAAACCGCTCCTTGTGTTCTAAGAACGTGCAGAGGGAAGTTAACCCCGGGGTAAGGTACTTACTTCGGCCCTGGAGCGGCGGCATTTTCCCCTGATTTTTTTGACTACAGGATAACGTCAGAAACGGTTAATAATACGTTTACAATAATAACACAAAAAAAGAACGAAAAAGTTCATTTTGGGATCCATGAACTTCTAGTTCATAATTTGGAAGAATGAACGATGAACTGAACTAATTCATATTGAGTAACTTGAACTGAACTTTGAACTAGTTCCTAATTAAGGTGAACTTTCCCAACACTGGTGTCATCCATGGATAAAATATTGTTGGACCAAAATGCCTGTCAGGTTTTGTCCCTATAGGTGATGAAGCATTAATCACCACAACAGTGTAAATCACACAAAGCGACACAAAATCATATGAACTTTCATCTGACTTACCCGCAAGAAAAAATCTTCTCCTTCATTGCCAGCTTTGATCCTGAAGGTGTTGTGTGTGTTGGCGTAGATGTTAGTGGCCTGAATCTGGAAAACATCAGCTGGCACAGAGCGGTCGGCCTGGATACTCATGTACTTGTAGACGATAGACGGTGGTAGGTTCTGGCACTCGGCCTGAGACCGGCAGATACAGCGACTGCAGCAACACAATTATGACAATCCCTGTGAAACTGGCTGTATTAATGATACTGAAATAAAAGAACTAGATAGTGTTTACTGACTTTTCAGTGGTTTGGGTGTAAGGCGCCTCGCAGGGATTTCTGGGATAGCAGCGAAAACCTCCATAATAGTTCCAGCATATTTCATCATCTTGGCAGTTATGGGTTCCCATATCACACTCGTTTATGTCTGATGATTGACAAAGCCACAGAGAAAACAAACACATTCAGTAGTCAGCAAAAGTCATTAACTCCACGGCAGATTTAACAGTGGGAGTCCTCTGCTCTGGTCTTTGTCGAATATTAAATGCATCTGTAAATGATGCAAATGGCTGCTATTAGGACATAAGCTGATTTGTGTAACTAAATTATGCACAATAAATATATGGTAAAGGGATGGACTGCAGGATTCTGTGTTCGCTGAAGCTGGTATTTTTATTAATTTTTTTGTGCCATGCTATGTTGTTATTTTATCTCTAGCCTAGAAGAGATCTAAGAGCAAACAGAAGCCTTGAGGTTTTTTTGCCATTGGATCATGACTTAAATGGAAAAACTCTGACACTACTTTGGAAATAAAAAAGCAATGTTTTAACTGAGGCTTGACCTACACCCCAACCAACACTTTTGAAAAGATTGGAGTCATTTTTTAAAGGAGGTTTGGTAGTTTTTTTTTGTTTTTTTTTCTAAATGCTTAGTTTTAGTTTAGTTATATTATTGGAGTTATTTTTTGTTTTAAATCCCATCTGCTACTTTCTCCTAACTTTAGTTTCCATGTTACCAGATAGAGCGGGGTATGAGAACCCAACTCTAAACCACAGGTGACGAGAAGTGACGGACCGTGAAGCGCCATATGGTGCCACCAGATAAAACTGCTCAAGTGAAATAAATCGATTTCACATCAATCTGACATTGTCAAAGACAAAAGCAAAGGGAATTTTATATACATTTTAGTTAGTTTTGTAAGCATACAATACAGTTTAAGTTATTTGGTGTTTTTTTGGTTCTATTTAAAAGATAAGACTTTATCGATCCCAGCATGGGGAAATTTCACAGCATCAACATACAGAAAAGAAAAGAAAAACCAGTGAAAGGAATATAAGGAAAAAATAAGAATCATGTGTTAATGTAAATATTTAAATGGAGACGAGAGAAATAGAATTAAACATTCTTAGAATGAAATCATAAAAGTTTTTATTATTTCAGTTAATGAAAAATGTTTTTTTCCAAATCTAGTTTTTGCCATTTTTGATGGTTGTGTTTAGAGCTATAAATGGACATGTACCTGTAAATTTACATAGATTATTTGTTTTCACAGGATGAACAACATACAAGGAGGTTTAATTGAAAACATCAAAAGGTGAGAATGACTGGAAAACAAATATGTATTTCTGTTGTCGGTGTCAGAATGTGGAGCTGTATGAATATTTTTTTCAGTTTAAGAAGATGTATAAGGAAAGAGTGGACAAATTATGTAAAAAAAATAAGTAATGAAGTGGTTTTACTTGTGATTTTTGGATTTATTTGTTCATTGACTGTTGTGTAAATGGTTTTTGTTTTTTGCTGTCATGGTGACTGTCTGATGTAGCGGATATTGAAAGGAAGGAGCAGGTTATTCTGAAGGGTTTCTTCATCCTGCTCCTTTCCAATCATGGAGACTGGAATGAATACATAAATTAGTTTTCATTAACAATAATAACCTTGACCCACAACATACAAAACCTAATTTTTTTGCTGGTACCACATAACAAGGTGAAAGAGAAATCTCATCTTGTCTCGGCTTATCGTCTTCCACTTTATCTGGGTCACGGGGGCAGCAGCCTCAGCAAGTCAGCCCAGACTTCCCTCTCCCCAGCCACCTCAGCCAGCTCCTCCAGGGGAATCCTGAGGCATTCCCAGGCCAGCCCAGAGATATAATCCTTCCAGCGAATCCGGAGTCGGCCCTGAGGTCTCCTCCTGGATGGACATGCCCAGAACACCTCCCCAGGGAGGCGTCCAGGAGACATCCTCACTACATACCCGAGCCACCTCAGCTGACTCCTCGACATGGAGGAGCAGCGGCTCTACTCCTGAGCCCCTCCTGGATGTCCGAGCCACCCCGCAAAGGAAACTCATTTCGGCCACATGTAACCGTGATGTCATGACCCAAAGCTCATGACTATAGGAGACCAAGAGAAATCAGCTGGTTATAATCAGCAGCTTGATCCCACTAAATATTACAAAGGAAACCTAATGTAGAAATAAGACTGTGCTGGTGTAACCCAGGCCAGGTTTAAGATGTAGAGCTGGAGGAGGGAAGTCTGAGGACCAGAGTAAAGGGAACCCCCGAACGCTGCAGCTCCCAGCCCTGCCTGCAGGCTCCTCCCTGCAGCGCTACCACTGTGAAAATAGGTTCATCAAATGTGCCCCAAGCCACAGGGCTATTTCTGGCACAACAACCTGGATTCATCACCAAAGGGTTGCTCTGACACGACAGGCTGGATTCATGACTCCCCCTATAAAGCTTACACCTGACTGAGGGGGGGGAGGAAAAAATAACAGCTCACCCTTTGAGAGTGAGCTGAAGCTTCAAATAAATCCACTTCAAGAAACCAACATCATGCATATAAATTCACAGAGGTGGCTTAGCGGGGCAACGCTGTGTTTGTGTTGCCTAACCTCTGGATTCTTTCCATGACAGTACTGGGTTAGAGTAGCTTTCACTGGTGCTGGAGAATCAGAATAATTATGATATTATCTTCAAAGAGTGGAGGAGGAAGGAGAGGGGAACGTCAGGGTGTGAAAACAGACAAATAATGAAACTAAATGGGATGTGATAGAATGAGGAGGAGGAGGAGTGCAGTACCTTGACACAACCTGTTTCCCTGTAGCTGATATCCTTCTGGACACTCACAGGAGTAACTTCCTGGGCTGTTAATGCACTGGAACTGACACATGTAGCTGGAGAAGCTGCATTCATCAATGTCTGTGCAGGATAAATACACACAAATGATCAGTACATGTTCAAAGACAGGAATGGGTTGGGTGTGTATTAAGTTCATTTCTATATTTAAGTGGAGCTTTCTTTACTTTATTATTACCCTGTCCTCCAAAAGGGGAGGTGGGTATTGTTTTTTGTTTTTTTTGGGGGGGGGGGGGGGGGGGGGGGGGGGTTTGTCAGCAATATTAGGCAAAAACTGTTGGACTGACTTCCATGACAATTTCAGGAAAGGTACCAGGTGGACCAGAATAGATCCCATTAAATTTTGGTGAATGTACTGTAGGTCAAAGGTTACAGTCAGTCACAGCAGATCAGATAAAATGTGTGTGATGGGACAGTGTTTGTTGTGCCTGAAACCACTTGTTTGAGTATTTATTATTACCCCACCCATTGGTTTTGGTTTGTTTATGTCTGTCTGTTTATTTGTAAGCAGTGACAAGGCAAGGACCAAAAGTGGAAAAAGGTCTCCACCCTATTCATCTTTAAACTAAATAAAAACTCACTCTTTTACTGATTTATTGTACAGATAACTGTAGTCATCTCTGACAAAAGAACACAAACAAGCAGCCTTTTCGAAGCACAACATGTGTTTAGTTGACAAGTCAACGTAACACAATGGGTCAAAATGACTGATTAGCAAAAAATGAGCTCCCTTTGTAATCTCCCACCCCCCCACCCCCCAGGGTTTATGATAGAACCTATCAGGGTACTTGAAGGGCCACACGGAGATCGACAATTTACACTCAAGGGTTTTGATTCCACTGATTGATTCAAGGGTCTGATTCCCCCAAAATGTAAGACTGAACGCTACCGGTCTTTTGTGCTGGCAGAAATTATATTCTTCAATGTGCAATAATCTTTTTATGTGCAAGAGTGATCTTTTTAATGTGCAATAATGATCTATCTTTGTGGGTTTTTTGGAGCGGCTGTGGCTCAGTTGGTAGAGCGGGTCGTCCAATGACTGAAAGGTTGGTGGTTTGCATCCCAGCTCTGGCTGTCCACATGTCAAAGTGTCCTTGGGCAACACACTGAACCCTGTCATAGGTTCCCAGTAGTATCCTTTTTTTTATTTTGGTTTTGGATAGAAATCATGAAGAAGCCAGTTGTTGTTTCATTGTCTTATTTTTGGTTTTATTTTGAAAAACGAATGAATGAATCATACACGGATTTTTCTTGACCAGTTCATGGTAGTTTTTTAGATAGTTTTCTACATATATGCAAGTAAAGAAAATGCATGTTTTCTTGCCCAGAATGTGCATAAACGATGTGTGACTATATATGAATATCTGAGGACCAGTTCCAGTTTTAGACCTCAGAGCATTTGTACTTAATTTGTGAAGAATTTGATTTTGGTTTATTTACTAAAGCACATTAATGAATATCTGTATTGAAAAATAGACGTAAATGTGCTGGAATATAGTGGAAATAATTTGCATAAATAGTCCCTAGACAGGTAACAGAAATTGTCACAATTAAATCAGAGAAATAGGAGGTTCATTGTAGGTGAAGGGACAGGAAGTATGGAGTCAGAATGCATTATATAGACATTTACAAAGGCTGAAATAGAAACGTGTACAAATGTGTATCCACCTTGACAGGAGACAGAGTCATGAGCCAGTTCGTATCCCTGCTCACACTGGCAGAGGAAGGAGCCAATCAGGTTGTAGCAGTTATGCTGACAGGGGCTTTGCACGTCACACTCATTCACATCTGGAGTAAAAGAATGCAAACAGCTGTTACTGTTATCTGATGACAGAGCTTTGCAAAAGACCATCCTGCAAAAGACACACTGGTAGAAACTCAGCTACAGCTACACTGCTCTGGGCATTCTGCTGTCCACATAATAAAAAAAAAAATACATGCATATAATTACATCTCCTTCATAACATTTCAATGTGATTTGTGCAACAAAATCATCAGATTGACAATATATCATTTCCACTTGTCATGTTGTTGGTGCTGTAGAATGACAGTCTTTTCCACAAGTGTTGGCTAAAGGGATTGAAATTAATTAAAATTTGTAGTTGTAGCAAGACAATGGACAATGGTTATTATTAATATTAAAAAATAATGATGATGATAATAATGATAATTATAATAATAATGGACTAGATTTCTACAGCGCTTTTCAAATACTCAAATCTCCTTACATTATTGATCCATTACTCATTCACTCTCACATTTACACTCTGTCAGCTAACTGTGTTTATAAGCTAGTATAAAACAAAGTGAAGCATCGTTCAGTTCTTTTGCTCCTCACCTGTGGAACAAACTACCTGAATACCTGAGGTCTGGGAAAAACTGTCAGTTCATTTAAATCGGGCCTAAAAACACCTAGGTAACTTTTCCTGTCCCAATTTGGGTCCTATTTTTGGCATCAATATTTGATTAAAAAGGAATTCATTTTTGGGATGTCTCAAAACAAGAGCATATGTATGTGTGTTTATATATATATATATATATATATATATATATATATATATTCATATTTATATTTGCATTTATCTAACGTAATCATTAGGGACATTGTGTCTAAATTCCTCTTTTATTATTGGGTCTTAAAAAGCTTGTAAAGTGCCAGGTACCAAAATGAACTCAGTTTCAGAATAACACCCCTCTCTTTTTTTCTTGAATCTGTGCCAAAGTGTAAGTGCATATCCATTCTGCCCACCCTTTTTGGTTTGTCCCGTGCACAGATCTGTACTTTGTCTCATCAGGTGACACTTACCGATGCAGCTGTGGTTGTTGCTGGCCAGTTTGTGACCCACATTACACTCGCAGTAGTAGGAGCCCAGGGTGTTTACACACCTGTGCATGCAGTAGTGAGTCAGGGAACACTCGTCTTTATCTGTATGTGGGCACAAACACAACTTAGTCATGTTTCAGAAACTAAAAATGACACAGCAAATCCAGGAGAGTTTCTAGAGCTAAAGTGGATGTTGTTTCTTCACTCATGTGTTAGATCAGTAACATTGGAACACCATCACAGAAACAATCTGCAGGGTTGATGCCAATATGTTGCCATATGAGCACATTTATGGACCATTCTACCAAACTGGTTCAAATTGCAGTCCCACTATAAAAAGACACCTTTTAAAAACACTTAAATATTCAGACTTCACATGTGCACAAATATCATATTATGGTCTAATTAAAAACAATATATTAAGTGAAATAATATAAAATTAAATGTAATTAAAAATAACCCTTTATATGAAATCACCATCACATTGTACAATAAATCAAAATCACACATTTTTATTCCTGTTTTACACTATGTACTTTCTGTAAATAATACCATACCTACATTCTTTGCTACTCTACTTACACTACTCAGTTATCTGTGTTGTCACTTTACGCAATTCTAGTTTCAGTTCTCCATGCACGTAAATGCCAGCCAACCTTAGCTCAACTAAGTTTGGCCGTGACACGTCCCCTTCTGGAAGTGACCAGAGACACAGCATGACAACACGTACGCGTGTAATAAATCAGGGTTTAACAGTAGGCACGAAATATACTGAGCTGCTGCATGGTTGTATTTTTCTTGACCATTGGGATCCCCTCAAGTGAAAAATAACTGATGACATTGGAAAAAATTGGGATGCACTGTCTACTTTAGACACTTTTTCTGAAGGTCCCACATTGTATTCTCACCACTATTCTGGGTGATAAGTAATGAATTTACTATTACTTAATAATAAATATCTATATACCATATCAAAGCTGGTTATCTACTGATCAAAACACTATATGGTAAATGGACTGTACTTATATAGTCCATTTTATTCACCAGTCGGTTCCCAAAGCACTTTACAATTCCTCACATTCACCCATTCACTCATACCCCAGTAGATGGCTGCTGCTAATGCACTGGCGCTGCTTGACCCTACTGGGATCAACTTAGGGTTCAGTGTCTTGCTCAAGGACACTTCGACATGTGGACAACCAGAGGCAGGATGCGGACCACCAACCTCTCAATCATTGGACGCTCTACCAACTGAGCCACAGTCGTCCAATAAATACTTCGACTGCTTCAAATCTGACACAATTGTTTAGTTATGGTTCTTCTTCTATGGTGGAAACTGGAACCATGCTAACGCAAAAGGGTGTGTAGCTTCACCTAGTGTCTGGAAGTAGAACAGTAACTCGAATTTCTCTTGCTGGCATGTAGACGTGTAGTTCTGCAAAACACTAGCCTAGGATCTAGACTGTCCCCAGTGGCCGCAAACTGCATTTGCTACGGGGAGAGTCTAGAAAGTCTAGGCGAATTTGTGGGCGGGATAACCGCTGTCTGTCAAGTTTTCTCTTTACACAACGCCACACTATTGGATGGGTAACCAGTCAGAGCCAACCAATCAGAGCGATGAACATGACTCCGGACTCCCGTACACTATTTGGCACCGGCCGCTTCAGATCTCCTCCGGGTCGCCTTTGCCGAGTTGTGCTGCTCGTATTCCCAGTTTTTCGGCCTCTTGCAACTGGTCATCCATTAGGGCTTAAATAACCTGGCGTTGCTGCCAAAGCCAGCTCGAATGGTTGTTCCTGGTGATGAGCCATGTTGTCTAGCAGCTAGCAACTGGTGTTACGGCAATGTGTGCTAGCTGCTACGTCTCTGCGACTACAACATTACGTGTCATATTTGTGTCGTCATGAGGCAGGGGGGGGGCTCCAATCCCGCCCCTTGCGATTTGATTGGTCCGACCCATTTTGGATTTTCAGATCCTAGGCTGTCTAGTCTGTCTCCCCGTAGCAAATACCATTTGCGGCCACTGGGGACAGACTAGATCCTAGGCTAGGGAAACACCAGTTCAGTCCTCAATCGGAGGATAGCAATAATGTGAATTTCTGAGTGCATGTAAACGTACTCAGTGCTGGGTCTCAGAAGGATAAACACCAGGTGAGTGTTGACTTTAAGTGTTAAAGTTGACTGGTCTACTCACCTATACAGTGCTCACCACTCCTCTGGTAGCCTTGAGGACACTGGCAGGTGTAGGAGCCTCTGGTGTTAAAGCAGGTTTGCTCTGGACCACAGGTGTGTCGTCCCGTTGAACATTCGTCGATATCTGCAACATGGTAGACGTGGAGAAGCGGTAGTTAACACCAGGCTGGAACAAAGTGGATCATGTCTGCGCTGTAAGACATGTGGGCTCTGTGATCAATGACATGTGAAGTCTTTTACACAGACAGTAAAATGTATAATCACTGACACCATCACATCACACACATGTGCACGGTCAGAGAGCAGCCTTTAAATACAGAGGGCTTTTATTCTGCTGCTCCGGGTGTTGGGGAAAACATGATGATATCTTTTACTAAGAGGACACCTTTTTGATCAGGGAAGACTGCACTGTAAAAAAACAAAAATCTAGTTTTTATGTAAAAAACAAACAAACTTGAAGCTGTGGTTACAAGATCAACGCTGTAAAAAAACATTTTAAACATGTAGATTTAACATTTTAAACATGTAGATTTAACATTTTAAACATGTAGATTTAACATTTTAAATATGTAGATTTAACATTTTAAATATGTAGATTTAACATTTTAAACATGTAGATTTAACATTTTAAACATGTAGATTTAACATTTTAAACATGTAGATTTAACATTTTAAACATGTAGATTTAACATTTTAAACATGTAGATTTTATCATTTTAAATATGTAGATTTAACATTTTAAACATGTAGATTTTACATTTTAAACATGTAGATTTAACATTTTAAACATGTAGATTTAACATTTTAAACATGTAGATTTAACATTTTAAACATGTAGATTTAACATTTTAAACATGTAGATTTAACATTGAATGTAAACAGTAAATGACCTGCAGGTGCCCACAGTGTTTTCTAAATCCATCAGCTCTAAACTGGGAGACATTTAAGGTTGAGTGTATTCAGTTTTTCAAGGACACTTTGACATATGAAGAGTCGGAGCTGGAATTCAAACTGCCAACCCTTTGGTCATTGACAACCTGTTCTACCAACTGAACCAGAGCCACCAGTTATTTTACATATTTAAAATCTGAAATTATTAAGTGTTTACCTCTTTATTAGTTTTTAGAAAATGTTTTTAAGAAAAAGCAAAAAGGCTGTTATTTTAACATTATGGTTTTGTCATTTAAACAGAACCAGATTGTGCTGTTTTATTTTCTCAAAGCAATACAAATACGTAATTGTGTACAGTTAGTGTACAAATCTGGTTTTCTTAAGAAACTCTTCCTGTATAAAGTACAGCTACATTTAATTTAATCTGTAACACAAAAATCTTATCAAATAAAATAACTTTGTACTGTATTATTTTCACTGACAGGTTTTTTTTTTTTACATTATAATTTTACAACTTTTTGCTGTTAACTGTACAGACATTTTTTACAGTGTATATATATGTGTGTGTGTGTGTGTGTGTGTGTGTGTGTGTAGGCGCTGTACGTGTCTTGCTTTGAGATCAAACAAAAAAGGCACAAATGAACATGTTCACTTTTACAACAATTCTTTTTGTTCTTGCATTTTAAAACATGTGTATGAGGGTAGGCTGAAAAAGCTCCTGCGTTGACTGGGATGTCCTTGTGGTATAAAGGTATGTATGGGTTATTTTTCAACACTGTCCCCTTTGAGGTTCACACATTTGAATCCCTTTCATATAGAGAAGCTTTCATCTTGAATGTTTAAAAAAAAAAAAGAAAAAAGTCCTCAATGGCCTCGTCATCACTTCAATATTTCTTTTTACAGCTGAATGTTTTTTTGTGTTTGAAAACAGGTGGAAGTCAGATGTGATGCCATGTCAAGGTGAGTGTTTTGGGTGGTCAACCAGATCCAAACCACAGTCAAACAGCAGAACCCTGTTCACCCAGCCATGTCTAAAGTCCTCTGTTAGTCGTCACACACAGTATTACCTGAAAGCAAAGACTGAAATTACTCTAAATCAGGGCTTTTCAAATTGTTGGATTGTCAGCCTTCCCCAAAAGAACTGAAAAACACCCCCACCCCATCTTTGTCTTAATTTTTAAAAACCATTTTAAACATCTTTATCTCCATCTCTATATGTGTTTATCACTGATGTGTGGGTCGACATATAAACGATCCAGTATAAACGACGGTCAGGTTCGTTCTTTTCAAATATATTTCTTGTGGTCTGAGTTGTGGGTAGGCTGGTTAAAAAAGCAGTTGGTTGCAGGTCGTTTATACATCGACCCGTGCATCACTGATATATATATATATATATATATATATATATATATATATGTGTGTGTGTGTATATATATGTGTATATGTATACTGTGTGTTTTAATGTCTTTCCATTTTTACCGACTGATTAGTGAACTTGATGTGCAGTTATAAAGTTTGGAATGGATTAAAGGTAGTTGTTTTCCAGCAGCATCACTATTTATTTCTGAGTAGAGATGGCAGATTAATTCTTGACTTTTCTCGTTGTAAACTGTTCTTAAAAACATTTGACTGTATTTTTACTGTAAGGCAATTTACAGTAAAAATAGTTAACAAGTTATAACGTTGAATACTGTGATGCAAACTCAACTGGTCCATATTGTCACAAATATTCTCTTACATACCTCATTACTTCTAGAACCACAGAAACAATTAGGTGATTTTGGTTAATGTTAGCAAAAATATGTTATTCTACTGATTAGAGGTGTATCATTTTCAGAGTGAAAACATAAAAAATAGTTAACAGTGAGTTATCATGGGATGAAATACACCACACAGCAGTGGAAAGTCTCTTCTTTTTATTTTGATCTTATAAACACTCTCTCAATTTTGGTTTGTTTGGAGCCACTCTGTCTTAAAAACAGCTTTTCTCACTGCTACACATGACTGACTATCCACTGCAAACCCCTACATGTGCTTTTTCTGAGCTTCTATCTTTCTGTTTTTCTCTCCCGTGCACATGCATTACAGATATTCCCATATTCTCTCATCCCTATGGGCCCACCAGCAGTCCTCTTGGGTGGTCTGACACAACCCGTCATATGCAGACAGCCAGTGGGCATCACTTTAGTAGAAATGTCAGAAAGTTATTCTCAATACCACACACACACACACATACATGAGAGCAGGGAACTATTTCTGCATTGTGATTCCACACATGCATATCTTAATGATAGCTGGATGATGCAGGAGAGGAATCCTTTTCTGAAGTGAGTGGAAAACCTTTAAGTTGAGCTTTGTTCTTTTAATTGACAGGCATTGGTAGCAGATGGTGTCAGATATGATTGATTAAACCCTTAAAGTCTTCAAAGAAAAAGTACTAGAAAAAGATCCAGCTTTGAAAAATCAAACAATTAAAAGTTATGTAGGGAGCACCTGCATATCCTGAACTGGTATTTCCCCAAAAAGGCTCGTGCTGTGATCTGGGCTTCAAGGGAATACTCAGTTAAAGTAAAACTGCATTTTTTTTAAGGCATAACTTAAACAATACTTATGTAACAGAGGAAAATCTAAAAAGTTTATCTTTTTTTTTTTTTTTTGGTTCTGACAGCATGTTGCACTGGGTCTTTAAAAAATCGGCTTAATTTGTGTTATTTCTAACAAAATAAATATATTTATTAAAAAAATTTAAATATATATGTGTGTGTGTGTGTGTGTGAATTTTCACACGTAAAATTGTATTGAAATATGGGTGGCGGCAAGGATGTGAAAACTAAAAATTGTAAGGTTTGGAAAAAGTGGACCTGTGCAGGACTGACCTTCTCTCCTCCACTCATTTCTCTCTCCAGAAGTGACATATTTTATGCATTGTTATATCAGTTTATTTAGAAAAATTAACAAGCTTATTCTGAGAATGTATAAAATATGCAAAAATATCAGGAATAAATTAAAAAAAAAAGTTGCCATAAAAATAGATACTCAAGTAAAGTACAGACACCAAAAAACATTTACTTCAGTACAGTAACAAAATACTTATACTTAGTTAATCCCACTTCTGCAAATGTTGCCCTAAAGCGTCATAAACCTCAAAACTATGACAGTCCCATAGTCAACAGTATCCAGTGGGAAGAGCCCTTGTGAGAAATGGGCTTAGCTTTCTGTGTGTGAAGCCATAAAACAGAGCGTGAACAGAGGGTAAGCTGTCCTCGCTCTTTTGAAAAGAAAGAAAAGGAAAAGGACTAAAACGCTCTCAAGTCAAAGGGGGCACAGTGATAGGATGAACTAAGTACATTAGGGACAAAAGCACGGCTTATCTAATGGTGTACTTGAGAGATGTCAGGTGCAAACTGCAAACTGGGAGGAATGCACCGACCAGGCTTGTCTCTCACTGACCCGCTTAGGGAATAACAAACATGTTGTTTTAGAAAATAGCCGTCTGTGGCTTCGGGTCTGATGTGGTTTGAAAGGCATCTGGGAAAGTGCATTGACAACCTGCACCAAATGCCAGCGAGAAACTAAAAACTACCAGCATCACCCGAGCACACAGTGGCAGCAACACAGAGCCTTTATGACAGGGACACCAAAAGTCCTTTATATAGAAGGTCTGGATGACTGTGTCAAGATTCAGCCTCTATATAGATATAGTTATAGATATAAATATAGATGTAGTTATAGATATATGTATGGATATAGGCATAGATATATATATATATAGATATATATATATATATATATATATATATATATATATATATAGATATATAGTTATATAGATCTAGATATAGGTATAGATATAAATATAGGTGTGTGTATATATATATATATATATATATATGTGTGTATATATGTGTGTGTGTGTGTGTCGATAGTTATAGATATAGGTATGAAACAAACAGGACAGGTTTTTAATTATTGTTTTCCCAAAGGTGATTTTGGTGTTGTTAGTCAGACCAAAGTTTCTTGAGACCAGTTCACATTCAAAGTATCTTCTATGTGACAAATTTAGTTTTAATGACATATTTGATATTATAAAAATGAGTGATTGACAGCTGTAAGGACCAATCACAGTCTTCAATAAGTTAGACATGTGGCCAGTAATCAATCATAGATCTTTACTGTACGAAGTAACTTGGCAACTCCTGTGAGTGAAGGATTTAGTTTTTATTATTACATAAAAGGAGAAAACATCACAATGTCCATGTTTATATACAGTCTATGGGTCAAAGTACCACTGCAGTTGATCTACATGTTCAATATAATGTTAAAGGAAAACCTGGTCTTAACAACGATGTATGTCAATAACTGGCTGGAAAACCACATGCCAAATATCTAAAAACACATCTGCCTTGACTTGCTATTTGCTTGTTGGAGAAAAAATGTCCTAATTGGATGTGCAGTCATGTATAAAGCAACAAAATACTTGATCTTCTACCTTCACTAAACAGAAGATATTAGGTAAGCTAGATCAAATCCCTGTGATTCAGAAGGTATTTGGTGATTCACCAAGACTGGAAAAACCCTGCCCTCTGGTATGAGATTCAGACAACACCAGTCCGACATTCCTGATCAGATGGGTGAAAAACTTCTCTGATGCCATTTAAAGCACAATGTCACAATAACCCATCCTACAGGGAACATCAGTGACCACCTCCAGCTCTAAAACCTCAATGAACTAGAGTGGGATACACGCATTTCCCATGTAAACCTTTATTCGGAATTAACATGTCCATGTAAACATAAAAGAACTAGTTTTAATTCAAAATTAATAATAATAATAATAATGGATTGGATTTATATAGTGCTTTTTTGGCCACTCAAAGTGCTTCACAGTAGTGAAAGCAGCTCAAGGATTATTCATTCGCTCTCACATGCTCCCTCTGGTGGTGGTAAACTATATACATAGCCACAGTTGCTGACAGAAGCGTGTCAGACATTTTGTGCTTACGGTCTCTCTGACCACCACCAAACATTAATACACCAGTGTGAGTGGCACTGGAGGAAAGGCGGTTGATGTGCCTTGCCCAAGGGCACAACGGACTGACTAATCCACCAACCCTTCAGTTACTGGACGACCCGCTCTACCAACTGAGCCATGGCCGCCCCTTTGATTTTAAAATTAAAAACCATCATGTAAACTTAGAAAGTATGGACATTGTGCTAATGTTGGTACCTGTGACCATCATTCATTCAGATCTTTTCTATAAATCATTTGTCATCACTGCGTCCAGAGACATTTAGGCTGCTGTTTGGACAAGCGCTCCTTGGCTAGTTGGAGAACCCTAAGGATCATTTAGCAAAGTGTGAGAATTGCTCTCGGGTACAAAGAAAGATGTGGCTTAAAATCACAGTCACATGAAATCGAAGTTGCGAAATTAAAAGCTGTTACAAAGGAAAAGGGGAAGCTCATAGTTCCTATCCAAACTGTGAATGTGAACATTGCAGTGATGCTTCCTAAGAAGTTCTTTGTACGGAAAAGTCAGAGTCATCCTCACCCCCCCCCCTTTGAAAATCTTACAGAGCCCTAAACAAAAGCACATGTGCTGTAAGCAATCCAATACTTCATTCACGGGAATATCATGTGGTAACTGCTACTTTGTCACAAAACCTTTAAGAAGCTGCCAATATAAAGTTCCCCAGAAGTTTGGTGTGTGTGTGTGTATGTGGGTGGAGTGGGAGGGCATCCCACACCAGCAGCCTCTTAGGTCTAATAAAGCCTCCACAGCTTACCACATCCAGTACAATCCATATAGTTTACACGGGAAAACAGATTTTACAGCAACAAGCCATCAAATGTGATGATGTGTTGCGTGAGGGGAGAAGTGAGTGCTCCCTCTGAGGTCAGATTTGTTTTAATCAACATTTATTTAACACAGCTTACAAATTAACATCACAGGGAAAGACAAGACTGTTGAGTGGAAGATGTGAAAGGAAAGAATGAGCAGAAAGGGTGGACCCTGTTTCATTTTTTTTTTTCAACACCCCCCCCCCCTAAAAAAAAAAAAAAAGGCCTTTTTAAGATTTGAAGTTAGATTTACGGCTGTGTGCATATGTGATGTCAGAGTTTAAAAACTCCCAGCTTTTTAGGGAGATTAATTCTAAATGCCTTGTGGGAGTTGGGGGAGTTAACGGCAATGGCGGCAGCTCAAAGAATGTGAGTGTGTGAGGGTGGACGAGGGGGTGGGTGTGTATCAGAGGTAATGTTTGAGGTGCTTTAACAGTAAATGGGCTTTTTACAAACCTCAGAGTGTTTTACAGAATAGGGTGATGAAGTGTGAAAAGGACTTGTGTGTACGCACATTTATGTAAGTGTGCAAAAAAAAAGAGGAAAAAAAAAAAAAAAAAAAAAAGGAGGCATATGTGTCTAAAACAGAGTCTGGCCTGATGTGTTTTTGCTCCACATTTATACTGACATGATAGAACTTGTTGTAATTATCACTTGAGAGCATTTAGTCTTGTTTTCACTGAACCACTGCAATGGAAAGCAGGAGCTGTTCCAGAGAACAGTTGGAGCCGTCCTGTTGTTGGACAGCAGCTCTGTTTCCCTCTGATTATTGGATAATTCAATCTTTGGGAAAGCAGGGGCAAGATGTGTGATGTTAATAGCCCATAAAATTTCACAACGTCAAATTTATCAGCATGTCATACAGCAGCCCCTGAGCACTTTTTGCTTAACCTCAAACACCTTTAAAAAAAAAAAAAAAAAATCAACCCCCTCTGGCAAATGCTGCATGTTGTTTCATTTGTGCACGATTCTCTCTGAAATGCAGTGTGAAATACAGCGATCACCGTCTCAAACACAACCTCAGGACAAATGGGAGTGGTAGTGTTACTCTTTCAAAGCAAGTCCAAACACAAAACTGATAAGAAATCAAAGAATCCAACACAGTCAAACCTTATATTCTGTGGATTTCCATCCGTATTAGGACATGAAATATTTCCATGCTCTGGCTATTTGCGCCACTCCCAAGATTCTCCTCTCATCGCTTTCATTGTTCAGGAGGAACAGTGTTTTAGTTATGCTGACACTTACTAACTGATTTGTGAGTTTGTTCCACACTCTCCTAAAGGTCGGGCAGAGTCTTGGCGTTCTTGAAAATCCATCCGGTGTGCCAGCTACATTCTCACTTTGCTCCGAACAATAATAATAATCCTTCCTGTAAAATAACTAAAAAAATCTATCAGTCTGTGTTTCTGTCTTGTCAGTAACCTGGCTTTTGTTGACCTTGGAACCAAACAGGAAAAGAGGAAGGTGTAAGAAATTCCAAACACAGAAATTTGGTTAAAATGATGCAGAGATAATACAAATCAACAAGAAGGAAGAAAACAGTGTGAGAAACAGAGAGTCGTATTCCAGTGTCACCCAGCTGAGTTGCGAGAGTGATTTATAGTAACCCCTGTGTCCCTTTTCCATCATGAGGTAAACGGAAAGATCAACACATGTAAGCACATCAGAGGAGGAAGCAGCTGGCTGTTGGACAGGCACCGACCTCAGGGAGAATAATAACAACAATATTAAGCACTTACACGCAGGAGGCACAGAGATTCTGCCCCCCCCTTCCCCCTCCTCCTCCTCCTCTGCCACCTCCTGGCTCCTCTCTGCCATCAAGATGTGATGGTAGGGAGGAGCCAGCAGCAAACCACAAGCAATAACAGCGCACTGTACAACAACATGACACAAGCCAAAGAGCGGCGGGCTGCCTGCAGGACACTGGGCTTATTTTCACTGCAGTCTGCGCTGGCAGGTTAGGAAGCTGATGAAATACTGTCACAGTGGTATGTCCATTAAAACAGAGCAGAGCTGGAACCTATTAGCTGAAATCTATTTTAAGATTACACATTTAACGTGTTATAGTCACATGGATGTTATTACTGGAGTTATTTTAGTTGTTGCGATCATTAATCTCTATTTATTTATTCATCAGAAAATAAAAACACACACACACACACACACTCGTACCACAGGATGTTCTCTGTGTATAGTTACTATGTTCAGTGACACTCGGTACGTTTACATGCACTTACAGAAATTTGAATTATTGCTTTACTTCAATTAAAACTGAAGGTTTAAAAGCTATGTATACACCTTAGTCTGAGTATAATCGAATCAAGCTGGGGTTTGAGAAGTCAAATAATGTGATTGAAATCTAATTTCTTCCATGTATGGAAATGCCAACTTTAGCTTGATGGGAAGCTTCAGTCTCCGCTCCTCATGATGCCTGAGATCGGAAAATTAATGAATGGTTTTCAATGGTAAATATATTGCTAAAATCGTATCTGGTTTATCATGTGCCCTGAATCACACACATGTTGTACCTCATAATAAATGATAATTATTGATGTGTGTTTCAACTGCTTCTGTTAACCAACGGCTGATTCATTTGCGAGTAAAACTTGTTAATAATTTGGATTACACGCCTGGCGCATATGTGACGTCACCACAGCTGAGCAGAGTGTGATGTCACATACGCGACACATTGTAGTCTCTTACTAAGGCCACATAAAACTTAACGTCACCTTTGCTTCCCATAAAAAATATAAAAAAACAGAGGTTAAGGTAATAGCAACCAACCCACTAAAGGCTACTTCAATATGGACAAACAGCCAAAGAAATGGACCCCACCATCCCATAAAGAGGATGCTCACTATACAAATATTAAAAATGTCTAAATACACCCAGTAATCAAAGGAAAATTACAGAAAACCCTTGTCCAGCTGGTGGCTTCATGATCTACCACCCATTCAGTGCTTCCAAGGAATGTAGCAACGCTCAAACAAAGGCAGAAAGGCGACTGTTAGCTGCTACATGACAGAAAGAAATAAGAGCTGATTGGTTGAATTTCTGAGAAAGTTAACACTGTGAATATGTATGAATTCAGGTACAATATATATTAATCCTGTGTTCACCAGGTTTATGTATTAGGTTGGATTTTAACAGGTGCAAAGAGGAGATTAGTATAGTGGATTAAATACATAACCATTGAACCGTGGAGGACATGGTAATACATATTAATTATATCCCTGAATACAGTGTCAGGGATATTATGTTTTTGGTCCGACTGCCACCAGATATCCTTCATTTGAACGTGTTACCTTGAAAAATGTTCTGTTTAGAAATTCCTTGTTTTCAATATCAATAAATAACATGGAGAGGAAGAACTGATTCCATTTTGGGTGAGTTACTATTTCTCGATTGCCCACAAGGGGGCACTCAAAAGTAAAAAAAAAATTAATAAAAAATCACTAAACACTCTTTTGTTTATATCAGTGGAACTATTTGTCTGGTTGACTCTAAATAAAGTGTAAATGAAAGATCGTGATCTGGGAATACCCCACGTCATGACACCGTTAAGGATTGGGGGAAGTTTGGGGATAATTCGAGTTTTTTGTTGTGGACAATTTAAAAAATAATCTTTCCCTTCTCACACTTCCAGAATACAGCACATGCAACACTTGTTCCCAAGCAGAAAAAGTTGGAGCGTTGCTGTTTCGAGCTCCAGTCCAGTTCGGTCATGGGATCCAATACCGACTTGGGCTCGTACCCCAACTCCAGTCCACACCTGGTTCATACCTTTCACACAAACGTTACATTTCCTTATAATTTACGTTAATGACTAAATAGTTTTTTAAATTACATTTACTTCCTAATATTACTAGTATAAGTAGCCTAGCTTTAGCTTCATGTCATATAATAGAGAAAAAATTAGTCAATGAATAAGTGAATAAGTCAGGGATTTTATTTTTAAGTCATATCGCCCAGCGTTAGTGTAAGTCTAGTTATGGGGATGCAGTTTTCTTTCATAAAATGATGAACATTTTGTATATTTCACATTCATCCATCTATTTTATGAGCTGCTTAGTCCTTCAGAGGGTCTTGGCCGATGCTCTGTGGTTAAAACATTTGGCTATCACTGCAAACCTGATGTGCACAACGAGACCTACATGTGTTCTGTACAAACACAGTGAACTTTGGTTCATTATAGCTCAGATTTGGGAATTATTCTACTGTTTATCATATTTTTTATGTTCTGATGACAAAAAAGGGTTTATATTTCAATAGTTTTGTGCAAGATGAGTCTAGTTCTGCTGGGAGGTTATTTGTCACAAAAGTAAACTCATTTTCTAACAGAGGTGGTCAAAGTACTGACATTCTGTACTTAAGTAGAAGTACAGCTACTTGTGTGAAAAAAATACTCTGGTGAATGTAGAAGTACTGACTCCAACTCCTTTACTGAAGTAAAAGTAAAAAAGTACAACTTGAAAATTTTAATAAAGTAAAACTGCAATTTTTTTTTGCTATGGATGAAATAACACTTAATTTAACCAGGAAAAAACTGAAAAATGTAAAAAAATAACAAAAAATAAAGCCTTTAAAAGTGAGTTACTGTGTAAATTATGTGAGTTTTTTGGGTCATGGTACTCAGGTTAGTGGGTATGGGCAGAACATTAAGTAAAAATTCAAAAGTTATAAATAGGATTTTTTTTAAGTATAATCATGAGATAAAAAAACCTAAATCTTGTGATAAAATGTACAAATCATGAGAAAAAAGTCAGAATTATGAGATTAAAACGTCAAAATAATAACATAAAATGTCAAAATTACAAGATAAAACGTCAAAATTGTGATATACTAAGTCACAATTTCTGATTTACAACTTATTTTTCATACTTTCACATTTGTCTGGTTTCAAAAAGTAATTAGTCTATTTTGAGAATGTGAAGAGTAAAAAGTACAGATATTTATCCAAAAATGTAGGGAGTAAAAGTAAAAAGTTACCAGAAAAATAAATACTCAAATAAAGTACAGATACTTAAAAACGTACTTAACTACAGTAAAGGAAGTACTTCTACTGATGTTCACTGTTAACACTGTAGAGGAGCAGCAGAGAGGCACTGAAGTGTTTCCAAATGTGACTGACAAAGAACGACCTAGACACCTTTACACTGTTAGCTAAGGTTCTGCTAACATCAACAGACTGACGCTAAAAAAGTCTAATCACATCATCACACACCTTTACGACAACTATGACCGTCTGGTTTCTTCAACCACAGTAAAAAAAAAAAAAAAAGACCTTTAAAACTTAAAAGGACTTAAGGTTCATGGTGATAACTATCATTGTGAATGGATATAAGCATCTTTATCATGGTGCTGTGTTAGACCACAGTATCTGGTCCTGACACTGAGACATGGTGGTGAAGCAGTTGAAATCATCAGTCTGAAAACAGGTGGAAGACAGGAGCTTAGCTGCTAATAGGAGGGTTCAGGAGGCACAAAGGTGCGCCTTAGGTGTCTGCTTCTTTGAGTTCTATACTCAAAGTGGGTCAGTTTTCATCAAACAAACACTTTGATCCTACTTCCTTGCTGCAGCATGTTTTCATTTTAACAGCCTGTATATTCTTTTGCATGCGCTTCAGCATTAAATCCAACAGCAAGTCCATGTTTGTGTTTCTTGAATCGTGTTTGACAGAAACAAACACTAACAGGATAACGTCTCCAGGAATTTCCTGAGGAGATGTTTTCTATGTATCCTCACATCTGAACGTCTGTATGTGAATCTGCACATACTGACAGCTGGGGCTTATTTCTCCAAATAAAAATGTCCAGATTGAGACAAGTGCAGCTCTAAAGTATTAACTTTAAAGGTCAAAATCATGAAACCCCACCATCCTCCACTCCCGCCCTCCCAGCAGCGTCCTGTTGTGCTTCCAGCTTGTTCTGCTCTTCACATTCCTGTTCTTCACAGATCGATCCGATGCTTATCTGTCAAGGTGGTGAGTAATTCCTACCATCACAAAAGATGGGAGCAAACGGAAAAAACAACCACCACTGACATTCCAGAGATATTCCTCCCAAGTGCATTGCATCTTTGTGGAAAAATGTTATTGCATGCACACACTGCCTTGTTCGGAAAAGTACACAAGTTCTCTGTCACACAGGGCTTAACAGTCTTAATAAGACATATTTAGGAAAGATTTCCACCCAGTGTACACGGAGGGCATCCAGACAGAGTTGAAATTAGTCAGTCATGTAGGTGGTAATGTGGCCTGCATGACCTTAGCAAACCAGACAGGTAAACAGGAGTGGCGTGTCTTTTCATGTCCCATACTGCCATGCATGAGTATCTAATTTAAACATGAAAAATAAATAGGCAGCAGCTGAAGTACAGAAGGCTTGTGAAGAATCCATACAACATAAAACATATGTATCACTCTCTGAGATGCTTTAAGTGCCTAAAAGTACACTTGGTTTACTTTCCAATTCTGTTCCACTGTAAATGGTGATCATAAAATAACCACTTTTCATCGGATTCTACAATTGATTTGACTACTTTTGATGGACGACCCTAATTTCCTGAGGGAAGTGATCTCACCTTTGCTTTAAAAAAAAAAAAAAAAAAAAAAAAGGGTAATATGCATACACAAGACTACAACACACCACTTGTGGGCATCTCCTGGTAGTAAACAGAAGTGTGTGTATGTTTGAGAGGTGGTGGAGGTCATGGAAATGCAAAGCATCATTAAACTGTCACAAATTACAGTACAGTACAAGTTCATAGTTTCTCTTGTGTGGCCATGCTGGAGTAGGGCGCTGACTTCCCCTATGTGTCACTAAAACAACACACACTTAGGCTTCAAGTTCACGGACAGGGCCAACAGGATTTTATTGCCCATTTGCAAATCTAAATGGGAACAAATCTAAAGGCAACATTTAAGAGGGAAAATATCAGGGTAAAGTCTATTATATAATTTGTGGTTTGTTTGGCTTTTAATCAGAATAAAGAACAGTATAGTTTAGATTAGTTGATTTTTTTTTTTTTCCCCTCCAGAATTTGGGTTGTACTCTGGAAAATTGGCTTCATTTAGTGCAGAGCATGTAGCTGATCTTTCTAATATTTGCCACTCACCAAAACAACTCAGCAGCAGTGGAAGCTGTGACGTTGTTACAACCTGGCTCGGTTAACGCTTATGCACTTCTGTGGTTATTTAGTCAGTGTCAGCCTTTCATCTTCCCCTTTGCCCTACCTGACTCTGCATTCGAGGTTTCCTCCGCAAAGTGGTGAGTTAGCAGGGAAGGAGCCTGATGCAAGCGCTATTTGATACGCTGAGGTTTTCCCCTATTGACAGTTAATGGGAATTCCTTCGCTAGCAAGATACGTAGCTGTGCAAAACAGCCACTGTGGGGAGGATGCTATTCTCTATCCAAGAACAATTGACTCATTGTAATGAGTTAAAGGTAATGATAAAGAAACCAGAGACTGATGTAAACAGAGATTATATCAGACTACCAGTAAAAATATACACCCCCATCATGGCACGAGATGCTTTCCAGTTAAAACGACAGTCATTTCAAAGCCTATCTTTGTTTAGCCCCAGCACTCAAATGACATGCCAGTGAATGAATAAGTTCTACACCCATGCCAACATGCTCATGTGGTTACTTTAGCTGATATGCTGCCATGTTTTACACTCTAATAAAACCTAATTGGGTTCCAGTTCAGAGAAACACATAAAGCACCTCACACAAATCTTTGCCCCAGGTGTAAAATCAAATTCACTACTTTCACTGCAGCCTTGTGACCGCAAGTCTCACCACACAGTCACTCATGCCGTCGACTTCTTAATCACTCAGTGCATCGTATGGTATGCCTATGTCATTACATTACATTACATTTGGGTCCACGGTTATTACAGTTAACAAAAAGTAAGACTACAGCGAGAAGTGAAAACACACAAAAAATAAATAAAAAATAAGAAGAACAAGCAACAAAAGTAAAATTGAATAGAACTATTTCTTTTTTCTTTTTACCCCCAATGTTAATGTTTCAATAGGTGAGTTTCATGGACACTCATATGGCTGGTTTTTATTCTTCGCTAACTTCACTATCATCTTGCTCCTGAGTTCCTGAGACACTAGCTCTTCATCACACCAGCACAAAACAGATCCCAACAAAACTTCCTTTAACGGACATGTGTGGATCTTACAATAACTATGAAAACTAAGATTAAAACTAAACCTATGTAGCATTTTAACAAACAACGGTTTTGTAAATTAGAGCTGATGTAACATTATGTTACAGTATCTACAGACTAATGCTATCTTTAAACCCTTTTAAAAACAACAACACTGACATAACATGTAAAATAGATAAATAGTTGGAGTTCCTTAAAGTAAAAAAGAAATCTATTTAACTTCAAAAACTAAACCAAACTGAAAGAGTAAAAATGAAAATCAATCAGCATTTAAATACTATAATAATTCTCCTCCGTTTGCACAGCATCTCACATTAAAACAAGGTATATTATTCATGTTCTTCTTTTAACATCTGGCTCAAAGCAGGACACATGGACACCAGTGTGTGCGAGAAATAGAATGAGAATCTCTGAAACCACTTTTAAGAAGATCAAAGTGTGTGTCGAACACAGGAACACACCCACACAGGCTTGCGCAGTTACAAAGAACACACGCCAGTCCACAACCAGGGTAATATCTAGCATAGGTGCAAAGACAGATTATGAGACAACTCTCTGATTTGTCCCTGTAGCAGGACGTCTCTTCACCCACAGCGAGAACATTTTCATGTTTTGAGAGAATTTTGAACTCTATCCAAAAACATTACGCTGCAAGCAACCAAAGAGTTTAGAAAACATGACATCACAGTCAAGAAAACTGAGAAGGTTGCAATACATCTGGAAGCTTTGCATGGTTTAGCTGCAGACGACTGTCAGGGAGATGGATGAACACTTCACCTTTGGAGCTCAGCTTATTGAGGCTCGAAAGTCATTAACCAGTGATTATTAAATACCTACACCCTGAAACATTCTCTGAGGCCAAAGGGCTGCATCTGTCCAAGTGTAACCAAATGCATACTGTTCAGGAGGAAAAACTAAATATATCTAATGAATATATAAACTCGTTCTCCATTTGTCAAATAATGAATCCTATTACTTCAAGTCAGATATTTAATACAATAAAAGATGAACAAATATCATATGGCATCCATCTATTCTGCACCTCTACCCCTGCTGACACATTTCTGTCCTGAGGAGCTTGTCAACATGACTTACTGTGATAAGAGGAACGGTCTGACACAAGTTGGCATGAAGTGGTAAAAAATTAAATTCATATTTTCACTGTACTTTGATGATCATTTGGAAAGGGTGTGCACATTTTTTTAACAAACAAAGCCTCAGCTTCTAATCTTACCTCTACACAGGTTCTGATCATCTGCAGTGAATCCAGGGGCACAGCGTATGGTCCGGATGGGCTGTGAGCCGCCACCACCTGCTGCACCACCTCCACCTCCACCTCCACCTCCTCCTCCTCCTCCTCTACCGCCTGGGAAAACCCGTGTAGGGGGCTGAGGCTGGCTTGGTGGCGCTGGAGGAACCGGAGGCAGTGGTTCTGGCAGCGGCACCTGCTCCCCTTCTTTGCTGATGTAGATGACAGCGCTCTTTGGTAGGCAGAGGTAGCCGCCAAAGTGGTTTATGCACTGCATCCCTCCTTTGCAGGCATCATCTAACAAGGCACATTCATCTATATCTAATACATAGAGAAACAACGTGAAAAGAGATATAAGTAACAAAACATATAATTCACACCAATGAATCAACAACGTATTATTATGGAAATGGAAACATATATACCATATGGTTTGTATTTGAGGATTTATGATTGGAGTTGGATTTTTATAGCTTTCACTTTAGATTATTATTTCATCTATATAGTCATTGAATTTTTTTTTCTTTTTTTCTTCTTTTCCCCCCACCCTGTGTATGGAAGTATTCACATAAGACTGTTTTTTTTTTTTGCTTCCATCCTCTATTGCACAATGATATTAATTGTTTGCAAATTGTATTGTTTCTTATTTTCTTAGTTTTTATGACGTGCAAATAGAAACAATTGAAAAATCAATGCAAAAACAGCTCTATTCACAATAATTAAATATGTCTCACCTCTGCACTGCTCTCTAACACGGTCATACTCATATCCTTCTGTGCACTGTGAGACAGAGATGAAGATGTATGACTATCATCTGATGCAAACCATTAAAAATGAGTCAAAACGTCTGAACACTACATCAGTACAAACATGTTAATGACAATAAATGTTCAAAACTGTGTACATATAATAGATACTCACTGTGTAGGACACAGGTTCTTCAGCCTCCTGGGTGAGGACGTGTGTGAAAAGCGCACAAAGACACACGCAGATCCCCAGCATGTCGACCAAACCTCAGGATGCACTACCAAGACAAAATGCACAGGAACCAAATGGATCGAGAGCGCGAGAAGATCATTTTTGCTTGACAGGCCAACAAGTTTTAATACCACTTATTACATCATTGATGGCATTGCTTAACGAGTCCCAACATCTCCCGCTGCTGGCGTGATGTTTACGTTGGCAGCTCTCCAGCTAAATCTGCGACTTCAACTGAGTGAAGTGTTTTTCTGCTGTTTTTCTCCAAAAGGATTAGTGCGTAACACGCGTAAAAGTCGTGCGTAAACATGTCCTTGCGCCAGACCAGTTAGACTCGGAGGTCAAATACAACAAGGAGCTTAATCCAATATGTTTTTAACTTGTTTGTTTCTTTCTAATGTCACATTGTGCACAATTCTACCCCTTCTGTAAAAAAAAAAAATAATAATAATAATATTTTTTTTTTAAATCCCCGCGTCGGAAACAAGTGGATTTCAACCAGATTTGTTTTTTTTTCTCACACATTTTAAGGGGAAGTGTCCACATCATAATTTCTATCTGTGGTTTCTTTGGTCATCCTGTTGCAGCCGTATACCTACTGTACCTGGAATTACCTGTGGATCTGTTAAGTGTCTCCTGTGGGCAGAACGCAGCCGTGGAAAGTTTGCTTGAATATCCGACTGTGTGCGTAACAGCAGCAGGAACAGCAGCTGGCCTTGGTGTTGCACACGGTGCACTGGATGTTAGATGGTTGTCGGAGTGCAAGCAGCACTTCTGATGAACATGCGGTTCGTGAAGTATGACATGCTGGGGGCGGTGTACCGGGGCAGGTTGAGCTCTGGGTTTTTCTCCCACTGGGGTGTAGGATCAGTCAGCTCCACTGGCTCCCTCTATAGACTGACGACCGGCCATAAAAAAAAAAATACAAAAAGGATGGTATCTATCATATCTGTTAAAAGCTTCTATGTGCTTTACATTATTACTACATACTCTGATAGGACATTTCTGTCACAGAGATGATTTCCACCCTTAGAAGTGAAATGTTTCCACTTTGTGCTCATGCAATAAACCTAAGAATTTACTGATGCAATAACTCAATATGGATTATTCAGTTAAACTTTAATAAAAACGTGTGTCCTCTATGGAACATTTAATGACTATAGTGCTCTTTAAGACTCCTGTGGGGAGTCTGGAGTATGATTTGTCACTATTTTTTTTTTTTTTTTTTTGGGGGGGGGGGGGGGGTAAGTAACTTTTTCTTTTTCCATTTCATTTATTAAAATGCCCATTAGCAACTGATAGTTCAGTTGCAATTCTTCTTGGGGTCTCCTCTATATTTTAATATTGACATTAATCTTACACCATTTTACAGACACACACAGGACGACCAGGATACAACATTTTATTTACTACACTGAAAAAAGTGAAACGTTCAATCAACTTAAAATTTATTTTTCAATTTTGACATTTTATCTCATGATTTTGACTTTTTTTTCCTCATCATTTAGACTCTTTATGGTCACACATACAAAAAAATCTAGTTGAGTGAATCACATTGAATTGCATAGGGTTGGGGTTATTTGAATTTAATTTGATTTGATTCACTCAACTTGATGTTTTTAATGTGTGACCTATTGAAGATTTGTTTTAAGTTGACTCAATATATTTCAGTGTATTAGTTCCATTTGATCCTTGTATTAAGGTCTATTAAATTATTTGCACCTATTTTTTATTTCTGCTGCTATTATTTGTTCTACATCTTTCTACTTATTTCTTAATAACTTCGTCTTTAGGTTTAATTATTACTACTATCATTTATGTTTTTATTCTTTAAATTTCTGTCCTTATTTATTTTATGTGTGTTATTTATATTTTTGCCTATATACATGGTTATCAGTGATCCTATAGGACCATAATGGAAACAAGTGCTATCACTTCTCTGTGTAATCCTGGTTTATATATCAATTCATATATATATATAATTGTATTTACGTGCTTTTACATTTTTACTAAATAAATCAAAAGGACAACAGGTTCATATTATCTAAAAAAAAATACAACATATTGCATTTTAAAAAAAAATTAATTCTATTTTTACATGTAATGGACCTATACTATCATTTCTTTGACCCCTGACCCCATGGTTTGTGGGTTTTCTTACCCTTTCATGCAGTGAAGAACCTCTGAACGGTGCATATGTGTGTATGTGAGCAGCAGGTGGTACAATCCCATCATCTGTTGAAGACCTCTGTCAGCAACCACTACATTAGCCTCTAATACATTTCACAGTATTTACAAGATGCCTGTGCTTTAGGAACATCTGTTGGAATTGGCATGGCTTTCTAGATTTCCCATGGGTGAAAATAGAGCAAGTGATTGTATGTATGCATGTGTGTGTGCCAACAGCCTGCTGACAGGAGGGGAAAAGAGGATGAACTTGGCACTTTCTACTTTAAATGCTGACCCTATGACCTTTGTTTGGAGGGTGTGGGTGACAGAGGAGTGCATACGCAACATGTTGGGTGGTGTGAACTCCTGAAGGTGAAGTTTTCTTGATCAAAAAGATGCAATTCTTATCATACAAATCCAGTGTTTAATGTCAAAGGGTTTTGTAAGTTCAACAGATTTACAGTCAGATGCTCAGCTGTCACTGTCTTCTCCCTTGATCACTAAATAAAGATAATGGCTTTGCAAGTGAACGTGAAAATAACAATTACCCCCCCCCCCCCCCTTAAAAAAATAATTGTTTCTGTTCTCTTCTGTAAAAGTTTATTTTACTTGGCAAGAGATTCAACAGATGCACAAAAAAAAGCAGAGACACACCGAGATAAAGAACTTGATTAATCAAAGCCCTTTTGACGTAGTTTATAGAGATTAATAGAAGAGTTTATCCAAGACTGATGAAAGGGGATGAGAGAACATTCCCCTTAGTCCTATTCCTCACTGGAACCAAATGAGACAGTTGTGCTTGCTAATCACAAAGGCGAGGCTGAGGTGGGAGGCTCCCCCCAGGGTGCATCTCTACGTGTGAGAAAGTCTCCACAGAAAAGTTAGTGAAGTCAAAGCAGATGATCCTTCTCACACCATCGTTACACACACATGCACACATAATTGGAAAAAAAATGAAAACTTAATGACAACAGAGAAAAGGAAGAAAATCATGTTATGGTGACGTTGAGTGACCCAGGTGTCCTATTTGGTGAATGATGAACATGAAGGAACTTAATGTACCAAATAATACATATATTTAAATGTCAGAGTGATAGATTGGACCATAGCTTAACATAAGTACTGCTTTGAGTTTCACAACATCTCTGTGATCATTATAACCTAATCCCTGAACCCACAGCGATGACTAACACACACACACACACACACACACACACACACACACACCTCAAGTAAAAAATCCACCAAGTGTGTTGAGTATATCACAGGGAATCTGTTTATTATCACAGCCCTTGGGAACAGATATACAGTTTCAGAACTTCTTTACTGAAAGCTAAGCACTTTTTTCAAGGCATAAAAAGGAGTAAGTACTTTGACTTTGACGCTTCTTTCGATGCTGAAGGCAATGCATCAGGTACTGTTGGCTATTCAGCATCAGCCAATCAGTTCCTGATGCAGTATCATCCACATCAGAAAGCTCATCCTTCACCCCAACGGCGCTGCAGGGGCAATGAATGGCACAAACCATTTCAGTCCAACTCAAATATCCTCAAATAGTGAGATGATTGCTATTCTTTTTATGTAATAATAATACAATAGTGAATACTGTACAGTACACATCATGGTAAGTCAAGATGGCAGCAGAAGCATCTGGAAAGTGAATTCATGCAAATTCAGAATGGGCATGCATTATGAAAGAACTGCAAGAGATGAGGCTGCACTTCAAAAGATTGTTGAGAATTGTGTTTTTTTTTTTTTTTTTTAAGTGAGAAAGGGGGATGTGAGAGGAGGAAGAGCAGACACAGAGGGTGTCTGTGAAACGCGTTTGTGTAATTGCAGTGACATCTTCATTGAGAGGCCTCCATCTCTTTCCTGTGTGCTCCAAAGGGCGTCTCTGATGCCGGTCGATGGGGAGAGCAGCCGAGGCGCTGTGTTTAGCATAATCCCAGAGGCCATTGTGAGAGCAGCTAGTGAACGACTCACAGTTGCCAGCTGAGATTTCACCAAAACACAGCAGAATACAACAAGAAGGGGATGAGACAGGAATATCAGAGGTGGAGGAGGGGTAAAAATGTGAAGAAACTCAGGCGCTAGTGGTCGTAATGAAGAGGGAAAAAAAAGATTATGTGCCAAATATATTACATTGAATCTGAAGAAAGTGATAGTTTATGTCTTCTGTTGAGTCATTAGGGGTGGCAGTGCGGTCGTGCAGTTATGGCTATGCCTGTGGTGGATCAAACAGGCAAAGTATAAAGTGTGTAACATGTTTTCAACCAGGTGGACTGCACCTGTTAGACCTTATTCAGGGCTGTAATTTAATTACCTTCCCCTTCTCTTGCTTTTATACACTTCTGACTTGTAACAGTCAGGCATACAGTAAAAAGATTAAGCAAAGCTGACACATGGAAACAGTACTTCTATTGTGAAAAGATTATTACTTTAAAGTAGAGTGTGAAATCTTCTTTTTTTTTTTTTTACTGTTTTGGCTCAGCAGATGGTTTCTGGAACCACTTTTGGGAAGCAATTTACCTTCGAAAAATGCTTCTAAAACAACGAAAGTGGGAAAAAAAACAACTCAATGTGATCAACAAAACAAAGTTAAATTTTTTTAAAGTAGACATTGAGGTTATTGATATGTACAGTGCACAAACTGCAGAATCTCTCCAGGTGAATGTGAGAAAATAAAGCACCATCACAGTTGCCTGCAGAGATTACCCAGTCAGTCCTCAAATTCTTCACTCTTATGAACGCTGTCGTTTATCCACACCCACCCACCCACCCACGCACACACCCACACACACGTAGGTCTGCGGTGGGTACGTGTTATATCTAAGGGAGTCAATCGGCAGCAGATGGTTAACACAGATCAGGATAAAGAACAAGCTTTGACCCTACTCCCCCACGATTCCTAAAGGTCCTTGGTTACCATGGTGACAGGGCCAGGGCACGTGCCTCCCATTGTTGAGCTGTATCCTCAAGGGTCAGCTGCACATCCAGTGAGAGGTCAAATGTTACGCTGGCCTCTCACTGAGGTCACCTTTCACCGGCCTTCTGCCTCTGACCCCAACATGCACTGAAACAAATTGGGAGATGGAAGGAAAAGGGGGAAGAAAGGTGGAGAAATTAAAAACAGAAATGATCAGTGATGCTATAAGATACTGTATTTGATAATAAGAGGAAGAAGTATTTATGTTCAGGTTAATATGACAGTGTGAATCTAATTAAAGCTCAATGTGGGGAAAACCACTTTGCATGTTACAGTATGTCTCCCTCTAGTGGTGGAATATGATGTCTGTAAAAGAACAGTTGGATGTTTTACATGCAGCTCCTTCAGCAAGAATAATTAAACAAACTGTGCTTACATTTCATTCCCATTTACTGCATCATTCTGACAAAAACGCAACATTAAAAGTAACAATTTTCAGCACAAACCTGTGTAATTTAACCACTTATTTTCCACGTCCAAATAGTTTTAACCCAAACCGTCTTACTTTTCTGAAACTACATTAGCAGTCTAATCAGATGTACAGTACAATCACATGTATTGGAAAAGTCTTTTCCCTTGAACCTCGACGCATGTTGGGATATTCAGGTCATCGAGTTGCAAAGTGTTGCTCGGGCGTTGACAAAAGAAAAATCTTAAGTTTATTAAACGGAACAGGCTGACAGTCCACACTTTGTTAGGCAGTGAATGAACAGAGTGGTTTTGACAAGCCTAACCTCTTAAGCTTCGGGTCCCACTGAGCTCGGCACAGCTAGAGCTAAATGCCATCTGTCCCAACATCATGAACCCCCCCCCCCCCCACACACACACACACACACACACACACACCCCACCCCAACCTGTCCCCCAACACTTTAGCATAAAAATCATGCAACACTGCAGTTAAAGGAGAATTTAAATATTTCTCATGATATGATAATGTTGAAATTGAAAATATCTTCACTGTTTATTATTATTATTTTCTTTCTTTTTCTTTGTTTCTTGTTGTTTTTTTTTTTTTGAAGGCCCCTGTAGGTTGCTCTTTTCGAAGACTTTAAAATTGCCGCAATTTCCTTTTATTTTATTTTTTTTAATTTAAAAACTTTCGTCAATCTTACTGTTACTTTGACTTGTGATGGTTTCCACCTGCAGGCTGGTTCTGCTGTTCACTTAGAATTAACAAATGCATGTAAAGAAGAGTAAGACAAAAAAAAAAGCATGAGATATGGTAGTTATTCTGATTTAACCTGATAAACTCATATTTTCACTTTAATCAAAAACTAAATTAACACAGGTTGACATTCTGGACACAGTGTAGCTCTGACCCCATTATTTAACTCTTTAAATTCTTTGTAATAATGTAGATTCTGCAAACACAGGATGTCACAACTGTTAATGCTGGAAGGTCAGGATCCTGCTGCACATTACTGGACTAACACAGCTATTGAAAACCACAAATTATTGTGTCCTTCAGTTAGTCCCTTACTGTGACTCATCAAAAGCAATTTTACATTCTGTTTTCAACGGGCTCTTTTTTTTTTTTTTTTTTTTTTTTACGCTTTGCTGACTCGCACATACAATACAATACGGGACACTGGAATAATGATATCACCATCCTTTCAGAGTGTTGTCTGCTCCGTTAGCTGTCATCTAATGTTAGGTGCAAAAAATGACCCCTGTGCCCTGTAGCCAATGTGTGCGCCTTAGCACTTCATTAAGGGCCCTGGACCTTAACTGCACAACCAATTGTCTGTCTCTAACAAAAAGACTGACGCATTGTATCAGTTGGAGGTAAATTCATCAAAGCAGGCTGATACAATGGATAGACCAGCACAAATTATGAAACAGGTCTATAAGGGGCCTCCTGGTGAGCCATATTGTACTGTTTGTTGATGGTCCAGTTTGGACTGAATGACACGGGGTGAGATAACGGCGCGCTGTGTGAACGCATGAGCCCGAATGCAGATGTGAACCTTGGATATGCAGGCGTCTGTAAAATCTGAGCGTATGTGCGATGTACTCTGTGGGGTCATGTAAAAAAAAAAAAAAAAGTGAGTGAGTGAGGGTCTGCAGTGGCGTTTACAAGGTCAGGCAGACAAACCAGAGAGCACAGAGAGGTGCACGCTGGCTAAAAACAATTGAGATCTCGGTGAGCTGATGTGACATGAGTATTTGTCCCATCTTATTGTTGAAGGAGCCCTACTGTACATGAGAAGAAAGAAAAGGAGAATGCAGGAGGACAGGACAGCGAGAAGGGATGAAGAGGGTGGGGGGAGCTGAGAGTATGTGGCCAGTTTTGTTCATTACGTAGACGTAAGTGTTGTACTATACACCAAAATTAAGCTACACAAATAAATGAGTGTTAGCAAAAATAAAGCTTTGTTTGTTCAGGGTTCTGTCATGTTTTTACATTTCCACAATGAGTTACATACGTATACACTAGGATCACAAAAATGACCCTAAACCAAACAATCAGTTCCCATTCAGCAGAGGTTCTTAATTTCATACAAAACACTTCTCTATAGTTCTGCGGAGAACCGTTTTAATTTGGCCATTGCTCTGCATTGGAAGCGGGTGCCATTTAGCCTCTGCACTGCAGTCTCAGATGAAATGGGCCGATGGCACATCAGACTCCAGACTGTCCGGACCATATTTACATCCCATCTCGGTTATTGGACACATAATTCCTCCACACATCTCCTCAATCTTATATCACTCACACACACGACTGACTACAATTATAATTTCATATGCCTCAGTGTATCGGCCTCCCGAGCAATTTTCTGCCATTTAAATGTGAATTTATGTCTCATGCAAATGAATGAGGAGTCGATTTAGGCCCATTGGAGGACTGGCCTTTTCCCAAGGAGCATTCTGTTATAGGTCTCTGGTCATTTCAAGGTCCTCGTTCATCACCTTCATCCAACAGACTGTACAAACACTGACCGAATGGCTTCTCTTTACCTTAAATAACATGCGCTAAATACTAAACTGTCTGATTTTATTTGAATTTTTTTGCCAGTGATGCAGAATTTTAAAATAATTTTTGAGTTCTAATGAGTCGACTCAAATCTCCTCTGTGTGTAGTTAAAGTTTAGTTTTAAAAGTACATGATAATATGATCATTTCTAACACATTAACTATTAGTAACAGAAACATTCATAGAACTGTTTGTGAAATAAAAATGTGCTACTTGACAAAAATAGGGCTAGTTTCTCCAACTTCCTGACTAAACTGGAGGAAAAGTGTGACTTTTAAATGCTTTAAACTTTTTATCTAGCAAAAACATCAGGTACCAATTCTTATTTACAGTGACAGCCTGCAGACAGCACAAGCTACAATTGCACCTTTTACACAAACTCTGAGCTTCAACCTTTATAAACACAGGGTATTTCAATTATATCCTTCGTAAAGTTTGCAGAGAAAGGTTACTTCCTACTTTTCCAGTGACGCTACAGTAGAAAATTATTGGTCTCATACATAACGGCGTCACATGAATTTAAAAGTGGTGGCGGCCTCGTGTCAAATGACACATTTTCAAGCCTGATGATAAAAATCCTCAATAATTAGTCTGCATCTCATCAGGTCAGTTATTGACTGGTTTATTAGCCATATCACTACATGGCAAGTGGTAATGTGTGACCTTTACAAAGAGCATTTCTTGACAACTGAACACCTCATCACTTCAGCAAGTTGACATCTGTTTTTTTTTTTAGATCTATTCAGAAGGTAATAAATGTTGAGACTTTATCCTGAAATTTGATTACATTTCATAAAAACATCTGTACTTGGTAATTAAATATGCAAATTATTCATTATAACTTATAGTATGTGCTCTAAGTCTGTATATAGTTTTAAGTCATATGTCAGTATATTTTAAGTACTCGTGTACATTGGGCATCTTCTGACATGAGTTCATCAGTCAAAGCTGAAATACGTGAACCTCTCACCTGATCAAACTGAGTTTGAAAGACAAGACCTTGACCAAATGATCCATCACCTGCTCTTATCACTACCATAACCAGTCCACCTGCTGCTTATCACACACTTTCCAAAACCTTCCCCACTATTGCAAAATGTGCAAAATCTGCTACGCTCCCTGCTTCATCTCTTATCCAAAGCTCAAGGTCTTCACACTCATTTATCAAATACAAGTGTGTTTTGCCAATAAAGCTATACATATCACTTCACTTGTTGGTGTAGAATGATGTGGTTACTTTTATAAATACTGAGCATGGATAAGGACGTAAAAGTTACAAAAGATGCAGCTGAAAAGTGTGTCTGTTTGTGACAGACAAGCACAAGGAGAAACAAATAAGCAGTTACATATGATAGTAAAGCCGGTGCACTGGGGAGACACAATGTAAGGCATGCACATAGGGTAAAATGTGACGTTAATAAAGCCTGACAGTAGTTACAGTGAGAGCGAGACCTCCAACTCATTTCTCCTCCACTTAGTTCTATACGAGTGATGTTATAATGCAAATGTTTATTCTGCTTTTACTTTCATTTTCTTGGAATTCAAAACTTTAACTAGAAACAACCAGTGATATGATCATACGAATAAATTAGTTTTAATCATGTTTCATCAGTTGAGCCCCATGATTTCTTTTACCTACTGTTAAAAACAAATGGTCAAGTGCGATGGGATTTTTTTTTTTTTTTTTAAAACAATATCTAGAAAAATGCAGTGTTGCAGCTAAAATGCTGTGTAATTCCAGCCCTGAGGAAAAGACTTAAGGGACCAGAAAAAGAGCTATGCGGCTCACTGTGCATTTGTGATTGATAGTCTCTGTCTGGGCAATAGCTGACTGAGCAACATGTACATCTCCCTTATTCAAACACTTAATGGCGTGCACAAATCCTATAGCGTGTTCATTTGAACATGTACGCAGCCTGAGTCCGTGGTGCATGTGGAGTCTTCTTTACAGTAACACACATTAGACCACTGCTTGTTGGAGGATGGGAAGCATACCATGTACCTAGATAGATATCCATGCTTGGACTCCAACCTAGTAGCTCCCTCTGACGCCGTCTCTTTCTCCCATCATGTGATACTGTTGATTAAAAAAGAAAAACAGAGAAAGAATCTTTAATCACTAAAATGTTAAGTAAATATACACAATATGCATGTCATTATCCTTTACTGATAACATGGATGGACAATGCTGCATACTACAGTACAAGAGTACATTTTCCTTCCAATCCTTGATCCTGTCACGTCTCTGTTGTCTAGTGCCAAGACATGTCTGGTCTGGCTTTTGGCCAGGCTGGGCTGGTCGCCACCACGGCCCCAGCAGCAGCCTAGCAGACAGGCCTAGCTTAATGCTGACACATCGCTAACATCAGCCAGGGAGAGGAGACCTCTGGGAGATGCTGAAACATCAGCACAGCACCATTTCAGATTTACAAGGAGGTATAGACTTCTCATCTGCAGGATGAGATTTTTTTTTTTTTTTTAAATGACACAATAACATGCGCAGGACATTTTAAAGAGCGCTGATATAAATGCTGAATGATAAAAAGTGTTTTAAGATACTTGTGATATTGACTGAAATTACGCAAGTACATTGGAGATACTTAAAGTGTAAATAATATAAAATCATTCAAATGAACGGGTCACAAAACTGTACAATTAAAAGGAAACAAACAGGAGTGCATTGACAGGCCTCAGTTTCAGCAGACTTAGTTCAATGCACCATCTTACATGAGGTGGAGCAGTCCAGGGGTACAAAAACAAAATGCAAATGGCTTACATGTTTTTAGTTTAATAGTAATCAATAATAAATTGTATGCTCAAATAATTTTATTTTAAAAAAAGTATCTTATATGAATAGGAAGATGCGAGTACACATGAAACCTGCCAATTCCGCCATTTCCTAAAAAAATCCATTAAACTGCCTTTTCATTTATTAAACCACACAGTATTTAAAATATTAGCATGTGTCAAATTTTCTCTAAATGTTCTAAAATCAACACAGAAATCTTGATGACCAGCACTAAGACATTTGCAGGCACTTGCTAGCCCTTTTTACATGATTTTCATTCGCATTCATATGATTATAATGGCTGCCCTTTGTGCTTAGCATGGCATGCAAATTAGATTGGCAGGAACGAGCGTGTCATCGATATGCACAACTATAACCAGGAGTGCCTCTGATTGATGATGCAAACCTTCTCCCTATAGCCTTGTTTGTGACCTCTGACTCCTCACCCCTCGAGGGGTTAAACTTATTACCCTCTGACTCGTGTGACCTCTGCTGTGAAAGGAACGAGATTGAAGGATGACCACAGCTTAGGTCCTATTGGCCAGGCACTCGGACCAAACTGTGGCCAGAGGGTTGACCATCCAAACCCTAGAGGGATATGACCCTGGCCCCGCCACACGCTCTGTGGATAATACTATTAACAGGTCAATACAGGCCTAAAAAAAGGGGGGAAGAGAATGAACGCTGCTTTAACCTAAAGGATGAGCAGAAGAAAGGGATACGGGGGGGGTGATGTTGTAGGAACAGATTTGCAGGATGGAATTGAAGGTTATTTGTCAGGCCTGTTTGGACAACTGGGTACCAATTTGATTTCCAAAAAGACAAGCAAATGACTTGGGACAAAATTTAATGTGAGCAATGAATCACATAGGACTGTTTGAAAACTTAAAAAAAAAAAAGAAAGAAAAAAAAAAGCCATATGTAGTTCTGTTCACATTCTAAGCTCATTACTGTATCTTAAATAATGACAAAAATGTGTGATGAAAACATAAACTGTTTGGGAGACTACAGTAAACCACACCTTTTAGCATCGACATCCTGGCAAATGAAGCCAAATGTCAACGATTACAAAGAAAAAAATTTTTTACTTCAGCATAAGTACATGAACAAACAGAGAGCATGAAATTCAATGCGATTTAATTGTAATACCTTTAATATTCCTTGAAATATTAACAGTATCCAATAAGTATTGCCTCACAACGTGGCTCCATTACTTGTATGAGGAAAGGGGAGTGGAATGGGTGTCTGCCAGTACAGCACGTTATATGCAAGACATGTGCTCCTCCACTCACACAGCCCATGTTACAGGTTCATTAGCCATTTTGTCGTCATCTCTCTCACTTTTTTCCCTAGAATATGATCTAGAGTGGCCTGGGATCAATTAAACCTATAGTGTGACACAAAATGGTGCTAAAATTTATAAATAATAATCAATAAATCTGCAGCATGGCAAAAACTCAACTGATTTGCAGTATCGTTTACTGTATGAATCTGTTCAGCACATGCTGTAAAATATTCAACTACTATCACACTTTTTTTTAAAAACACTTGCAACTCTTGCACTTTTTCCACTCCCATCATTACTACATCCCAGCACCCAAAATGCTTGTGATATTTAGATCTGTTTTTACTTATAAAAAGTAAACGTATGCACTCAAACATGATGGAAAGACATATAAAGGATAAACATAATGTGGTTTTGTCTCTCTCCATCCTCAAGAGGTGAAAGACTGTTAAAAAAAATTACAATAAAATGCAAGAATAAGTGAGGCAACAAGCAAGTGAAGCTTTGAACCCTGTAAGAATTAGTTTGGGAAGAGGAATTGCAAGATAATAAATAGGTGCCGAGACACATGCAGTGAATAGAAACCACTCAGCTAAAGTTATCAGACCTGCGGCTACAGTCGAGCTTGTAAACAACCATACAAGCTTGCATTCAGCCTCTCTCTCTCACTCACACACACACACTCAACACACAGACATTAGCAGGAGAGGCTACTGGATTACTCTGACACATGAGGAGAGGAAATACCCAAGCGGTGAGAGCCAAATAAACAACAAAAAAAGGAGGATAAAATAATTTAAAAAATAAAATAAAAAGGAATAGGAGTATGAAACAAACAGCAGTAGTACCTACTAAAGCATCCATGTGATGAGAGAAGGGTGGGACACCTGCAGAACCTTGCGTGGTCTATCCAGAGCTCTTCAGCGACTGCTCCCTCACAGAGCAGAGTGTGTGTATGAGCGTGTGTGTGTGTGTGTGTGTGTGTGTGTGTCAGTGGCTGAGGGAGGGGGATCCTACCCCTCCTCCTCAGGACTCTGCCTCCTTAACAGGATGGAGGGGTAGGTGGGGCCACTGCAATAAAGCAAACACACACACATCCACACATTTTTCTATGGTTGTTATGTCCTCGCTTCTCTGGCGCTTTCCCGCCTCCACACTTCCATCTTTCTTGTTTCTTTCCAAGACTTGCTCTCTCTCTCTCCCGCTCTCTCGTTGCTTCCCCTCACAGACTTGCTCTGGTTCCTCCTGCCTCGTGCTGCGCCTCTGAATCTCAGCCACTCTCCCTCTACCTTTCATCTCCCACCCCTCCCTTACCCCCTTTTGCCCCTATCCCCTCCTCTCTGACTGTATGGTAATATTAACATGCTCTCATTAATCTGAAGAGGAGAGGGACATATGCTGTTTCTGGCTGGTGGTCCTCAACCTGCTGAACTCCTGGTGTGTGTGTGTGTGTGTGTGTGTGTCCTGTTGGTCTTTAGTCTTATAATACATGAGCTAAGATTAAGCGGGACAGTCAGAGAGCATGGTGGGTATGAGGCATGAAAAAAACAGAAGAAGAAGGAGGAGGGCAGCAGGAAAGAAAAGCACAGTAGAAATACTGTAAGATCAACAAATGTGTTGCACACTTTATATTTTCTAGTGTCCAGCCTTTTATTTCGTCCGCTCTTCCGGCCACTAAATAAATCCCATCTGATTTGGGGTGTAGCCATCTCTACATAAATCATCCTCTTACTCCATTGGCCACACGTTACATTGAAAATATTGATTTTCCACCCCCCACCCCTTCCTACCCCCCACCGCAGCACTGATTGCAAGGAAACCCTTCACAATGGTCACAAACAGGAAGTGGAAAAACAAACCGCGGGTGTGTTTTCGATTGATTATAATGGCGGACTCTGAAAAGGTTTGATCACACCAGTGAATGAAGGGAACCTGCTGTAGGTTTTGCTGCACACGGTGTATATGTGAGGAAACGCTGAGATGGCATAAAAAATACAACGGTGGCATGTAAGAGACTAAAAATGAGTCAATCAAATGTAAAAAAAGGTAAGGCAGTGGGACAAAAGTGCAGCCATATGTAGGTCAGGGGGAACTACGGAAAACATTTAGCCTGTGTGTGCATTTTAATATTTCTGCATGTTTTACCAACACACTAAATATTCAGGGTTAATTTTACTTTTAAAAAAGTGCTGTTTTAGCAGGAGCAAAGATTTGAGAGGATGGAACAAAAACCTTGGTCTGCAAATGACCAACTGTCCTCATTTCAACTGACCATCAACAGAGCAATCGCTGCCGTTTCCATGACAGCACAGCTGAGGTTACTTTGAACTCTGACCTTCCACTCCTGCCTGTGCTCTGAAGCGGTGACCAAACCTAGGGTCATTCTAAAAGAAGGTCACGTAGGGTCAAATGGTAAATGACCCCACTCCGGTTATGCAACTGCACCATATCTACCTTCTGCAAGATGCACACACACACACACACACACACACACACACACACATCATTTATCCTAATCAGAGAAAAGCACCTTTAAGGAGTGAGGCAGCCTCTGTATGATGACGACGCTAAGAAAAACAACTACAACAACAAAGTTTAATGAACTTACAGAGTGTTACAACCTCTGCATTTGTGTATTTCATTCAAGACTCACAGTATTAAAATGACAAATGTTTGAACATCATCAAATTACATCCATTTCCTTTGTTAAAGGCTACTTACTACCACACAGCGCTATACGTTAGCGCTCCGTATTTTCATCAGAGGCTACTTTAATCCAAGAATTTGCACAAATTACTGCAAAATGAGACAGCAGAGGGAAGGACTCTCATGACTTAAGAAAAAACTAGACTAGCAAAATATGAAAAAGCTACAAGAATGACTCATATTACACACATAATTGACTTTTCTGAGACTAAGACTGCATTCTAAGAGCAATAATATTGTAGCTCTTTTCTTCTGTGCCCTGCAGAATCAATCAGATTGTGTTATTTTTTAGTATGTGAACAATGCTGAAAGGAAGTAACATGCCCTTGAGGTGTATGATATTAAGAAAATGATTTAACATCTGTTGTGCTACTGTGTCTTGTGCTTGGATAGAAGAGGCAGTTTATTCATGTCTATTGTCATTTAATTAGTACGACAGTGTGTCTTTTCTGGCAGCGTGGTCTGTCCTGTGTTAAAGACCTTATATCCAGGTGGTTAGAGAAGAAGTTGTGAATTCTAAAAACACATTTAAACCAGGATTAACAATACTAAATACCCTCTGTGTGTTATATATAGTGTACAATACCAGGTATTTATTGCTGAGACCTATCAACTATAATATGTAGAACTTCAAGCAAAATCATCATTTATTATTCAAGCCCCTTGCTTACCCATGTTAGTACTATTTAAATGTAGAAAAACATCTTAAACTGTATCCACTCCTTCAGAAGTCAAGTGGTTATCAGAATTGATGATTGATTTCAGCAGGTAAACTGGGGGCATCTTAATAGTGTCATCCTTTAGATTCTGCAACACTAATTCTACGTCAACCAACAGGAGCATGAACAGAAATAAAAGAAAGCTCAGTTACTGAACAACCAAATGTAACACCAATATAAATGTCATGATTCTAGACGAAATGAACCAAAAGCTCATGAATTTAAAAAGTACTTGAATCATCAGTCATATTGATGAGATTGGATCCATTTTTAGGTCTTTTTAAGGAGGGCAGTTTTATGCCGTTTGCATTTAAGATGACTTTTTATTAGATAGTTATAGGCTTTGATATGGATATTGAACTGCTCAGAAAGCTTTACTTTATTCGTTGTAGTGGTGTTTAACTTCCTGATGAACAATTTTACTAGTGTAGAATCGTGTCTGCAAGTATTAGACTTTTTAAAAAGATTAATTTTGCATGACTTCAGTCAGTATGTATCGGGGTCTGTTTAAAATGATTTTTTTTTTTTTTACCTTTTCTGGCTGCATCTATAAGGAAAATGCAACGATAATACTAAACAGTACAGAAACAAAAGAGAATTCCCATCACACTTTTTTTGTGCATGACACACTTTTTTGTGCATGACACCCACATGTTGAATGCAATTTGAGTTATTTGTAACATTATATATAAGTGTAACATTATATATAAGTGTAACATTATATATAAGTGAATTTTCAACCTGTTTTCAATGGGGAAAAATCTGATAAAGTCTATAAAAGTCTATATCCTAAACTGATCCACGTGGGTGAGTAGTGTGATGAAAATGAAATATGAGGACCCCCCCCCCACTCTAATGTCAGACTGAGGTCTAACAGAGTTACAGTTAATTTTGCATGTTCTGGTAAAGTGACTCTAACGTAGTTAATGATGTTTATTTATTTATTTATTTGCTAAACAGTTTTGTCCTCAAGAGGGTTGTGGGGGTGTTGGAGCCTATCCCAACTACCTATGGGCAAAGGCAGGGTTCACCCTGGACATGTGGCCAGTTCACTGCAGACCTGGTGCTTTGGCATTACATTAAAATATTCACATATGATCTTAATATCAATACAGTGTTTCGACTGAAGTCTCAAAATCATACACAGTAAATTTTGCAGTGTTAAATCAACACTTAGAGAGTTTATTTAACTTCTTCTAGAGTGTATTTGGTCCCATTGTCTCCAAATTAACTCTCTAAGTGTTGATTTAACACTGCAAAATTTACTGTGTACCTGAAGTTCTGCTAAAGTGTTGTATTATAACAACACTACATATCATGACTTGCATAAATATATATGCCACTTTTAATTGGTGTGTTATCTGTACACATTATAAGCTTTCTGCATTCTGTTATTAGTCACCTGTGCAACCTAAAATGATGCATCAAATATCATGTACTGAGGTTTTGGGGTTACAATTATATGAACCGTAGATCTTGGCGTACATTTACATGTGATCAAATGGTGATGAATAACACATAAAAGATCCAAAATACATACCTATACTACACCAAATGCCATAAGAACTGGTGTGACATATAACACAATTTAATGAGATCAGTCTAATTATATAAATAAGCACTGAATCTATTTCATTAAAAGGGGTCATATTTTGATAAGCCCACTTTTATTAGTATTTGCTTCATTTATTTGTGTATTTGGACCCTAACAGTTCATACATATACATATACATCACTTTCAAGACGGCATCAAGGATGGGTTAAATGCAGAGGACAAATTTTGTTGTACAGTGTATAAATAAATACAAATAAAGTACTTTACCTTTAAAAATATTTTTGGCCATTAGGCAGGTTTGTGTCATTTGCTGTTTGTCTATTGGAAGATTATAAAACAGACTGTTATGCTGTCCAGCTGTCAACATAATTGCCTGTGATTTTTTTATTTGAAGAAGGAATTGTGATAATATTATAGTTTCACATCACTGATGCTGTCGGTGTCTTTGGTAGCTGTGGGTGTGGTCTAGTTCTGACAGTTTGGAATACAATACAGCACTTAATACTCAGATGCACCTGCATTAATACAGAGAGGTTCAATTTAAGCTGATGTACAAACATTTCTTGTTTTACAGTAAATCAACTACAAAAACACTCAGAGCACAGACCCTGCCAAAGCAACCCCCCCATAAATTATGTAAATTAACAATATGTTTGACTTTCACTTCTGCAGCAGCGTTCTGCCATGAACAACTTCATGAAACACACGTGTCATCGTACCCCCCCGCCCCAAACACACACACCCCTGCCAATGACCATCAAAATGTAATAATACCTTTCTTGTCCGAGTATCAACATTTTCTGAACATGTCAGCAAAATCCATCCATAACTTCTTGAGTTATCAGACGGACAAACAGATAAATGACTATAATAAGTATTTTACACTGAATTGCTACACATATGATTAATTAAATTATATTAGACAAATTGCAATAATTAAGAGCTTACATTAAAGACAATTTAAAGCTGTCATTCCATGGTTATTTCCTTAATATTACTGTGTTCTCCATTGTTATTGAATACATTGTGTGTTGGTTCTATTTAAACCACATCCAGATTGTTTTGTTTCCAGCTGTTTTTTCACAGTAGAAAAATGACTTGAGGTCGAACAACAGAGTTTACCGGTACTTCCTCATACATGTCCATGACGCAGTCACGAGGCATCTCCGATTGGTTCAGAATGCATGTAGGAACACTCCCCCCTCCCCTCTCTCAGTGTGTTTATCTTTACCAGAGTAGCATCCAGCTAGGTTTCGTGCCATTGCTTATTCTGAAAACATGGAGGAAAAAAAACTAGGCTTTCTTCTCTCGTAGATGCTAGTGTAACACTAGCATTCAGATTTGCTGCAATGGGGGACGGGTTTAACCCCATGTGGGTGACACTAAGGTCCATCTGACATCAGATGGAATGGCTTTTTCTGGGTCCTTCGTTCCTCTTGTTTTCTGAGAATGCGGTATGCAGCCAGTGGAGGTGACAAACCACTTTCAAAGGCAGCATGTGTTGGTAACTCGGGGTGACCCATCAGATTCCCAAAGGAGCGTGGAAAAGTGGTTTTCAGTGGAATGACACCTTTAACACCCTTGAGGGCACACGTTTTAGATACTTTAAAACTTTTCACAGAACTGCTCATATCTGGACATTAAAAATGGTCTTATGGCTTTAATCGTAGCAGTGAGCAGCTCTAAAGCTCTAACATTATAGAGTATAGTGTAATATTTAAAGGCAGAATTTTTTTCTGTAAGCCGCATTTGCAGGTACATTAGGAGCCAGCGATGACTCAGCACAAAACCGGGAACAGACAGAAAAACAGCCAGATCCGTTGAAAGTGACACATATTGTGTGAATAACTATCACAGCTGCTGGAATCACCCAGTCAGAAACAATGGCAAACAAGAGACGGAGTTTAAAGATGCTTAGAGAGGAAGACGAGGATGATCCTTGAGGAAGGACGACACTGTCTTGGGGTAAAGAAACTGGGTTGGAAAAGAAGGGGGAGACAGATGAAGGGGTGGAGGGACTGATCAGAGGGGTGCCAGACACAAAGAGGCCAGGCCATGGCCAGTGGCACGCGATGGGCAGATTATCCAGCGTTTCCTCCCCTAACTGAAGCATTAGGACACCTGACTGAGTCCCGCCAATGGCAGCCAGCCAAGGATTTGTTGGAGGGAGGCGGGGGGGGAGAGCTGGGGCTCGCCTTTCAACACCCGGGCTCTTCAACAACACAAAGAGGGGTGGGGTGGGGTTTGGTCAGGGGAATGGGGGGGGGGGGGGGGGGGGGTAAGGGCCTGGTGGCTTGGAGTGAGTGAGCAGAGGTGGGGTCGTGGTGGGCTGGGGTGGGGGGACAACAAGCCTTACCCCTCACCATCTGCTGCCCAGGCTAAGTGAGGACAGGGGTAGGGCCAGAGTGCAGGCTGGAGTATATGAGCGTGTGCGCGTGGAAACACACGTGTATCTGCGTGCACACACCTGTTAGTGTGTCAGTGGGTGGGTGGGTGAGTGGAATGGCAGATGGACAGGGCATACTCCTGGCACCGCAGCTTCCATGTTAGTCATCCCACATTAAGGAGGAGCCCCTTCCCCCACATTCCTAACCCCTGCTACCTAATCCACTGTGCCAGCCAATTCTTTATGTTTTACTCAGTTTGATTAAGACATCCATGATTAGAGACATTATGAGCTGCGTGACTCTGTGTGTGTGTGTGTGTGTGTGTGTGTGTGTGTGTGTAAACAGCTTATCCATTCGGCCGTTTACTGTAAGCAAAGCTAAGCAGACAGAACCCCTTTTGCCCCCATCCCATTGAGGAATATTACCTTATTATCACATCCTGTTTAGCACTTTCCCCACCCATAATGTTGAATGAAAGTCTGTACTTTATTTGAAACTGAATATTTTATCTTAATTAGTTTTAATGGTTGAATGAATGAGGTTCATGATCAATGACGTTAACAGCCCTCTTTCACGCCTGCATGTCGTACTCTCCTCGATGCCTTGTCCACAAGATGGATGAACTGAGGCTGCAGTTTTTACTTATTTTAACTGCTTTTATATGTATTTTTTTATAGTAGGTTTTATATCACACAGACACATGGCACTTGTTACAATGACATTAAAAATCATTTCTATTTCTGCAGACTAAAATACCGGCATGTTCTCATTTAGAAATCTATTTCAGTTCTGCTTTCTTTGAATTTTCAAATTATATTATTTATTATTTCTGTTCTTATGATGAGCAGTGAAGTAGGAGGAGGCTCAAATATGCTGCTATATGTTTCTTTCTGGGTGGATCTCAGATTCAAGACTTATTGCACTCATGCATAAGATGGATTCATTGTGACCTTAAAGCAGCCACATCTGGCCATCTCCAACTCATTTTTAAATTAGTACTGACAAATGATCAATGCTTACCAATTGTGTTTTGATCTCATGTGCCTACACATGTATGACAATAACCTGACTCACCTAAACCTTATTCATCGTAGCGAGGATTTTTGCAGAAAATGCTTCATTTGAGCTTCATTCTTCCCATAAAATACACAAACACCTCGGCCACCCCAGACTAAACCACATTCAGTTTGACACCATTCCCCCCTTGCTCTGTGTTCATTTACAGTAGCACTGAGATACACGCTGCATTCCCCCCTCCTGTTAAAAAGGGGGTCAGAGTAACAGACAGTTCAGTCTTGCTGAGCAGTAATCTGAAAATGCCTGTAATCCTCCACACAGAGAGCCCTTCTGGAGACTGTGGTGTAGAGTAGAGGTGCGGCCTCGTCTCCGTTTAGCAGCCATGTGTCTGACCAAGCTTGACACGCAACCAGAGCTTTACAGCTGCCAGGACACACACTGAGAGATGAGGCAGAGCAAAGCTGCCCAGGCCACTCACTGGAATAATTATGCCATTTTCGCCCCATACAATACAAGCATGAGTGCAGGTCACTGAACTTATTCAACTCTGTGTTAGAACAAGTAGGAGCCAGTAAAATCACTGGTTTGTAAACGCTGTAATGAATACACAATTACAATAAGCACTGTTTGAAACGCTGCAGTAATGTTGAGTTTAATAATAACACACACACACACACACACACACTGCACAGTGAAGACTGTTTACTTGGCAGCATCATCTTCACCAGCAGTATTTAATCAGACAACACTCCTGCAGCTGATACTTTATATACTCAACTACACTGCTGTTTTTCCATGGGTTTTCTACAACGAGGAAGTTGCAGAAAAGTTCCTGAAATAAACTAAACGTTTAGTGTATCATCTCATCATGCATTAGTGCAGACATGAAGTACACACGGTGTGAGGCTGCGTGATTTTTGCGCCTCGTGTGTCCTGGTTCGAGGTGTTAAAACAAACCTTAGAATGAAAGTCGTGTTTTGGGTTTGAACAGTGGAGCTTTAGGTGCACCTGGTGTGTTCCAGGTCCCCACCCAGGACGTGGACGTGAACAAAACACAGCTCATTTTAAGAATTTAAGCACGTGGACGCGTGTTTGCGCCACCCTCAGCGCCCACGGAGTTGTTACCTGCATTTTGGCCGATGTGACTGTGTCGGTTGGGTGGGTGGGTGTGGGCTCTTCTGTGTCGGGTGGGTGTGGGCTCTTCTGTGTTGGCTTTGTTCAGTTCACCCACTGCCAACTCTGCAGCCGTCCGAACACCGGTCTTGTTTACGAGGAAGCAAGTGTCCGACCCACGCTTGACCCGCGGCAGTTAAAGCAGCCAGCCACGCACAGAACACGCGCGCGTGCGCAAACACATGCATACACACACTCGTGAACATGTCTGATGAGGACCAAGTTTGTAATCAAGTACCTATTGGGTAATGAGTGTACATTCTTTCTTTCTTTCTTTCTTTCTTTCTTTCTTTCTTTCTTTCTTTCTTTCTTTCTTTCTTTCTTTCTTTTTTCTTTCTTTCTTTCTTTCTTTCTTTCTTTCTTTCTTTCTTTTTTCTTTCTTTCTTTCTTTCTTTCTTGAGTATATAGGATATTTGTACGTTTGTATGTTACCTGTGGACTACTGTTTTATCTGCATGTTATATGTACTGTTCTTAATTGTATTTTTTAAGATGAAATGGACCTTGAGTCTGTAATAAAGCATCAATTAATCTTTCTTTCTTTTAAAATACAAATAATGATAGGCTAATAATAAGAATAATTAAAAATACAAATAAATGAATAAAATAAGAATATAAAAAATACAAAATTAAAAAAGAAATAATTAAAAACTTTTTTTTTTTTTTTTTTTAAATTAAACGCATCTTCAAACCTTTGAAAAACATGTTTTGCTTTGCACCCGTGTCCCCCATGCTTTATGGGGACTTCTGGGGGGAAAAAATCTATTAAATAATGCATATATTTTAGGGCCACGTCATTTGTATTTTACTAGTGAGGACCTTTATTTATATTTAACCCTTGTCCGACGTCCCCATGGTGTGACTGTGTAACCATATCATTGTCCCCATGTAGAATGGAATACACATACACAAACAATCAACATCCGCAACACAGACAAGATGCCTTAAGGTGCAGGATGAGGTACCCTGGTCCTGGATGGAACTGGGTTTTTTCCAAATGTGGATTAAATACGACATGAAACGCACACCTGTTCCCTAATGTTCATTAAAATATTGTTCAAACCCACAAACAAAACACATCTACCCAGAGGGGCTTTTATCATCTATAATATATTAGTGGTGTCAAAGTCATTTAATTTCAGGGGCCACATTAAGCAGAAGGGCCAGTAAAACAATAACAGTGGAAACAGTAACCTCTAAATCTAAAACTATCCTATAAATAATGTGAATAACAAGAACAATCTGAAATTTCATAATAAAAATAACTGCAAATTTACCAACATTACGCTTGGGTTTATCATTTACATTGTGAACCTACATACACAAGACATTAATCACTTCTCTTCAAACATTTCATGTTCATATCAGTTCAAGTTTTTATATTTATTGATAAAGGACAATTTGTAGATGTACACATTTTCATGTAATTTAACTTTTTACACTAAAACAAAGACAAAACTTTTAGTGGTTTTGACTCACTTGCAACCATATATAGAACTAGAACTGTTCTGGTTCTACATACAGACTGTTAATATGTTTAACAGAACAACTGTTTTGTTAAACATATTTAGCATTCCTGATTATTAATATCTTCAGTGTAATTTTTGCATTTCACAAATGTATCCTGTGGGCTGAATTGGAGTCTTTATGTAGCTAGTTTAGCTATATGTTTGACACCCCTATATATAATTACCTGATAAACTGAGCATTAAAAGTAACTAATTAATAAAAGTGTACCACAATAAGGTATATATACATAAGGTAACAAATTCAATCGAGTTTCAATTATGCATGAATGTGCATTTATGACGTCTGTGATGTAAGAATTACACAATAGATAATAGGGGATAAATATTATTCATTGTGATGTAGAGTTAATGCAAACATTATTGGGATAAGTGTTCATCTGTTTTTTTTGGGGAGTGAGATAACCAATTAATGAAAACATGCGTAAAATTCAGGTGTGACAATATTTTCCACAAAAAAATGACAAAACTGAAATTTCTGCATTTGTCTAATATAATAAACCAACAAAACATACATGTACAATTATTTTACTAAATGGGAAATTATTTTTTTCCTCTTTAAAACAACAGGCCGGTTAGGTGCATCCTTTGGTTGTTGCAAATCTTATTTAATAGTTAAAATAATTTGCTACATTCACACTATTCCCATGAGCTCGTTATAATTGACACTCGATACTTTTTAATATGGGTAATCTACACAAGAAGAAGCAGATCATCTAAAACAAAATGTTATTTCACAGGTTTTAATACACACAAAGGAAATCAATGAATTTGCACTTATGAGATCCACTTTCAGATGGTAATTCAATTGATTCAAGACTCACTTTACTGTTGCACAATGTAGGGAAATTTGTCTCGAGTTTCCACCCATACACACAATCTCTCCCCAAAAAACAATCTCCCAATCAGGCACGTGCAGAGAAGGGGTGCTACAGGGGCTCTGGCACCTGCCCCTTTGCTGATTGACACCCAAAGTGCCCTTTTGACAGGGACTGGGTTTTTTTTTTTGGCTTTTTTGTATTTTTAAAATGAGTTGCAACAGCAAAGTTCTCCACAATGTGTCCTTCATCACATGTGAAATTCAAAATGCAAAATAACATTTTACGTGTAAATACTAGGGGTGGGAGACAAAAAAAATCGATTCACATATGTATCTTTTTTTTTTTGTTTTCCGATTTTTAAATAATTTTTTGGTTCAAAAATCAAATTTTCCCATATTTAAATTCATTTTAAGGTGGAAAAAAGTACCGCTTGTAAAGACCGTAGACGACTGTATGGTCAGATGTATAATATGCGTCACGGAATACACAGAAATCACCTCACGGAAGGCACATAGATGACAGCTAGCTTATTATCATATTAGCTTCAACAACACACCAGCGTTAAACAGCATTAACTTATGCTCAGATAAACAATACACTATGATAATATCTATTCCAACTGTATTGTGTTATTAATCTGACCTTATGTTATTTACACACAGTAATAAACCCGGAGTATATGAATTAGAGTTGGGAAAAAGAGGGTGAGATGGTGATCGCGGTATAATTGCACAACAGCTAATGCTAAGCATGGAGGTGGTGCGTTCATGACCGTCGTAACATCTCTAGTGCGTTCAACAGCACGGGAAATCTGAAAACTTTGAGAAAATTAGTTGTTCCTGAATAAATATAGTTAAACAATCAACAACAGTTAAAGTGTGTGGGCTCTCAAACAGAAGAGAAGAGCAGAGCAGGACATGTGCAATTTAAAGTTCACTTTATTATGAATATGTGTATTATGTGCAGCCGTTTTTAAGAACACGACAAGCCAAAAATGCCAATATGCAGCATCAAAAGAGGGACATCTCACACACACACATGCACGCACACACACATACACAGACACATATACACACAGACATTATTGAGTTGCTATTGAAATGTAATTTTAATTAAAGTTCACTTGTTTGAAAATATTGTTTTACGTGGCTTTTTTTTTTTTTTAAAAGAGCCCCTGCCCCACCAAAGGTCTCTGCACGGCCCTGCTACCAATAATTAGAAGTCAATCTGCATAGAGGACAGTGAGGCAAATTACAAAGACAATAGAAGACATAGTTATATTATCCAAATAGAAACAAAGCAAAAACAACCTTCTGAGTTAAAGAGATAAAGAAAATGTTATAATACAAAAGGTGCATTTAGTAGAAAAGACAATACAAACATCAGCATATACACCCACAGAATAACAATTAATATAAAATAATAAGTAGTTGTTAAGTCTATTACAATAACAGCATGACACTCTTAACCTTCCACCTGATTGTAGTCGGTGATACACAGGCTGAAGCACATGATTTGGATCAGATTTTATCATGTTTGCTTGTGTTGCCCTGGCAGTAATTGGTTGACTGCAGGGGTAGGTGCTGTTCTACACCTATTATATTCAGTCCAGCCTGCTTGGACTGAGCAACGTTTAACTCAACTTGAAAGAGAGGTTCCCATAGCAAGTGAGATGCAGTATCTAAGTGAGCTCTAAAAGACTGATACAGGAAATTATAAAACTGTTCAGAGTCACTGTTCTAACAGCATTTTTAACTAGGCCTCATTTTTGAGGATATGGAAGTAGTTTTCAACATATTGAGTTTCAGCAAAAAAAAAAAAAAAAGCTTTTGGATAATTGTGTACTGGTAGTCTATAAAGAAAGACTAGAAGAAAATGTGACTGACAGCAAGTTAAAATCACATGTTCTGATTTTTGGCAGTGGAGTGACTCTAAAGCCAACAACATGCATTGTAATGATAATCTAGAAAGTTAAAAAAGTGATTTATTTTCATGATTTTGTGATTATGTGAACCTGTTATTTATCTGTGCAATGAAGTGCACTGCAGATGGGAGGCATACAAAGAATGTCAAGAACTCCAGGATTTCCAAACAAAGTTGGCCAAAGTATTTGTAGTTAGAAAGTGGGAGTGAGCAAATCAAAATTTGCCCTGGGAGGTGTTGAACAGACAACTGAAAAAGAAATGACAAAATGACAATGATTACCAGATATGATAGAATGCATCATAGCTAAAGTGTTACAATAATTATTTTAATAACACTATGATTTTACAGTGTTTTTAGTATTTTATCTGAGGTAGTGTGATTTAAAAAACTAGAAGAAGGGATGGGGCAAAAAGTGCTTATATGTAAAATATAGCATAATTTTCATTTAATTTAATAGTGTAATATACATTTTTCTTTTGAGTTTACATTTAGCTGATACCCTATATTTGTAGAAAACTTAAATGTGGAATTAACATTTTAACATAACTGTTTTGAATGTTCTATGACCACATGTTGTCAGCCTTACATTGTGTTCTGAACACAAAGAACATTGTAAAACTACACACAAATTATGGACTGTTTCAACTTTGACTCAAAAACAAACATTTTGGCCTTGAACCTGAACAATATTGATTTGACAATCCTTCCGGCAAGACAGCTTTTACCACATATCACTTAACACTTGTCTTGTGTATACAATTCTAAAAAAGCCAGAAACAAAACCCAACTCTGGAGAGATTAATCCAATGGAAATATAATGACAGGGTTCAGAATAATAGCGGATAACTAGTCGTGTGGTTATTTGAGAACAGACACATTACAGACGACATAAGTTACTTAATGTAGTGTGGTTTCTGAAGTGTAGAAAATATTTCCAAACTTCACAAACTACATTTTATAGGCCTGTTTATCTGATAAATAACTGGTTGTCTGATGTAAAATCACTCAATAATGTACGTAACTGACGGAAAATGCATTTAAAACTAGCTAAATAACTGGCTGGAGAGTGTGGATAGCATACTGGAGACGTTAAACAAGCATACACGTGGTTGGTTCCACCCCATTGTAAAGTCACCACTCTTGGCTCTGAACCAGATCCACCAGTTACAGACCAGTCACTACGCCGCTAGCTTAGCGCTGCCAGCTAGCTTACTGCTAATGTACAGCTAAGGTACATAAAGTGTACTTAAGGTGTGTGGTTTTGTTTTTAACATTTGTTTTTACACTTAAAAGAACTGGAGAGTGTCTTGCTATAACATCGGAAGTACAAGCAATATTAATCATGATTACTACAAGTGAATTAAATTATGTATTACGTCCAAACTCAACACTACCGTACATACTTTTCTATACGTTAGCAGCCATTATTATGTTGAGTTCTTCTTCTACGGTTTATGCTACATAGTAGAAGGCTGAGTAGCGCCCCCACCCACCTGGAAGATGAATGATTCTGTTTAGTAATGCGTATTGCTGTTCTCTTATGTCCCCCTCAGGCATTTTAGTACATTTTGTCATTTTTTTTAATCTCGTGTTTTTTGTTTTACTACTTACATGTGAATTATACTCTACTGAGGGATTTAGCAAATTTTACTTGCACAAAAAAAACCTGCTATTGAATCATCAAATCATCATTTAAACAAACTAATGGTTTGTTTAAATCATATGTTTAAAACAATTTGGAAGACTATTCACCACCACTGCCGTATTCCCTATGGAAAATAATTAACGGGTTTGTTGTTGATATTGTTGTTGTTTTTTAAAATAATAAATAATTCCTAATTCAAATGATTGAACAAAACTATAAAAACTATGATTTAGTCTTTGGTAGTTTTGTGCAAGTTGGAAGATGCTTAACCTTTTATAGGGCAGTCATAAAAATACCCTGAAATTAAAATGTTCATTCTTAGTGTGTTATTGAAGGACATGACAGGACTTTATTACTTTTGTGAAGAAATTGACATTTTCTATTGTCATATAGAACATCAAGGTCAGTGAAGTTATTGCATTTGATTCCTAATCTGTAAGTGACAAAAACATCTCAGAAGTAAAAACCACATGTAATGTGAAAGGAACCTATATTTTACATATACATCCAGTCACCTCTCAACCTACACATTATCTCTTTGAGCATCACCATTACCTCATGGTACCAAACAAAGCAGTGTTCATGTAGAGGTGGACCTTACAGACCGTGTAACCCACACTCAAACTGAGATTGTTGACTCACTGTAACTGTCGCTGCCACTGTTTTGGGGGTTTTGTGATTAGTGAATCAAGGTTAAAATAATTTCATTGTGAGTTTTGGAATGTGGGCCACTTTTGGGAAGCAGAACTGGGGGAAGGAAACTCAAATGAAGACTGGTTTTCGAACACAACTCAGGCTCAGATGAGGTCAAATGTGCCATGAACAAATATTTTATGAGTGTGGCAGTGGGAATTACCAAAAATAGTCACTTTCCTGATAAAGGGTTGAGATTTCGGGAAAAAAGATGGTTTAATAGCAGGTTTTTTTGCATGTACATTGTTATCACAAATACACCCAGAGAGTAATACATTTAATTGTTTTTTTGTTTGTTTTTTAATGCTAGTGTCCTCACAACAAAGACTTAAAAAATTACAACACAGAGCAGGGGTGTCAAACTCGGCATGCACAGCTCTATTTGAGCCGGACCACTAACATGACAGCATAAATAATGAAAAATCTGATAACTATTTTAAAACCAAAAAAAGAAAGAAAATTAAATAAAATTACAAACCATCCTTTTGCAAAAAAAAAAAATTAATAACCTGAAAAACCATGAACATGAAAAATAAGTATAGTTTTAATAATTTGATGCCTAATCCTGTGATTTATGCATGCAACAGACATATTAGAATTTTAGAGTTTGAAAGTTTGAATTGTCATTATTCATATGTTGGTCTGATCCACTTGAGCTCAATTTGGAATATATCTAAACTAAATGAATTTGACGGCCTTGACCATTAATGGCTTGTAGTATAATTTTTATATTTCTAAATGCCATCCCACAGGACAGGTTGGAACCAATAAGAGGCCAGTTCTGAGCCACAGGCCGTATGTTTGACACCCAAGTGACAGCAGGTTTGGAATGTTATGACAAAGAGGAATATATTGATCCTTTTTTCATCTTTCATATATTACTGCTTCACAAATCCTTATTCAATTGTTAGGATTTCCATGGTGTATCTACATCTAACTGACTTATATAATTTAGTTTATTAAAAACAGGTTAGCTGTCACTGGGACTTAATAGTTAAATACAATACAGTACTTCCGTTGTGTATTGTAGTGCTTCATGCATCAAAACCTAGTTAAATCCTTTTATCACACAGTGACTTTGTGGCTTTTTTAAAAAGATTTATGTCATGTAGAATAATATAAGTTAATCCAGTAGTAATAATATCCTCTTCAGAGAGAAAAATCAAAAGTAAATGTTTTATCATGCTATTAACCTCTCCGTTACCACCTGAAGTGCTTCATAAAACTAAAAACAAATAAAACCCCAATATTTGCACCAAAAAACTTGCATTACCTCTACAAAAAATCCAAAAATTATTTTCTTATGGTCCTCTGCATATGTAAAATAAACACCAAAGAGAACATTAAATATCCAAATATGAAAGAAAGACACCATTTGAAGATGTTTTATTTAAAAACAACAAAATATAAATGGCACTACACTTTGAAAAAACCTAGTTTCTCTTTTGTACAGTCCATTTTAGTGTTGAACAAGCATTAAAAAAAAAAAAAACAACCCAAAAACAGCCATATATGAACAATCATCACAAGGACACAGAGGACACTTCAATGCAAAACCAGGTTTCATAATCAGCTCTATTTGTGCGAAACTGAACATGAACATCATGTGAGCCTTTTTCTGGTAAAACCGTGTATGATATGCACTCATCTGTATGCACGAAAGGTAAGGGACTTGCTACAAATCTAAATATAGAAAGTCACTCCCCATTTTATTTTGGGACTGAATCTACACAACACATGACCACTTTACCATGACAGTTCCATAAGAGCAAAACACATCCAACAAATAGAAACTAAAAACAGGACTATGCCTTTAACAGTAAGGAATGTAGTGCTGGTTCGTCTTCCCAATGTGGAATTATCCATCGTCCTTGTCTGAGCACTTCAACTACAAAATGACTTGGTATCAGCTACAAATAAGTAAAGTCCCATATTTATTATTGAAGGGATATGCTATTCATTTCTTCTCTCTGTTCATGTTTGTTATCTCTAGCTTGTATTTTGGCACAAAATTAGGCTGTGATATTTGTAGTATGGTATGTACTCTGCATTAAATAGGTGATTTAAAAACAATACTGAAGCTGTAAGATGTGCTAATATAAAGATATCTGGTAAATGCAAACATTTCTGCTGTACTGTAGAGTTACATTTATCTGTAACAAAGAAAAACACAATCCAGTTACTTTGTCTTCTTACATGTAAAGTGTTAAGTGCCCCCCCCCCCTTCTGTAGAGCACTTCGTTCTGAGGTACCAGTTGGACATTTTTATCATTCAGTCAAAGGTTTCAGCAAATTCAGAAGTATGTGCACTGTGAAATTCATCCTGAATATATTTCTCTCTCTCTTTTTTTTTTTTAACAACTGACAGAAGTAGCATGGTCATCATTTAACATATTTGCCAACATGTGTCTTAACCTCCTGAGTCCCAGCAATACATTTTTGTCCTCTGTAGTGGACAAGAATTTCACACTTTTATTTAAAAATAATAAATAAAAAATGTCAACTGAAAAGGACATTATGTTAAAAAAAAAATAAAAAAATGTATCTGAATAAAATGTTGCATCATGCTATTTCCAATTAAGGCAATTATTTCATGTAAAATGGCAAACAATGTTTTCTTACTGGGTCCCAGGAGGTTAAATAAAGATTTTTTTGAGCAGAGTGAGTATCTGCACACATTTCTGTCAGTTTTCTTCAAAGAGTCTAAACTGCACTGGACTTGTCTGGATATTATAAAAAGCCTCTGCTGAGCACCTTTAAAGATGCAGCAGGACTTTGACCGATTCCTTCATTGTATAATCTACAGTGAGAACATTCTAGAAGTATCACAAGAATACTCTTAATGATCTCTTTAGCATTTTAAAGATACTCTGTGACACAGTCTGACAGAAACCGGCCATTAATTGTAATAATAAAGGATTTACTCTATCATCTACAGCCCTATATTAGTACCTCTTTAAATAAATGTGCACAAATAAACTGGAAAAGGAAATAATATGATGACATACAGTAAGTAAATGGTAGTAATTACTTTTTGGTTGCACATATACGAGTAAAATTAAGGATGACTTGATAAAAAAAAAAAAAAGTGTTGACATAAATGTTGGGTAACACCACACAGCCGGGGAGGAGGGGTGAAAGGGAGACCTTCACGTTCAGAAGTCCTTCATCAGCCTTTAAGATGTCCATTAAAACCAGTATGTGTTCCTACAGGCCGTCATTTGTTGAAGCGAAGAGAGCTGTCAGCCCAAGTGTTTCGCTGTTCAGTATGTCTTTGTCTGGCTTTGGCATTTTAAAGAGCGATGGAAGATTACGGATATGAACCTCCTTCCTGAACTGCTGGCACAGAGCTTTCTGTTGGCACGAAACAGAGAGGAGATGTTAAAGAGAGCCATCCCAGATCCACTGCAAAGAATTTTCTTCAAATCTACATTCCCGTGGAAGTGCTGTGCATATTTTGAGCCTAGAACAGCACATCCACCCCAGAGCCAGAACCCCACTGCTGAGTAATGATTCACACAGTTAACGCAGTGTGCGGCCACATTAGATGGGCTATCCCAAGGGAAAGTACTGCCTTCTAGTGACAAAACACGGCATTACCCCAACAGTTCCTGCGATGAGCTTTCTGAACTGGTCCTTCCTCTTCTTCTCTCCAACCTTTTGGGCGTTGGGGTCCATGAGCCTGAGATCGAACTGGTTCAGAGCGTCAGTGTTGATGTTCGGGATTTGAGTCATCACTGCTCTCAGCTCCGCGTAGCGAGGCCGCTGGTATATAGTATTATAAATAGCATTATATTTAGGATTGATGAGCAGATTTATGCACAAACAATAGAAAAAAACAAATGCAATAGATGAAATGGCATAGATTCACATCCAAAGTCATTGATTACACCAATAGAAGACACTAAGAAATTTCATATAAAACTTTGAAATCCTACTTTGAAAATATTTCCTACACTAAGACTGAGTTGCACCAAAAGATTAATTTAATGAAAGTTCTAACAAGAGATAAAAAACAAAACAAAACAGACTCCATATTTAAGACTAAGCAGAGCTCTGCTGCACAATTAAAAACTCCTCTTCATTCAATCTGTCTGGATTTATCGATTTAACATTTAAACTATTACAGCTAAATTGTTATGGAAAGGCTTACTTACCCAAAGTACAACTAATTAAATAAATATTAGGACCTAAATAGGAGAGAGGAACGGCTCCATATTCCTTGACAAAACATTACTTTTGTTTTCTAGCTAGCTAAAATATTAGCCCCTAGGCTGTTGTAACAACAGAAGTGGGATTTTTTCATAATTCAAGAACAACCTTAAAGTATACCAGTGGAAAAAAAAGTACAGCATCACAGCAGAAAAAGATACTGTCTCAGCCATATTGCTCCATAAATACATTTTTCCCGATGAGGACATTAGCTATTGTGAGAATGACAACTGCTAACTGTTTTAGCTAATAAGCTAACAAAGTGGTGTTCTATTAAAGAACAGTGACTAAAGGTTAAACAGTTCCCATCCCTCTTATAATTGGTAGATACTGATGACATACTTCAAAAAAGTATTTAATACATGCCATTTTAGTTACCATTTCTCACATCTAATTGTACATTAGAGCTCTGGTTCAAATTAAATCTAGGTTTATTGCATTTATTTAATAATTTTACAACAGTAGTATGTGGCATTTCCACATTAACAAGTAAACATCACTGACCTGATACTGTGGATTTTTATGATGTCTTTACTTGCATTATATCAAATGTTTTCACAGTGCTCAACGTCATGTGGTTGTGTGTTAATGGTGCTATACTCAATTTACAGAAATTAGCAATTAATGAGTCTTAAATTAAATTAAATGATGTAAATAAACATCAATAGATATGGGAATAAAAATCCAAAACGCATTTTTACAGAGATTTTATGGTCAATAATAAAAATAAGTGGTGGGTTCATCATGTGCAGCAACTGAAATATTTGCCTTAATTGTTATTGAAAGATGACAAGATGCAGGAGTTCCATACTACGTGTTTAAACCGGATTTTAATGTTAATTCATCAGTGTGAAAGGGTGACAGGTAGAGATTTATGGGGGTTTTCTCACCAGGCTTTCGTAGATATGCATGGCCAGCTGACTGAGAGTGGAGTTGCAGACCTCGTGTTGGCCGTGCATCTGAAGGCCTCTCAACACACTGGTGAAGAACCATGTGACCGCCTCAGGAAGGAGGTTACCACCGACCACCTGAAGACACACCATTTAGCATGAAACTACAAATACTAGGACTAAATTTAAAGTGCCTCACTATTTACATCTCCACCACCAGCGTGTGAAGCATCTGCAGGTTGAGTGTTGAACAAAGTTGCAAATCTGGTCGGTTTGTAGACGAGGTTTATTCATCACTAAAATGTAAATTGTGTTTTTAATCACATGTTAAAAGGTTCCCATCTATAAACTAAGGACTGCTTCTGTGGTGTCCTATTACAAAAGTATCTTGCAAATTAATTATTGATTCTTCTGTATGCAATCATTTTGATGGATACAGTATTTTAACAAACTACAGTACTCCTTGCAGTAAAATTTAAATTAGATCAAGTTAAAAAATATATATATAAATACTAAATGAGATTAGAGCTGAAAAGATTCATTCCAATTGAACAAAAACATTAGTTCCAATGTTGTGTTTCACACTTTGTGACACACATGATCAACACAAACATGGAGCATAACTTAGGAGAGAGACAAAAAAAAAAAAAAAAAAAAAAAAAACAGAAAAATGCTTTGTTCACTTTTCTTCATTGTAACCATCAGTCCTTCAAACTTTTATACAAAAATGATAAATATTTGGCTTTATTTTTTTAAGTTATAAGTTAGCTCCATCTTAACTTCTTAGTATGTTGGATATGAATTTGTTGAAGACTACAGTTCACATACTGCTTATACTTTTACATTGTTGTTAATGCTACATGGATTTTTTTTCAATATATACATCTCCTTTTACTTTTATATACATTTTGTTATCATTTTAACTTGTTGTTGGTATTTTTCACACATGTCCGTTCCACATTCTTACCATTTTTTTTAATCTATTCAAATAATGATTTAATTGAATTGAAGAAAATAATCAACAGCTGCAGCTGTCGTACCTGGCGCAGGAGTGTCCAGCAGACGATGGAGGCTGTGCGGTGACAGTTTGTTGTGTCCTTCCACGATACAGATGTGTAGGACAGGGTCAACAGGGTCATGTAGATGTTCTGGAAAAACAACAGAGACACAGAAAGATGAAGTCCATATACAAGTTATTAGAGATGAAAGTCAGGGTCTTGAATGCTGTGCTACTGCAGCCTAACCTCATGTTTCATTAGACACTTTCCCAGCTCCGATAGCTCCTCCGTGGGCTGACCAGGAGTCGCCACCTGCACCGAATCCATCATCATATCCTCCTCTACAAACACAAACATTTAGTGGAAATCGTACAAATTTACTGTATATCACAATTGTTTAATTCTGACTTTTTAATTTGACTTTTACCATCAACTTCTTCCTTATTTGCTGCTGATTCAGGTGCTTTTCTTGAAATACAGCTCACAGCTGAAAGAAGCAAAGGGAGAATGATTATTATTGGCCACAGCCATTTACCAAGGAGAAAAGTGGAAAATAAACCAGTAAATAACTATGCCCAAAGGTTCCTTTCCCAACTGAGTGCTAGTGTTCAGTTTCCCTCACGACAGTTTAATCGCAGTGCCACAGGCGTCAAGAAATAAATTCAACTGGTGAGAAACATCCACTAGAACTCTTTAACTACATTCTTATGACTTCTGTCACTTTACAATAAGCAGTTTTAAGAGTTATTAGGCACATAATAAAACTAACTTTTTAAACAGAAGAAATCTTTACGGACATTTTAAGAACCTGTAATAATGGACCTCTTTACACAGTGTAATAAAAAAAAAAAAAAAGATACAAAAAAAGCCTTTAGACTTTAGATCCTTCCATTGGAAAATTACAAGGATTAATATGTTTCAGCTGCAATAAGTTGTTTAACTCCAACTGATTGAATGAATTAAGTTTCTTATTTCGTAAACAATTTAATCAGGAACAAAGACTGAAAAATACCAGGAGTCATAGGGGTCATCTGGATTTTAAAGAGTGGTTCAGGGTCCAAACCTGGACCATATAGAGAATAGTGATGGAGAAGAATTTACATGGCAGCCAAACTCTCATCAATGAAGACCTTAGCGAAAATCAAATACAACTTGGACAGAACAAAAATGAATGTAGTGACTTTTATGAAATGTGTAGCATAAATTATGTAATTTTGAATTTGTACTAAAATCAAAGCTTGAAGTAGTGAAATATTGTGCATAGTTTAAGTAAGAGTGTTTGAGTAAGAGCGATTATAGAGTAAATTATGTTTACTCAACATCTTATCTGATGCTTTCAGCATAACTAAGGTCAGAATTTAACCTAAAAAAAAAAAGCTTTATATGTATAAAGGTGTGATCCAAAACCGGACAGGCCATTTGGGGGCTCTTCTGTAAAGGGACAATCCAGCCTCTTCCCACCGTCCAAGAGATTAACTGGACACTCTACATTAATCATAGATGTGTATATATGTGTACTCTTACATCAGCCAACATAAAGACCCCAACCCAACTTGTGTATTTAAGTGTGTGTGGTGGTAGAGGTGTGTACATATTATAGTTTTGAAGTAATTATTGGACTGGATTTTTTGAGTTTTTTATTGGACTGTTTTTATATTTTTTTTTATTCTGATTTTATGATTGATTCTTATGTCCGATGGTGACCCGTTGTAAAGCAGATAATAAATAATAAACTTTTCACGGCACTCAAAATACGCTTTACATACAGTATAACAAAAGCCAACTGCAATAAAAAAAAAAAAAACTAAGCACTTACACATTAAAACAGAAGAACAATAAAAAAAAAAACAGAAGAGGTTAAAAAATAACTGCCTCTTGTCATTGCACAGACATTTCTAACCCCTAATGTGATTATTGATGGTAACTTAGTATAACATTGATAATCTAAAGAGTTGAAAAAAAAAAAAAAACCCTGGGTGTTTTCTTTTTGGTTCTAGTCATCGTCCTAGATCAGTCACTGCCCTCTTTAATAAATACAATTATTCTAAAGGTGATTTTACCTCATGATCTTAGACTTAACAGTTTTAACAGTGACATGTAATATTCATCCTGTTCTGCTGGACTCTATATTGATCTGTCCAAGTCAAACATTGCTTTCATTTTATGTCAGCTGTGATAACCCCCCATGCTCACCCCCCCCCCCCCCTTTCAATCCTACTAAAACAAAGTATTACAAACTTACTGAGAAGATCCAGCACATCCCTGGCAAGCAGACGCACCAGCTGCTCCTCCAACATCTCCTGTGTCACCTGACTGTCCTGATACACCCCCTCCGCTGCTTCCTCCTCGTCATCATCACTAAAACACACACACATTATCTGATCCACTTTGTGAACTCAGCAAACGTGGGCAAGTATCATCCAAGGGTATTACATGAGAACTCCACAGATGAGCTTTTCTTATATTATTTATTAAATGCAATGTATAATAGCATAACAGAATGGGTTGTCTTCAGGGTTTGGTGGAACTGGAAACAACAAGTAGTTTTAGCCTCAGTTTTACTTGAATGAACTGCCGCTGCACATTAGATGGGCCTCCTCACTGTCTGATTTTAAAAGCCACCTTTTCTACTTGGCTTTTTACACCACATAGGATGTTGACTTAATGTTTACAGACATTTTATCTGGGGTGGAGAGTCTATATACATTTATTATGTTTTACTGAGTTTTTATGTTAGTATTTAAAAAAAAAAACTATTATGTTTTATTGTGTTTATGTCATTGTACAGCACTTTGGAAACTTTTGTGGCTGTATACATTTGTGCTCTATAAATAATAATGGAGTGGACTAGTTTTACTACTGTGGACACAGCTTAAATGAAGACAACACACTCCCATACATTTGAACTTCGTTTGACAATTCAACAACCTCTAAAAACACAATGTTAAATTACAAACAGGAAGTGTATTTTACGATCTTCATGATGGAAGATTTCTTACAGTACAGGTCTATTAAACTGCTCTGGTTTTAGTTTTAATCAGTATAAAATCACACACAACACACAGCTGTTTTTATTTTGTGGAGATAAAGTTTTATTAGTTTTGATTTAATTTAATTTAGTATTAGTTTTTTTTTTAGTATTAGTCTTTTTTATGACATACTTGTCAGGAACTATATTGAAAAACAATGGTATGCTACCATCTGCTGGTGTAAAACTGACACAGCTACAGACCTAGAAGATTTCATTTTTGCCTAAATATTTATTAAAATGAAAGAGATCTAAACTACAGATACTGTCCCAGTTTTACTTAAGGGGAAAAAAAATCTTCACAAGTACTTTTTTTCTTTATTTCATTAATAACCTTGACACACAGACCCAAAAAAAATTAAAAAAAAAAAACCAACTTACTCCATAGAACTCCTTTGGTTGATGACCTGCCACTTAACGTTGAGTCTCTGCAACATCAAAAATAAGTCTATAAATGATAGTGTTAACATTAGGTTATAAGCTCTCCACAATGTAGAATTTGTAGAGCCTGACCTGCGTCATGTAGGTGAACAATGGGCCCAGCAGAGGGCAGACTAGACTGTCATAATACTCCTGAGGACACGACTGAACCAGCTGCTTCAAAAACACCCGTGGATAGGTTAAAGAAAATGTTTTACAAAGCAAAAAAGAAAACATTTTTCTCCTCAGATGTTAACATCCAAACCAAAGATAAATGTCCTGCTAAACACTAACTGTGACTTTAAGCAAAAGCAGCAAAGTAAGGATATGAATCATAGGACGAACTCTGTGGTCTGGCACGTGGTCCATGGAGATGAAAACAGAGCCGGTGATTTCTGCAGCCAACCCATCAATGGTGTAAAAGTCCTGCTGTAGACACACACCTGCATTTCCCAGGATGTGGAGGCTGTGGGTGAGGATTAAAATAGCAGTAAATTTGACTAACATTTCAATTATACAAAATACAGACCATCTCAAAAGCTCTTGAAAACTTATCTTTCATTTATCACAGATGTCTTGCAGTTATATTGGTCAACTAAGACCATTCTATATACATTAGTCTATCAAATGTAGAAAATGAATCATAATGTGTAAAGTGGTTGACCAAGGAAAAGGTATTGGGGGGGGTAAATTAATAAATGCTTGACTTTTGTCTGCTTTCTGTTAACAATCCTGGGAAAGTAAGTGAAAGGGAAACCAAAGTCCAATCTAAGTTTCTCTATTCATTCATTTTCAAAATGAATTAATCCTCAAGAGGGTCGCAGGGCCCATTGCATCTACCAACGGGTGAAATGTAAAGCGACTGAATTGACCTTCTAACTTATTAAGGTGCATGTCTTTGCATGGTCTTCCTCTGTCTGCATGGGTACTCTGGCTTCCCACCCACTGTCCAAACTCCACACAGGTCCTGTAATCGGACGTAGAATCTTCTTTTTTGTGAAGTGACATCGCTATGCAACTACTATAGAAGTGCACCACCCAATGAAACTCAACAGTTGAGGACACACCTGCAGCTAGTGCTGTATTTCCCCCCCTGTCTACACTGTACAGATATTTTAAATGACCTAAAACAACCTTTACTGTATATGGGCAAGCATTTCAAACAAAGAAATATTCATTTTAGACAATAGCTGCTATCCACTGTTGACAGGGCATAAGGTAAAAAGTTGTACTGTGGTACAACCCTCTACATGTGTTAAGGTTGAGTGTTTCTATTCTAAGTCACTGTTGTATATAATTGTGGCCTATTTTCTAAACGAAATTACCCCTGAGCATGTATAGTATATGAAGCCTCACTGATTATGTTGGCTTGCTTCCATGAAGTGTTGTATATTGTATCAGTGTGAAGCCTCAAAATAGCACTGGAGCATGAGGTAGGCAAAAAAACCCTGTCTGCTACGAGGTATTTAACGTGATGTGTGAGGAAAGTGTGCAGCTGCAACTTTCTTACCAGTTTTCATATAATGTTGTGAAGAATCCCTGCATGCGCTCCAGGTTGGTTTTATACACGGGGCTATCATGAATGTCCAAAAGAGGCTGACAAAGACCTGAGGAAATCATACGGTTAAGCATCATGTACAAAAAAAATAAACACCAACCAAAAACAGGAAGACAGTTTTTCTCACCAAGAACCATGTTTTTCTCCATATCCGTCATGTCATGTGCACGGGAGAAGGTCTCGCTAAGACGTGACATGTTCTCTGGCATGAACAGACGATTCTGAGTCCTGTGGTGATGAAACATTGATGGCATGGCTCAGATACAGATCAGAGCTCATCAGGTTCTGTGAAACAGTCCTAACATACACGTACAAAAACACACTGGTTCTGTCCAGGTGTGAGATACAGATCAGACTCTCATATCCTGATAGAGGTTGGTTCATAACCCAACAATGACATGTATCAACATGCAGCACATTTTCTGTAAATGAGAAAGAATTCACACAAATGACAGTGGTATACGCTATAGGGGCATTCCCTATAGCTTATATTTTAACTTGTATATACAAAATAGGTCATTATATTTGACTATTTTCCCCTTTCATTATCATCCAAATTCTTAAGCATGCAAGACTATCTAAAATAAATATAAATGTGACTCAGGAGGTAAAGCAGGTTGTCTAGTAAACAGAGGTTTGGTGTCTCAAATGCAGTTCTGTCTCAGTCATGTGTCCTCACTGTCACTCACACTGGTGTATAAATGTGAATGAATGTTTGGTGGTCAATAAAGAGGAAACATTATTTCTAATTACATAACTTTTAAAAACTTAACAGGAAAGCCTTTTGAAATATAAAGATACAGCAAATTAATGTTCACCAAAAAACTAAATAATTTACTAAGAATGGAATTCAAATTGTCCAAATGATGCCAATAGTACAATGTTATTATTATTATTTTTTTTTAATCCTGATAACTTATACCTACAGACCTACCTGATCAGAGCCAGGAGGTTGGGCAGTGAGGCCAAAAACTGGGCTGTACATGGGTTTCTATAGATGGGAGCTCCTGTTGAGGTGTAGCCCACCACAAAACCTCCAGCTTTAGCCTCCTCCAGGTCAGCAGGCCAACGTGCCCTCTTCACCACACCCAACATTGCATACAAATAAAAGCTCAACTAGAAAACATGAAAAAAGTAGAGGGTTAAAATTACTTCTTTTTTTAAACATAAAAATATTATATCAAATGTGACAATTTAGAACTGAATGGGATTTATACTTGTCAGCAATGATATAGTCTGACAAAAAAAAAGTAATTGTACTGCGGATAGCCACATTTACATAATAATAAATGGAAATATTGTTACATTTCAAAACTCTAACACTGTTAAAGTATCTGAGTAAAACCAAACACTATATATTACACCAACTGAGTTACTGTAGTGAGGCAATATGGTCGTGTTTAATGACCAGATTTTTCTTTTTAGTGGTTAAAGGTTAAAGTGGACCGCTCACTGGCGACTTATTAAGGTACCCCCTCTTTGCTGATCATAACAGGTTCATCACTTGTCAGCAATTTAATGCAATTTTCCAAACTATTGTGTTGAATTTCAAACCCTAAATCAGAATTGGGGGGGATTTAAGTTACTTTATATATAGCATGATTACTGGTAACAAACACACTGGTCTGAGTATTTCAGAAACTGCTTATCTACTTGGATATTGACAAAGTATTATCTGTAGGGAATACAGAAAATGCAGACAAAAAAGAGAAAACATCTAGCCAGTGGTTGTTCTCTGGACAAAAATGTTTCTAGCATCTTGTTGAAACAATGCCAGGGAGAAGTAGACCAGTTCTAAAGATGTATAATGAAGTGGCCAATAACCATTTATATATTTTAAAGGACTATAATCACATGTGGCACCAACTAAGAAGTGAAAATTTCATCCACTTTGTAGAAAAGAGTAAAATCCATATACTGTGTAGTCACAGAGCCAAAAATCATCGAACCTAAACAAACAGCTCTTCTACAATTACTTTAAAAGACTATAACAGGAAGCAGCTCATGGTTCTAAACTTACCCGGGCTCTGTTAAGGCCAGCAGTGTCTGTGTCTTTACTTTGCTCAGGAACAACTTGATCAGCCCCTATAAAAGACAGGAACACAACAGGATCCCACAGCACGCTGAAACACAGTGAGGAGGAGACATCAGTTAACACTTATGACGTCAAAGAGAAGCAGAGAGAGAGAGAGAGAGAAAAGAAAGACATGAAACAACGCACTTCTTAATCTCCTCCGATGTCCATTCTGCAACCATTGAGGCTAACAGCTCGTCTAGAAATGCCTTCTGCTTCGCAAAGTCTTTGAACTGGTTACTGATGAGCACCAGAGCCTCCATCAGCGAGCTCTTTTCCAGATGGGTCAGCGTGGCATTGGTTGAGAACAGCTTTTTCACGTGGTTGTAAAACATGTCAAAAGATGGCTGTAGGGGAAATAATCAATTAGATAGAATGGAAAATCATACCATTTGTTCTTGTGCCTGTTCAGTAGTGTTCATATGGGAGATATTTTAACCACCTAATCACTTTAAAAAGGACTTTACCAAAATGAATTCTGGGTAATCCCGGCAAATCTTAATGATAGAAGAGCAGGCGTGTCTCCTCACATTCTTTACTGCTCTGGTCCGAGGAGCCTGTAAAGGCCAAGTAGAAAATACATTTCTAGTTATGAATGTGCTGCAAGTACATCAAGTGCATCTGTAGCCCCCCACCCTTTACACAGAACTTTTGCTGCAAGAATACTTTGCCTTTATTCCAGAACATTCCTGTATAAATAATATGGTGGGATCATTTGGTCCCATCTTTATTGCACCTTTGTAACAGAGCTGTGATGAAAGTGGGATCATGATTCTGGAACACGATATGAAAAGGAAAATATCTTGTTCCACAACTAAGGTGTAATGTTTTGATGATAGCGACCCACGGCACAGGAAAGACAGCAGGCGCTGGCATGATTCTGTGGCTATGTGACATTTTCACCTGGGGTAAAAGCCAGCTGTGGTGGACATGAAGGTGGTACCTTCTTATAGAGCTCTGAAAAAATAAAGAGATCACTGCAAAATGATCACTTTCTCTAATTTTACCACTTATAGGTATGTGTTTGAGTAACATAAAATTAAAAAAAAAATTGAATTACAAAATTAAAACAATTAAATGAATGCTGCGCCACTGTCCCTTTGATTCCAGAATACTCTGTGAAAGTGCAGCCTGTCTGACCTCTGCTACTCCTTTTGCTTAGCTGTGGAAATCAGTCAATAGTGGGAAAAAGGTGGGATCACAATCTCACCTTTTTTCCAGGACCTCTATGTAAAAGTAGCTTGTAATGAATAAAAACACAACAAACAAAAACCAAAAAACTCACCTTAATGTCTTGACCAATCTCGATCTCAAATGTTATAGCCTGAAACAGCTGGAGAACCAAACAATTCACACATTAGTCCAAAAATTATGTAAACCATTATCTTCATCTTAGGCATTGAATTGACATTGTAATATCATTGTGGCAGAGATCATTCAATATTGGAATCATGACGAAACTAAATCTGATAAATGTCAGTGAATTAATTATGTATAACATTACAAAAAAACAGGTACCAGATATGGAGATATACAGTCCAATTTGTCCCACATTTTTATATTGAACAAAAAATGCTTTTTATACTTAAATAATAAAAGAAATACTAAAAACTACAATAAATTCTGATGGGAAGTGTTTATGATAGCAATCTGCTGGGAGATGAGACAAAAATAATTAGGTGATACAGGCTACATTAAAACCTATGATGCTGTAAAAAGGTCAGCGTTTTTTGTTAAGAAGTTGCTTTTAAGACCTAAAAATCCAAAAGAGTTGATATGCATCATAATGTACAATGTTATTTTCTTTATCCCAAAAATGCAAAAAAAAAATAAAAATCATTGAACGATGTACTCTTCATATCAGCCTTGTAGGCACATGAATATATCTCACATAAATTATTGTGCAGTAATTCTGTCAAACGTTGAGTCAACTGACCTTGTATAGGACCTGGGGGAGGAAGTGTGTTCTGTGGATCACAAACGGGAAGAGTGCAGAGACGTTGGTGAGGACACAGGACAGGATGAGTGGGTCTTTGGTTTCATAGTTGAGCACAGCCTGCAGCAGCTCCATGCTCTGGTCAATGGGCAGCTTCTAAACACGCACAAAGAGTAGACAAATCAACATTACATAACTAAGTGTTCAGTTAGTTTGGGGTGGAAAAACTGTTCATAGTGGTCTAAGGACTGGGTCCTGAAGTTGAGAACAGAAATCCAAAAACTATATGGAAAGTACAAGGTGTAAGTGAACCGTGTGTTTTTCTTTTGCTTATTGGCTCTGAAAATGGAACAGACAGCTTGGCCATGTCTGTTTACATAGCAACTAGCATGCATGGCTAATGACAGGACTGTAAAAAAAAAAATACAATAAATAATGGACCTGACCATTGACACGGATAAGGTTAAATATTGACATCTTAAAATTGAACAGTGAATGAGGTTTTTGTTTTTAATGGTTGAAGGTGTGACCACTGTCTGATGCACGGGAGGGAAGTCAGTGATTGTAAATAATGGTTTGTTTTTAGAAGAATAAAGTAAAAAGAAAAAAAAAAGCTCATGAAATATTGTTGGCATGTGAAACAAGCACACTTCTTTACTTGAAAATGTAAGTGTTTTTCACCAATATAAGTTAGGTGAATGAACTGCTGTAGAAGGATCAATTTTTAACCACATGACCACTTCCTTTTGAAAGTCTGTGGATGCTATAGCTTTTAAAGTATCCATTTAGAAATAAATAGTACAATAGTAAGTACTATTTACCGTTTTAAAACATCATTATAGAGTCAAAACCAGGAATACATGAACAGAATTAGAAATTAAATAATTCAAACCATATACAAACCTAGTGAGGTCCTGGTTCTATTCCCAGGGTTCTTCCTCCTAAACTCTATAACATACGAGCATTACTTCCAGATTTTTCGCTATTTTGTGGAAGTTACCTCCTCCTCCAGGCTTTTAAAGATCTGTCCGACCATACACTCCATGAAGATGGTCATTGCATCCCACTGAACCACCGATGGGGACAGAATGGAGCACAGGCCTTCAGCAGTTTTAGCTACAAAAACAAGGAAATTACAGCATTTAAGACTTAATTTCAATAGATCAATAGAAGTAAATTTAGAAGATGAGAAAAAAGGAACAGATTTTAGGTAGGAAGCCGACAGTAGGTAGCACCGGTGTGAATCTGTTATGATGGATGATTTACAAACAAATGAAAAATAGACTTCATAATAGGAGCAACACTTAATATTTTTCAAATCAATTTAAATTAATGCGATAATTTCAGTGTCATTGATGTGATATGACACCTTACTGACCAACTTTATAAGAATACATTTAGGTAAGTTGTATATATTTAACAGCATTTATACATAGCTACAAATACTACAATAATCTAACATGATCCTAAAATGTAATACATTAGCCTGAAACTAAATAAAATACAAATTAATCCAGACCCAACAGGGCACAGTGACTTTGCGCCTCCCTCTGTCTCATTAGATTCTCCTCCATCTTCATCATCACCTTCACTATTAAGAGGCTGATGCTCATTCTTTTCCTGATCCAAATCTTCCTCTACGATTACCTACAGAATGCTTCACTTTTTTCTCCTACAAAAATGTATAGTCATTAAATACATTAAAATGCAACTGGTGTCCACTACAGTTGACAGTCATTAAATGCCTGCTAAAACTGTTTTCAGATGGAACAATGAACCTGAGTGTATGTGTGTGTGTATATATATATATATATATATATATATATATATATATAATTATCATGGTAAACAATAGATAAAGCATATTTGACTTAGTTCTCCTATTTCCATAAAATGTAGTTGTTGGTACAGCAACCATCTTGATTGAGGAAAAAACTAAAGTTCCCAGCATACACACCTACCACATGACATATCCCTGTAAAGCCCAGGGTGTCCTCTAAAGCAGTGTTTCCCAACCTTTTTGAGCCACGACACATTTTATATAAGAAACATCACAAGGCACACGACTAAAGAAAAATCTCACAAAAAGTATATTTATTGAAATACAATTCAAATCTAGTCTTGATTTACGTATTCAGTGCAAAACCGGAGGCCGTTTAGTTAAACACAAACCTGACACTCTTGCAGGAATTTAAGAAAGACAAACACAGCTCAACAGCTCTGAGTGGATCAGTGGTGTGCGCTATCGTATGGATCTGTAATCATGCTGCTCACTTACAGTACCAATAAGATGAAATTATGTCATTTTTTTATGGCACACCTGATGATTTCTCACGACACACTGCTCTGGAAACACTGCTCTAAAGAATACCATAGAGCTTGGAAGGGTAATTCCATATACTTAAGAAAGAGGTGAACAAAATGTCCATTACAAAAGACATAAATGAACGGGCTATGTCTCAGAAAGGTATGACAAATCTGGATTGTTGTGTCAATAGTATGAACCAACACTTACATGCGGTGTCGCCGGTATCAATGGGAGAGTTGATCTGATATTTTAACCACTCCGCTGCTATTTGGAAAGCCTCCAGAGGAACAATGCGACATGCAATCCTCAGCACCTCCCCCTGCTGTGCTCGGAAAGCTGGGAAAAAAAACCCCCATAAACCCTCAGCATTAAGACAAAAGTATCAAAAAGAAAGAATAAAAACCATAAATGGACTAAATGCACAACAATCACCATTAAAAAATGAGTTGAAGTCTTCATCACTGTCGAAGTCCACACAGGAGTACGTACAGCTAGGGTTATCGTTTCTGGATGGAAACCCAGTCTGACAGCAAAAATAAATCGGTTATTAAACCGTGTCTGTGTCATCTGTGTAATAACATGACAGGTTACATGACAAGGTGTTTCTCACCTTGACCAAGTTAGTCATACATGCTCTGAGGTATTGGATGGCCTTCTCCACAAGAACAGAGTCCTTGGACAAGGTCTCGTGTCTGAACAAAGCTCCCCAAGTAGCCAGGGTAGACGATTTTAGAAACTGGAAATGAACACGGAGCATTTACATTTTATTCAGTCAAAACTAGAGGAAAAACAGAGTTCAATCATTTTACAAAAAAAATTATCTCACCTGACTGGAATGTGTCGTGAAGGCTAAAAGGGCTTCCGTGTATTTGCTGAGATTTGTGGGTACTTCTACTTCTACATCAGAACCCTGTGGAAAGAAAACCCCACCCCGATCAGGGATACAAAGTCTTCACGGTTGACAAATGTTTCTAAAAAATACCATATTTCCTCAAGTAGCGGCTCAAGCCTTTATTTCTCACATTTGCAGAAAGAGCCACATTTTTATTTGAAGGTTTGTATTAAAGGTTTCTATACATTTCCTGTTTAATATGTAAAAAATGTGACATATATTTTTTCACTCATACTTTGTGAAAATTTGATCCACTCACATTTGCAATGATAAAAGGTAGAGAAATGCTTTTAAGAATGCAACAGTTTAACCATTACCACAAAAATGTCGTCTAGTGTTTCAGTGGACAGAAGCCATTCCTTGCTTATCAGAGTTTTTAATTTGGTAAACACTGGCCCAATCCCAATTCACCCTTTGGCCCGCTCCCTCCCTTTTGTTCATTCATGTGAAGGGTTAGGGGTGTTCCAATTCTCAATTCGTCACAGGGGAAGGGCTAAGGTGTGTGTGTGGTGCAGTTGTTTTTTCAGGAGCACACTACAAATGTAAGGGTATGAGAAATCTCCCATAGTTCTTTTAGAATCATCAGCAAGATAGAGATAAATATAGATAAGAGATAATAGAGATAAGTATAAAAGTGGAAAAGTACAGCAGTGTGATGAACAGAAATGTATGCATTTTCTTTGTATACAACATAATCATTTGATCATCCTTTAATGTTGTTTCAATGTGTTATAGATCACATTCCTTCAAACCTGCGTTACAGAAGAAGAAGAAAGGGAGCAAAGATGTGCAAACACACCTGTTTGTTTCAAAATGTTTAAGGAAACACAAGTAACTATGTTTGTTATATCGTGTACAAGTGTTTGTAGAGACCCCCCCACCACCACCCCTATGGCCACGGTATTGTTTGCACACTGTAAAGCCCAGGTACAAATAAGTAAGTAAACAAGAAATGCAAGAGTATATAGTTCAGATTGAATATGCTCACCACTAATGAACAGAGTTGGCTTCCCAGAGCACACAGGACTTGACATAGTCGTTTCAGGAAGTTGTATCGGCGCTCCACCACTTCTCCCGCTCTACAGTATAAACACAAATCTCTGAGTCATGGCCAAAAAGATTGTCTGACATCTGTCAATATAAAGCCCAGGAGAATAAAAAACTAAACTAAACATGACTTACTGGGAGTCTGGGGACTTCTTACAAACTGGCTGTCCATCTGCTGACCTGTAATGACATGGACGGAAAATGAGCAACAATGAAATAGGTACGAGACATATTAGGAAAGACATGGAGTGTACTCACTGGGCAGCAGAAAGGATGTAATGGATAGCCACGTCATCAAACAGCAGCATGAATGGCTTTCTATCTTCCAGTTTCCCCTGTAGAAGAACATAAATGTTGTTGGTAATAAATTATAAAATTAGCCCTGACAGCACAAGCAGCCTCTGTTGTTTCTATCTTGTGCTCTGATACAAAAGAACTAGTAGCCTCATGTACAAAGGGTGTGTAGACCCAAAAACATGGCATATGTCCCTTTCCATGCTCACGTTCAGATGAAAAAGTGAAATGATCATGGAAATATGTAGTCATCCACACCAACTCAATACTGGAAAAAGTATGAAAAGGGTCATTCCTCACAAATGAACAATTAACACACCGACATGCAACCCCCTGCACAGCCACCCACCTACCCACACCCGAATCAGACCACCATATACAGGACCCATCAATGCCAATCAGCCCGGTAAACTTCAACCATATACAGAGACAAGGACTCAAACTTCACTTGTTGATAAAAGTATTTAATGTTAATGTCTGTGACTTCTAAGTTGGTCCAGGCCTGATTGATGCCGCCGACCGCCCTTACCATGTTCACTTGTGACTCGAGTGAGGACAGTTTGAGGACAAGCATCAGCAGCTGTTGGTGAACCCAAGCATCAGCTGACACCGACAGGCTGGTCCAATCCCACAGCATTTATTGTCAAAACGTTTAGATTTTCATCCCCAAAAAAATTTAAGTAATCATCACTAATCTAATGATTTTGATTTTTGGAACTGACAGTAGACCAGATTACAGATGTCCATGCATTATTTGGCGATAAGTGATTTCAAACTTAAAGTTATGTTACGTTTTTTTACATTAAGGTCTTGCTGGGACTCTTTCTCCGCCTGTTATGGCCTGTTTTGTTGGTGGACAACAGTGTTCCGCTTTGCTCCAACCTTGACATCATCATCGGATCATGCAGAGAAGGGTATGCCAGAGGGAATCCCATCGACAGGCCCTGTTCATACCAATTTGCAAATGAAAATGTGGGCAAGGAGAGGGAGGAGACTGGTTCTCTAACATATGCGGTCAATTCCACGCCGATTGGAATTTACAAAAGAAATGTGCTTTGATTCGGGCACATGCAGTGTTTTGTTCATCTGGATTTTTTTTTGTGTACGGCCTTCACTGAATATGAATATACAACAGGTTTCACTATGATATTTAGGCATGTATTCTCCATTTACCACAATGAAAAATTTCAAAGGGATCCAGAATCCATGATTTCTTCCAGATCACCACCAAAATTTTATTATTTGTTCCTTGTTATACTCCCAACACATCCTGACATTTTTATCAAAATCCATCCATGACTTTTTGAGCAAGGTTGCTGAAAACCAGACAGATAGACAAACTCCAGTGAAAACATAATCTCCTTGGCCGACCTCTCTTCATTCGGATGGGGGGGGGGGGGGGGGTTGTCTGGCTTGGTGGAGGTTTGCACTCTCAGAGTACTTTTCTAGTTTATATCTTTGATAGACTTTTTACACATTTTTGTAACCTTAACCCATTACATTTTGGTGAATGTAGGTCAAAGGTCACAGTCAATAAAAATGTGTTTTCACAATGATATAATAGCAAACGAGGCACAACAAACCCCGCCCCCCTTGCACACATTTTACCTGATTTGCCATATCTTTTGTCATTGCAAAAACACATTTTTGGTGACTGTGACCTTTGACCTACATTCACCAACATTTTATGGGATCTATTCTGGATCACCTTGGACCTTCTCTGAAAATTTCATGGCAATTGGTCTAATCACTTTTGTGTAAAGCTGCTTACGAACAGACAGACAGACCAAACAAACCAACTCAAACACATGACCCTCTCCCCTTTGGGGCGCGGGGTGATCAGGTAAAATGTGTGTGGGGGGCTGAGGTTTGTTGTGCCGTTGACTTTTATTCTTTAGTCGTCACATCAACATCAATATCATATCTTATTGTAGTATTCAAGTCTTTATCCATGGATTTCAATCATTGTAAGGTATACAAAAAAGTTTTTAACCATCAAGTAAATAAAGGAGTACAGAAACCGGTAACTGTACCTAATACTTAGAGAAGAGCATACACGTCTATATGAAAAAGGCTCTTCTTCCGTCCACAGCTTGTACAGTCTAACATTATTCAAACTTTACAACAGTGATAAGAAACTTGGATCATTAACAAACACAACTCATAGAAAAATCACATGATGCAGATTAGGTCCATGATATCTGGACATAATCGCATAAAACCCCCAAATATTCATTAAATTAATTATGTAAATTAACTAAATTTACTGGAATATTTTAATTTAATCCATTCAAATGGTAAAATACGTTGACATCAATATATGCATTTGACTGCATTCTGGTATTTCATTAATTATTTGACATCAGACAGAAATAAACACACTTTTACCAAATACATCCACCAGAGAGAGTCGGTGGGTTTGGAGCTGTGATATCAGCAGGATGGCATCTTTTAACACCTAGTGTTACTCTATAACTCACCTTCCGGCTGATGGCGATAAGCAAACACTCTGCTGCCTCCAGCTGCAACTCCGGTTCACTCAGCAGCAGACACAACATCTCCAGCAGCTGACAGTTGTTGTTAGTGATGTGCACAAGGGACACCCAGTCAATGTAACCAGCAAGCGTGTTGAGCGCAGCTACAGCAACACGACAGTGAGCTCTGGCCTATGAAGCAGAAGAACAGAGGAAAATAGGGAAGAGGAGAGTGAAGTACAAACAGTACAAATAAAGTAGGGGCAAACATCTGATTCATTTTTAATTTGTCTTACCTGCAGTTCCTGTCCCGATAAGTCTTTCTGCAAGCAAACAAAAAAAAAACCCAGAGGAAGTCATGAGAATTAAATAGTTCATTTACTTTAGATTAGATTAAACACACTGTAAAATATTTTCTAAGACTATAGTGAGGATAGTTGACCCTAGTGAGGATAAAGTGGATTCAGAAGATGAATTAATTATGTAAGGCTGAACACAATGTAAAAAATATCTTCACAGGTATTGTAATTTCAGCAACTGAGACATGATTTTAGTGAAAATGTAAATGTATACTTTTGATTTTAAAGTACATAGTATAAATAAAATATAAATGCTTCAAATATAGTCTAGTCGTTACAATTCCTGGTTTTCACTCAGGTAGTGTTACCTCAACCCCCAGTATGGGGATAATTTTTATTATTTGTACAATGCGGATTCTTCCCCGATTTCTTGCATTAAATACATACAAGAATCAGATGGTTCCTGAAAAACTACTATTATTTGTAATATATCCATGTCACTTCCTACGAGTACATTTTTGTAGGTTGAACTAATGTTTATGCACAACCTTGTAGGAAGTATTTTTTTTACCATGAGCATGTGAGAACTAAACTAACAGGATCTTAATTGTGTAGAGAGAATATGATCTGTATACCAGGATATACATGTAGCACCACAATGTTTAATTTATAATGCTGTACTGCAACATTGTATCTTTATTTTTTAAACATATTTGAATTACATATATTCTGACTTCAATCTCGTGCTAATTTACTGTCAAAACAGAAAAACTATTCTGGGTGTTAACCAGTCTACAAACCATTTTCCGGTAGTCTTCCACATTGATGTGCAGAATAGCCATCATGAAGCTAAAGACACTATCCATGTTTTGTGTGAGTGTCTGCTGGATGTCCCTGCGTCGCTGAGTGGGCAGTGACTGGAATGTGATCACATCCTCTGCCAGTCGCAACAGGATCAACATGACTAGCTCTGTCTGGGCCTCCTATGAAAAGCAGAAGTAAATTTTAGTTTAACTCGATTCACATTTCATGTTAATTTAATACAAGGCCACCCATAAAGACAGATGACAGTGAGGTTCATAGTGTGTACAAAGTCAGGATAATCTGAGAGGTCAGCTGATATGATGAAGTCATAGGAAAATCAACAACTCATCGTAGAGTCAATATTTGCATGTCGCTTATTACATCACAGTATTTAAATTGCATGCACTGTGGCAAAGAACACACTGGTGTCCATTTTCTGGACTGTGCGAGTCACTCACCCCTTGGCTGGTGAGAGCCTCCATCTCTTTCAACATGTTAGGCCAGTGCTGAGGCCATTCTCGCTTTATCATCTCCACTGTGATTCGAGACAGGACATCTTTAATGTGGCTCTCTTCCTCCAGGATAGAACGAGTACCCTGATAACAGGTGTAAACAGTGTCAGATCTATGATGTTAGAAGAGACTTTGACCAAATGGTGCAGCTGTTACACCTACATTTGACAATAGCTGCATGGCACACTCCTTTAGCTGGACCTTCTCCTGCTGCTGCATGTCGTTCCATCTGAATCTACAAGACAAGTACACAGTCTGGTAAGGACGCAGTTTTAAACATGTAATTACATGTCATACCTTTATTTATAGATGCATATATTCCACTCACTTGATGACATGTTCCAGGACTTGTAACCCAAAATGCCTGATTACAGCTGAGTGGCCTTTGTCAGATAATTTCAAGCCACATGGGATACAGAAGGAGCTTGTCTCTTTAAACTCTTCACAAAACTGTATTAAACATAAAAGTACATAAGGTTATGTTATAAACGTTAACTTTAGAAGAATTCCACTTTTAAAATCCTATCGAAATCAGACTTGAATGACTTTTATATTCCAGCTGTCAGTTTGTCCGTGTCGCGAGGTAACTGCTGTCTCAGCAACATTCAATGCAAACATGAGGCACAAAGCTAACTACAAAAAAAACAACTATTACTGAATGAAATGCTGTCCCTATGGATATAAAAGTGCATATTAATGTTACATTGAACAGATATTTGCTTTAATTCCTCGAAAGCAGAAATAGGAGTAAACCAGATGCTGCATTTCTATGAATGAGCAGGTTCCACACTGATATGGTTGTGAGGTGACATGCTAGCTCACAAAGCATCAGCATATCATCATCAGTCCTGCTTTAGCTGCCGTGGACACAAACAAAGCAGCAGAGCCATGACCTTCACACGAGCTGAATTCATATACATGGACTTGTATTCAGATGCCTTCTTTAACAAGACCTCATATAAATGACTAATGGTCGATTAGCTAGCAGCTAGCTAGCAGCTCCTAACGCCTCTACCTTCAGGGCCTCCAGTCGGTAAATGTGGCTGGTTTCTGCATCCATGATCACATTCACAGCTTTGACGAGCTGCTCACACGTGGTGGACACCTGGTCGGCCATGACTTCAGGTAGCGCCGGCACACGGCAGAGACGAGACCAAGGAGCAGCCGTATGCAAAACACCTGCACACTAGTGAGGCGCGTCTATCAGCCGCTCAAGCAGCCACCAACGTGCACAAAATGTGCTTAGTGCGGGTTTGTACTTTTCGCTCGCCGTCGAATTAGACTTCTGGGAGATGTAGTCACAGTCCACTTGCGCTCATCTAAGATCGTCTATGTGAGGAAGAGGATTCACTCTCTCACAAACATATATGTCGTCTTTTTGCAGGAAAAATCCTTGTCAGACCACAAACTGTTTATTAATATTCTGGTATTTTTTTTAAGTTGAGAGAAAAGTCATCCCGAACAACCATACGAGTAAGGACCTTAGATTTTAGACGCACCGACTTCAATTTCTTCTTCAATTTCAATTTCCTTTTCATTTTGAACAAATTTCCGATGATTATATGTTGTAAGATATAATGAATGATTATTAGTTTCTTCATCTTTAAATACTAAATAAACGTGTTTAAAATTGTGATATTAAATGGTTTACCCAAAATTATTTAATTGTGGGTAAATTATTAAATTATTATTATTAAATTAAATGTATATTTTGTACCCAAAATATAAAATTAAATGCTCACATCCTATTTTAATGTTAACATTTCAATTACAATTTTCTTGAAAATAATTAATTGCTTCTGAACACTCTGAACACTAAGCATGAACACAGAGTAAACATAAAACAGACACATAAATGTTTAACGACTGATTCGCTGCTAGTGGTTAAATTGCTATTATATATTAACCAAGCTATTCAAGTTTAAAAAACAAAGTGCTCTAAGTTTTAATTGCTTTTTTATTTGTGCTTTAGTAAATGTTGAAAATATAATTCTTAACTTCCTCAATTAAAACAAGAAAAATGTTATTAAATACATGTATTCATTTATTATTAAGTTCATTTAAATCAGGCCTGAAAGAATTACTGTTCTTAATTGTCTTTTAAATGTTTTTATGTCTCTTATTTTAATTGTATTTTAATGCATTTAATAATGTGTTTTCATTTGAACGTTTTTTATATGTTTTATGTAAAGCACCTTGAATTGTCCTGTACATGAAATGTGCTATACAGATACATTTTCCTTGCCTTGGCTTTGCCTTATTAACTGTATCAGTAAAAGTAAACCGAACTAAACTGCATTACAAATTAAAGACAACATTATTACTTAATAGTAATAAAGTATTTAGGTAGGACAAAACTTTTCTCAGGAAGGTGCAGTGCCACAAGATGAGTTTTTAAAAAGGTACAAAGGCAGAACTGTTGTTTTATGGATTAATTTGCATGTTTATCTATTTTATGTTATGCTAAGTGGTTTGTGTGACAACTGGTGGGCAGGTGGCTGAACCCAGATACACGATTCATAGATAGGGGAGCTAAAATTCAGTCTCTTTAATCCAAAACCAGGGTCGGTACACAGGCAGTCAATCAGTGGCGCACACAGATCAGACAAGGAGCAGGCAAAAAAGCAAAATTCAAAAGCATGGAAGACAGGGATGAACTGGCAATGAGAGGAAGGGAACACACAGAATACTGTGGGGTGGGTGGGATAGATAGATAGATAGATAGATAGATAGATAGATAGATAGATAGATAGATAGATAGATAGATAGATAGATAGATAGATAGATAGATAGATAGATAGATAGATAGATAGATAGATAGATAGATAGATAGATAGATAGATAGATAGATAGATAGATAGATAGATAGATAGATAGATAGATAGATAGATAGATAGATAGATAGATCACACACACAGAAACCTATATTAAAAGGTGTAAAGTGACTGTGGAGAATACATAGGGATGGAGTAACAATGTTAAATATACTTATTGACTGTATAAGATGTAAAGTGACTGTAAAAAATGTAAGTGTACAGTGCAACTGTAAACTGTAATTGAGGATGCAAGTGACCATGAAGCAAGAATACAAGAGACCGGTAATGAGATATAATGAGGAGACACAGCTGCCAGAGAAGGGAAACTAGGTAAAGGTTCACAAAGACACACAAAGGAGACAAGAGAAGGGAAAAACAAAGGAGGAGGAAAGGCAGACAGACCTCCGCCAAGGCTTGTTATGGTGTGTTCGAGCCATATATGTTGACCAATCTGATGTCCGAAGCTGAGATGATGTGAATGCATAAAAAAGACAAGATACTATCTTGTCTGAATCCTGAGATATTACTACTTATGTGTTTTAGCTGATGACCTTTAGTGTGACCTTAACCTTTGACCTTCATTGTTCAAAATCTAATGGGTTCTTCCTTGACTCATTATCTATCATTCCTGAAGGTTTAATCAAAATCAGAACTTTTTGTGCAATCCTGCTGACAGACAAACAAACGGACCTGAATTTAACACCTCCTTGGCGGAGGTAATAATAATAATAATATTGTGGTTTTAATGCCCGAAAACAAAATGGCTGTGGTTAACATTGAACATAGTAGAATTAGAGGTCGTAGCGTTGATCTGTAGTTTTTCGTGTCATTTTGTAGTTTTTATTACTGGTTCCGTTTTCCACCTGAAATATGAAGGGGTAGCCTATGTATTTTTGTTTTTATTTATTGTACAGGTCCCGGTGCCGTCCGGTGGGTGGGGGTGTTTGTTATCCCGTTGAGGGGCGGGGCTTGAATTCCCAAAGCGGACTGAGTTTCCTCTCCCTACGTCACTCTGGGATAGGCTGCGAGCTACCGAGCAACTCTGTCAATCAGCGGGGTTTCGGGCTGATTTTCTTCTCGTCCTCAGGCAAGTAAAACCAAGAAATATCACAACAAACAGCCGAGTGTAGCACTATTCAGCCATAACTCCCTCCTTTGAGCAGAACCGGAGCTTTTTCCACGGGGTCTCGCGCTCCCGACGAGACGTTAGAAAGTTTCTAGCGATGCTCACACAACTACAACGGAAACTTTTGTCGTGAAGGCCTTGTTATTTGTTGCAACAGGTCGACGATGGGACACGAAACTAATAACATTCGTGCGGTTATTCTGTCGGGGTTGTGGCTGAACTTGGTATTAACTGTGTGTTGTGTGTTTTTTTTTTTGTAAGGCAGGACGGGACTCCGAAGAAGGAGAAAGTCGCCTTCCCCATAGCGGCGGGTTTACACTGTGGGATTAAAGTGCTGGCCAGTCCTACTGCTTTCGTCGAAACTGCCCCGGTGGATTCATGCTCTGTGTGTGTTAGCTAAATGCGGTACGAAGCTAAAATGATGCCGGTGAGTTTGCATTTCCTTACCTGTAATTTTAAGTGTTGTTCCAAAGCGCCCTGGTGTGTGTTTTTCGACGTTTTATCGCTGCTCCTCTGGCGCAGGGTTAAACACCAACCATTACCTGGGCATTTAAATAGACGTGGCGGCTTGACATGGTTCTACTTTCTGTCATTTCCACGGAACCCTGTATTCCTGTTGTGAAGTTTATCACCTTACTCACTGCCTTTCCTCATCGATTCAGATGCACAAACGTAATTTATTTGTATTCCAATAGCTATATACAAACTATAGACGAGCCATAGTATTTGAATCTGATCATTTGTGTTGACTATGTTACTGTCAGTGCACTTACGTCGACACTCATGACATCACTCTGTTTAGTTGTACGATTATTGTGTATATACAGTACACATACAGTCAGATCACAGTGTATAACAAACCTTAGATGCCTGCCAACTCTGGCTGGCACTATGCTAACCTCAGCTCTGGACTCCTGCCATGTCATCACCATCATTTTCATCATCATCACAGGTCCATTGCTTTTGCTGCAGTGCATAGTTGTATCTCTCCACACTTACTCACTGTGAGTATGAAGGGCAGTTGTGTGTGTGTGTTCAAAAAGTATATATCATCGCATAAGTGATGACACATATGTATCTGTAATTTGTTAATGAATAAAATAGCACGACAGGCATATGTTCTTTTGGTTAATCAGCAATTTTAACACATGACAAGTGAGCAAACATTCAAATCATACAAAGACTTAAAATAGTCAATAATGGCCCATTATAAAGTCTCATTTATCTCTGAACTTAATATAGAAATGTTAAGGGGATTTGAGCCACAGCTGATGATTATTTTCGTATCAACTAATCTGCTGCCAATAGATTCCTGGATTCTGTGAATTGTTCAGAACTGTAAAATCAAGTTTGTGATGATAATTATTTTTTGTCCATCCAAAAACAGGCAATTAAATAGGAAAACACAGTTAATCCTCACAGTGGAGATTCAGCTTCAGGCAATTTTATTCATCCCAAAATCATCAATGTATTAGCACCATAATAATATCTAGTCCATAATCACATCAAAAATGTACATGCAACGTATATACCACTGAACAACATCCACAGAGATTTTTAGATATTTTAGACGAAGAAGAATATCGGAAGGCTTCCTTGAAATGTTTAGTCTGTATTAAATAGAATAACTACAGAAGTTATAAGGTTGAGGAGTTGTATGTGTTCTGTTGAGGGTTGCATTATAATGGCATTGGGTTTTTTTTTAAATAATTGGAGGCTTTCAAATTGTCATGAGTTAGCTGATCAATGACTGAACTAATCCTGACAGATGGAAAGTGGATAGTGAAAGACAGGTTTTTAAGTATTAACTCTTTTACAGTGTTTATTTATTTATTTATTTTTTGCTTCTCAAGGAAAGTGACAGTCATTGGCAACATGTGATTGATAAAAAAAATTTGTGAGCAATATAAAATAATTAGAAAATTTACATTAGTGCTTCCCTTACTCAAGCTGCAGCATAACCATCTTGCTGGATTTAACAGATAGGCTGCGGATCTTTTCATGGAGACGCACGAACGAGCTTTGCCACATTACAAGCAGACACAACAGCAGAAGACAACAAAATGATAGCAAGGGAAGGTTAATATTTTGGCTTTGTAGTACAAAAATGATTACATTTTGCAAGGTCCAACAAATAATACACATCAATACCCTTGTCTTTTTTTTGGTTTGTTTGTTTTTATATTGCATGTATAGCATAGCTTTAATGTAGCAGACTTTTTGCATTATTTTGTCTTGCACAAGACAAATAATGTTTTATCTTGCGTTCATGTAGTTAAATGATTGATTAACAATATCACTTAGCTATATGTGGTTGAATTTGTAGGTGGTTCTTATTAAACCAACCGAAAATCTGTTTCTCTACAACTTCTCTGTGATCGAAGGGGCAAGTTAATGAATTAATGTATTTAATTCTAGGGTTTTGTAACTGAATACCTAGCTCCTTGTGAATGTTATGCCTTAATACCTGAAGTAACATGCTGTGCAGAGCATAGTAACGAGTGTTTACGGTGATGTTTGTAACCAGGGCTCAGGCTGTATCATATATTCCATTTCTGCTCAGACCTGTGCTTCCTGTAAAACTGCTTGATCTGTGAATTGATCATAGCTGCAGAAACAGACTCCTGTCTGTTTGTGGTTTTCATACATCTAGTATAATATGTAATTTCTTTCACATTGTATTCCTTTTCATGGCCATCAATATAATTTTTTACCTTCATGATTTCATTCAAGACTTATCTCTTTATAGGCTGTGTGAAACCTTGATAGCTTGGCATTTGTGTCACTTGGCAATATGTGTTTTTCAACAGTGGTGGGGGGTCCTGTGTGTGAGACAGATACAGATGCTTCTGGTGTTAACCTGATAAACACAAAATGGCCTCTGTACAATCGTGTCTAATGTGAGTTATTGCGTACAATTTACACACATAGCCCATGACCCTACTTGTACAGACAAGGGGGTTGAATGTAATGCCGTAATTGCTGGCAAGGAGGGTAAATAGGGGGTCAGTGTATTCGCAACACAATGAGCTCTACAGGCTCTTTAAATGGCTGTTGCAGAGAGCACATTGTGTGTGCCTGTGCTGTGGCAGCACCCTGATAAGGGGTCCTCACCCTTTATTGAACAACAACCGTGTATAACTCCTCTAACCGTGATTTACTGTTATCTCTACTTAAAAGCTGCCTTTGTTCAGCTGAAACGCACTGATGGCACAGTCAAGCTTGAATTACCTGTGTCCATCATTGAGGTTGTATTTTTAACAGGCAAATTATATCCATTGTACATTTTTATAAACGTACAGCTGTGGAATTTCTAAATGTTGCAGGTACAGGTTTAAATGATTCACTTCCTCATTCCTCTTTCATGACAAGAGTTGCTTGCCATGTAGATTTGCCATCTGATAAACTTTTGTTTTCCTAGCCTGCAATGTTTAGTTTTACATTATTTCACTACACAACTGTACTTTCTGCCCATTACAAAGTACATAAAGACTTCATGCTGTATCACAGTTGCAAGACTTTGTAAAAGTGCCGTAGTAGTGGGAAAATGGATAACCTCCCTTTTTTTTGCTGGGTATGTCAACAGAAACATGAGTAGTCTTTCTCTGTGGCTACCATGGCCTTTGTGTTTACTCTATGGGAGGGTATGTGTTGGTTATGTAAGAAGTGTCATCAGTGATAGCCAAGGACTTTCAAGGAAAATGTTTTAACTTTCCTTTAGAAAGAAAGGGAAAAGTTATTGGAATGGGTTGTTTAAAGTGACATTAAAATAATAAAATTGTAATGACACGTTCTCTGGCTTAAAAATGATTGGCCAGATGAAGCCAATATGGCCACTGGCAGCTGCTAGGTTTGATGCTGGATACAGTATTTCTGACTTCAGTTCACTTCTATTCCTAGAAAGGCAACTTATCTCTGAAACAATAAATCATTCATTTTCCAAAAGTAATTTTGGCCTCGTTTACTTTAATTGGATTTCCTACATGTACTAGTGGTTCTTTTGAAGTGTATTCCTGTTTAATGACATGTTGTTATCAGTGGGAGAGACTCTGTCAGTTGAATAGCTTGCCATCAACTCCCCCACCAAACAAACAATTCTGTTATTCCAATACTTATCTGTATTAACTAATACCATCTAGGATGGGACTTTTCGTCCAAAACACTATTTGAAATTCGCTAGAAACTATTCAAAAATCAAAGGTGTTTCCACGACCCCCTGGTTGATGTGCGCCCCCACCCCCAAGCACACACATAATCACTGAAAGGGTAACGAAGGTAAGTAAATGTTTAGTGGATAAACAAGAATATTATAACTTGCACAACAAGATGTTGATCTTCCCTGAGTAATTCCTCTCATCTTCTGCATGAAACAGGTCAGGCTTTTAATTTTGAAATCGCAATAATTGCCGCAAAATGCTGTATTTAATTTAACTGTCACAGTGGAACCGGGTGAAACAGCTGATTTCAGCCACAATGTCAAACGGATTTAATAACAATAGTCACATGAATCTACGTCAGGTTTTTATTTAAAAAAATAACATGTACACATGTTTATAGTAGAGGCATGTGTGCTGCCTTTTCACTATTAATTCCACTTCCTTAACTTTGAATGTCTTGTATTTCTTTTCTCTTATGTCAAACTAAATTGAATGTCTTGAGGTTCTGAATCAAATTAAACTTTTAAAGGCATCATCTTGGGCACTTTCATCATGTTGAGTGTTGAATCCAAACAAGTAATTAAGTAATTCAGACGGAAATGAACGTACAGCCATCGTACCACCTGCTCAATTTTTTTTTTTTTTTCAAATGTCTGTTTTGCATTGTTGAAAGTCATCACCAATTCAGTTTCTGATTTTGTGAGGAAATGTAGTTTTTCACCATATTTCAGACTTCCTGTTGAGATTAAGACTTAATGAGAACTCCTTTTTACACAAGTTGTCAAAAACAGCATTTATTCTTTCTGTTCTCTAAATGCTTCAAATCAGTTTTTCTAGGCCATTTAATCCTGAATATTTTAAATAATTGAAGACAACTGTGTAACAAAAGTTGTTAGTAATGTCTTCCTACTGTGCTGAAAGATGGAAAAAAAATCCTCTCTTGTCTCCTTAACGTTGACTCCCATTCCTCTTATCTTGAAAAAAAGGACACGATAGGAACAGGCTCATCACATAGACAAGGAAATGTAGAGTTTTGTGGGAATGCAGACCATGAAGTGATAGCCCAAGTGCTGCAGTGCAGAAACAAGTGAGCTTGTCCTGATTGAAGAGTCACAACCGGCTGCAGCTTCACTGTGTTATAAAAGCTGCACATCTTGTTTTTTTCCTCCTACATGTTGCAACTGAATTAGGCTACTGTGCATTCTGTTACCCCTGACCTTTTCCCTTGCCCCGCTCTTTCCCATAATGCAGTGTAGAGAGCTTTAGAAAAAAGAGGGGCAGAGATGAATAGGAATAATGCATAAAGCCACAAGGGAGTTTTTTTGCTGCCTTGCCTTTTTGAAGGACTGCTATGTTGGAACTGTGTCAACTCTTGAAGTACAAGCTGTGGCACTGGTGGGGCGAACCAAGACACACACACACACACACGTACACACAATGAGGCTGCTGCAGTGTCTTGAAAACTATTGGTAATCACATTCAGAGGTGACTCCCTCAGCTAGACCTAGTTAACTCATTCGCTTACTCCAGCAATATTTGTAATTGAAAGTGTCTCTGGACAGAGGGCCCTGTAGCCTGAAGCGAGACCCCTTGGGTATTAGCACAGATGTGGCCCCTGTCATCTGCTGCTGTCCCACTGCCTTCTCGGTCCACTAACCCATTTTTCCTAAACTTCCCCTAGGCATTTAACCAAATTCTTTTTAACTATAGTCTGTTGCAGTGTAATATATCAACATTGTGTATTACACGTCAGATTAGGTGGGTTTCCACTATCGGATCCTCTGAGACTTTTTTGGGGGACTACTTTTGACCAGGCCATGAGTTAACCTGGAGAGATCATAAAACTTCCTCTTTATAGCCTACACTACAATGCAAAAGAGTTTGTGCAATGGAATGATTGATGCAGGCTGTTTTTAACTTCGGTGGCCCTATCGGACCGGCCCAGTCAGTAGAAACCCTCACATACTGTGAAGTTCCTGTAAAGTAGTCCTGAAGTGCTGATAGTGGAAACACGCCTATTGTACCCTCTGTCTTTTTTTGATGACCTTGTTTTGAGATTCATACATTTTAGATTTAGGCTACGTCCACACGAGTTCGATACGGGTTTAGTTTTGAAACCATGTCAAAAAGCTATTGCATAAAAATGGAACTGTTTCAATAAAAATCTGCGTCAGCTTGGGGGTGAATCGCTTGCTGAAAACGATGCAATTCACATGCCACACCACTATGCACGCTGTAAGCCAGTCCCACCGGATACAAGAGAGCAATACAAGTACTGTGCATGCTGCCACATCCCTTTTACTACTGGCGTGACACACACTGGACACAAACAACAATAATAACACTGCTAACACCCCAACCCATTCACCACTGCTCCTCTGTTGTTCGCCATTGTTGATGTCTTGTGAGGAGAATGAATGCTATGGATGCAAGGCTGCGGTTTTGTCCAATCATGTGGTCATGACGTGGGTGTGAACACACACGGCTACCATTCAGGATGGATACGGAATTGGCACCATATCCAGATCTTCCCACTCTGGGATCCATTTTCCAAAGAGTTCATTTTGGGGTATCCGCGAGACCGGTATTGATGAATTTGATGAAAGGCCAATCTGTTAAGAAAGTATGTCAATTTCACACAGACTTGTATCCGTGCAGATGAGGTCTTAGTCATAGATGTTTCTCATGCTCAGTGTATTTGGTTTCTACACTGTGTTAATGAAAAACAGAGGTGTTTAATGTTTGACTGCAGTATACAATCATATTTATTTGCTCCTTTTAATTTAAACTGGACGAACTCATTAATTATTTACTTTTACATCAAGAGGAGGTTCTAACTTGTAATATCTAACTTGGACATTGAGGATGTTAGCACATTTATTTACAGGTTAACTACCTTAGACTGAAGTGTAATTGATCATTTGGTGATAAGTATTCACAATATAGCCACCAAGCCCACACTATGATAAACAAGCTTTAAACATTTTTTTTATTCAAACACGTTTCTGTTGCTGCTGAAAGCACTGTTTCAATCTGGAGCAAGTATGTCCTGAGGAAAAACTGTTGTAATTTGAACTTAACAACCAAAAGAGAGGCATACCTCCTTGTAATGTCCACCCTTTCTTTCCCTGTATGAATGTAAATCATTCAATAAGACAAGGCAAAGCAGAAGTGGAACATGATTCTTTTATGTGTTTCGGAGCAGAGTTGTCATCAATATCTGAAATACTGTTCAAATAAAAAGTATATGGTGGTACTCCTGGTAACTTTCATATCAGTTCATGGACTAATAAAAAAAAATTCTACTGGACCAATTTGTGTAGAAAGGTCTAAGATGGTCCATAATAGAACCCATTACATTTTGGTGAATGTAGGTTAAAGGTCAAGGTCAGAGTGACTAAAAATGTGTTTTTGTAATGAGAGCTAGGGTAAACTAGTGGTGCTAGGCAAACCAAACCCTGTCCCCCCTGTGCTTGATTTTTCCTCATCTATTATTGCAAAAATACATTTTTTGTGATTGACCTTGACCTTTGACCTATATTCATTAAAAATGTATGGGGTCGATTCTGGACCACCTTGGACCTTTCCTGAAATTTTCACAGAAATTGGTCCAGTAGTGTGTAAAATTGCTGACAAACAAACACAGACAAATAGACTGAATAAGTGGAGCCAGGCACAGCAAACCCTGCCCCTAACATTTTAGCTCGTAATGGACATCTCCCACTCAAAAGATGAGACTGGGTTTTACCTTTCAAGGTCAAGGGCCATGATGCCATTTTGGAGCCTACCTGTAGTTTCCTGTCTGTCAACAATAGTAACTTAGTACCATTTAACATCATGTGACCTTGATGTTAATCTGTCAAGGTCAAAAGTCATGATGTATTTTTGAAGCCCATGCCAGTTTCATATCTGTCAATAGTAGTCACCAAGTCTCTATCTCCATTCGTTTTTCTGTAATAGTCCATTTTTTTGTGGTGACCCAGCCCTCCCCCCTAAGATGAATAGTTACAAAATTGTGTCCACATTGTGATTTTGATCTTTGTGTGTTTGACCTTTGACCTAGAGTCTCCAAATATGTCGTTCAGGGTTCTGATGTTAATGCATATCTAGTAAGTGATATACATGAAATGCAAAAATAATCCTGATCTGCCCTATCTTTTATCATTGTGATCACAGTTTTTGTGATCTTAACCTTTGACCTAAATTTTAATGGGATCTATTCTGGACAAACAAAAAACTGAAACAAAAACAATATCCCTTGCCTTCCCTTCAGGGGAGCAGGGTAATTACTTCATCCCTGATATTGCTAAGGGCCTTTACTTGGATTGATGTAAATTCTTTGCGATGGGATGTCCTTTCATTCGCTACTTATCCTGATATTGCAGAGTAATTCCATTTGGACACACTCCCCTGTGATTTGTCTAGTCCTGGAGATGGGAAACTGCTGCGGCAGACTGTTTTGATCACTCTTAACTCAATATCCGGCCCAATTGCATTTGGACAGTGATTGTGAGTAGATGAATTGTCCCTCACAAGGAGACAGTAGAGTTTTGAATCTCACTGAGAAGCGTGTGGATTTGTAATACTTATTGGTATTACTCGAAAAATCTTTCAGCTGCTGCCTTACTGCACATACAGTTTATCTTAATGATCAGTAAGAGAGCCACAGCCAGAACCATTGCAGCATTCCTTCCTGCAACTGGCTAAGAGTAAAATGTTTATCTTTGAACTCGAGTCAGCTTGCTTAAGCAACTGACAAAGCTTGTAAAGCCTGTTCCCTGTAGGCTAGAATCAATGGTGTCTGCTGCAGAGGCATTTCAGGGAGAAGAGATCCAATGTAAGGACTTAAAGCCCGGTTCAGTGATATAAGCTTGGTTTATAGGAAGTTTAAGTTTTAGTTTACATATGTATTTGATTGTATTCAAAACAGGAGCTTGATGTTGTGCAATAATGTAGTTCATATATTTTTTTTATGACTGCCTCAAGCTCTTGGGCTTTTTTGACAGAGCAGGTCAAGTGGGTGCTGTCACTTGTGGTCACTTGCTTCCTCTTACATGTGTTCTTATTACATTGGCTTTTGTCTGCTGTTTGATGTTACAGCCTCTCTCAAGTGTCTCTTTGACACGTGCAGCTCCATGTCTGTGTTGTTGTTTAGACCACATGATTTTTAATATGTACCTTTAACCCCAGGGGCTGCAAGGTTTTTCTGATTTTGTTATTGCAGTACCTAATTTTGTTCCTTTAAATACAATAAGTAAATCATAAACTGTACTTGTACATTCTTGGAACTTAGTTACTGAGAAGCCTGAGCTCCTTTTAACTTGATGTACAGTGTTCACAGGCTAGCAGCAGGCTATTGAATTTAAGCTTAATTTTGTAATTCAGAGCCACTAGTCTGTAAAAGGGTATATTTCTATTTATCATCTTAATTTAATCCCAGAGATGTAGCCTGAATGACCTAGCCTTATAACTGCTGTGAAAATGTGTACAGTGTAGGTCACAGCAGTAACTACCACTCTGCGCATTAACTTTAATTGTCGGTTTGCAGTTCAGAGCTGTCACAGAGGCTGAAATACATCTCCTCACAAGCTTTGACACAGCTTTGACACAGCTGATGCTGTGATGGAATTAAAAATCTATCACTATAATAGTGAACCACAGCTGCAGCGGCAGCAAGTCCGCTCCTCCTTCCCCTGGGCAATCACCTTGCCCTGTCGCAGGTAGGAAGGAAGTGCAATTCAGAAATTGCTTCTGTCATTTCAGTTTGATAGACATGATGCAAGTAGAGCACAATTTGTCAAACATTGTCATATGAAATTCAAATTGGTACTGTAAAGTCCAATGGTTGTGTGAAGCTGCCTAAGGCAATTTTTGGGGCACTTGTACTTCTTTTTTCATATTGGCCAGTGAAGTTGTTATTCTGCTGTTTAATTTCCATCTGTGTTTGATTTCCCTAGCTGTTGTATCTATGAATATTTAATGCACTCTTGAGTTGTTTGGCTGAGTCAAAATGGTGTCAGTCGCAGTGCACTCTGCTTACCTGTATGGCCGGGTAGACCACTCTGTTCAGTTCTGTTCTCTTTTAATGAAAGTAGTAGTAGAGTACAGATACACAAACCATCATATTAAGGAGATATTAAATATACTCTATTTTGGGCTTCAGTTAATGCATATTTACCTTACTGAAAAAACTATAGCTTTTCCCCAAAGAGTAATGTTTTTCTTGGAAAACATTGTGCATTTGTGAAATAATGCCACTCTTATTTCTCAGACCTTCATGCTTATTTTTTCAGTTTTTTTGTTTCAGTTGGAGCTTTATTGAGAATTTAAAAAAAAAGTTTACCAAGACTAATGGCCTTTATCCTAAAAGGTCTTAATTTTTTGGTGTCTATATGACAAATTGTTTCACTTGAAGGGGGATAAGTAACTTTGTCTATTAGTGTCATGTAATATATTAATATAGCTTTTTTCCACACCTCTGGCTTTGTTTTATTTGCTTAATCACAAAGGAATAAACATTCAGGAGCTTAATATGTACAAAACATTGCCATCACTTAAAAAGACTGACGTAGGAGGACAGAAATTATACTGTATATATTAACAACACAAATGTCTCGTCCTGTTCTGGTTTGCATTTCTATCTCCTAGATGCATGAATATTCAAAGATGTATGTGATGAAAATGGTGTCATTAATGTAACTGTTACTACATATGCATATGACCCATGTCCAAGTCTGTAAGCTTTAGGCGCTTTCCCACAGAGTAATTCTAAGAACTTAGTTCTAGGAACTATATAGTTCCTAGGGAACCTTTGGGTTTGCATTCCAACAGGGCAGTAGGAACCATGGGAGGGGCAAATGTGACACTAACATCTGCCACAGTGATGTATTCTTTCAGCACTAAATTCAACTATCACACAAGGAAGTAGAAGACAACGCTACTATAAACTAGAATAGAGCACAGCATTTATGTTAATGTTGAATGTTAATTGTGGTCAAATACAGCATCTAATGTCAACAATGGAGGAGTTTACAGAGAGAGTTAGGAGACGAAGAATCCAGTGGCAGGTGATACTACAACGTATATTAATTTCATAGCATTAACCCAAAAACAAAACCATGTCATTGGTCTGTGAATGTCATAGCATTAACCAACATCCTTATTAACCCAAAAACAAAACGGCGCCATCGGTCCCTTTATTTATTACTTTCTCCATATTTTTTTCCAAGACACAGCTGATGCCACACAGATGGTTTTAAAGATAGCAGTACTACAAGATGAGGAAATCTGGAAATAGGCATGATCCCACACATTTCCTATGATGTGGAAAAGGGTGAAAAAAGGTCCCAGGAACTAAAAAGGTCATAGGACCTACAAATGGCTCCTACAGTGGGAAAGCGCCTTTTGACTGCATACAGTAGGTGGCTGAAGGTCAGCAGTAAAGTACAAACTCATCTAGAAATAGGCCAGGACTGGTGAGTTGTGACCGTGCATCATTAACTTTAGTGCTGAGGGAAATTGGCTTTCAGTAGAGGAAGTGCCACCCCCAAGACTACACTGCCTTACCGTCACCACTTACTCTTCTCTCACTGCTCCCCACCCCTCGCTGTTGTCTCTGTCACTCTCCAAATATTAACAGGGTCATTTGAATGCCTTGCATTTCTTGGATGTTGAGATGATTTTGGCCATCCTACACGTGTTTCTGAATGACAGCTGTAGGCACAGTCCATGAAAAATTTATGTTTGATTTATTTATTTATCTATTACAGACTCCATTTCATTTATCTTGTTTGAGGTGAGTTCTCAACTACACACCAGTTTTGACAGGGATTGACTGATGGGGGTTCTTTTTAGGTCCAAGACTGATTGTAGTTAACTTGAAAGTAACTTGCACATAAAATTCCTTTAAATTGATTCTGAAATTGGTGCATAAATACTATGGCACATTTTATTTTCAGGTAGTCATATTAAATTTGATACAGTCCATGCCAACATTTTAGCAACTGTCCTGAATCATTAGGAAAGAGGAAGCGCTTAAAATATCTAAATAATTGGTCTTCATTCTCTGGGGTGGTCTCCCACAACAGACCATTCAGGTCTTCTATTAAGGAAAGCGGGGGCAGTGTGTGTTTACAGCTTCTACTGTAGATTACTGACAATGATGACTCGCTGCTCGTTTTCTTCACTGATAGGATCTTTGGTTTGCATCCCAAAGGAACAAAGCAATTGAGTCAGACCTTCTGAGTCACACCCCCCCCATCTCCTGCACCTACCTTGCCCTCAACACTGTGGAAAAGAAATGGCCTTTTGTTGGTGTGTGTGTGTGTGTGTTGCAAAGGTGGTTAGAGAGGTTGCCTGCCCACTGTTTTTGGAAGCTTAATTTGAAGAATAATGAAAGGGATAAAGACTCTTATCCTAAGGCTATTACACTTTTACTTCATGCACCCCACAGTTCAAAAGCAACCTAAATACTTTGTGCACCATGGATGTAGCTGCTTGGCATGCATACCCCCCAAGCTCTTTGTGCCTCTGACCCCATTGACCTGTTGTTCCCAGCATGGCCCCCTTTAGGCACAGCACTTCATGGTACCCTACTGAGAGTAGGAGACCAGACTGTCTAACCTGGAGCTTGAGGACACTCTGACAGAGGGCAAGAGTCCTGTTTTTATAATATCTTGTGTTACTTCTATTCTGAGTACTTATCTGTTGCGGCACTATTGATGTCTCTGAATTATACCGTGCTAAAACCTATCAGAGAAAGGAAAAAGTTTGAGATGTGTCCAAGTCATGCCATGCCCTAGGGCACTTATGTAAGAATATAGCTTTTATTATGGGCTTATTACTTTTGCTATTTTAGACTGGGTTTTGAAAGGTACAATGAACAATATGAATGTGTATTCCATGATGTACATTTTTAATTCCCTGTCTGAACTTTTAGGACATGAACCTTCAATTTAAGTTGCATTTCAATGTTGATGAGCAGTTGAAATGGTAAAAAGTACAAAGAAAAATTATGAGATCTACTATTAAAATGTAAATAGTAGGGGTTTTTTGTGAGTTCTTTGTTTTTGTCTTTGTTCTTTGTCTTTTTAATTCTGTTTTTTGCTTTTTTAAGATTACTTTAACTTCACTCATACCAACATTGATGCAATAACCACCAGGGTATAACCTTTGCATCCTGAACATAATTAACAAAAGTACACGATGCTACTGGTACTGTATGTATCAGTAATAAGTTAAATAAATCTGTTTATGTTACTATCATCTAATATGCAGAGGTCTTCATCCCTGGTCCTTCGGACCCACTGTCCTCCATCATTCCTTGAGATGTGGCTCAAGAACAGAGGGCATTTAGTACTTGCTTGAAGCCTGTTGAAATTGAGCTTCATCACTCAAATTAGGAACTTTATGTAGAAAGGTGTTAGTTAAAGGAACTACTAGAACCTAAAACGACCATTAAAGCTTTCAGAAAGTGCTTTGCCATGGGCCAGTATTATATTTTATCACACCACAGAAATGGAAAGAAAATAGAAATGGATCTTAATTTGTGTTTATAATAGTCTTTAAACGTCCTACATTTGTTTGAAATCTGTTTAAACCCAGGAAAAGAATCAACCATGACTATAATGAAGACAGTAATGCTTAACCTGTGTTTTCTTACAGTGACTATCTTATCACATGACCACTGAGTACAGAATGAAGAGTACAGTTGCTTTCATAAATTTAATTGGAGTGATGGTGGTGAGGATGCTCAGTCAGCTCATGATGCTGTCTCTCCACACTTTGATTTTACTGCAGTAGCTGAAATCTTTCACATTCCAAATGTATCAGTAACGACACCACTAAGATAGTCCAATTTATTTCAGGCTGTCAAATACTAGTTTCAACCATCTGTCCCTCATACATAAACAAATACAGCTCCTCAGTGTTCTGTTCATTTTGCTTTACAGGGCTTTTCTGTGTGTGTCAGGAGAGTGGGCTCTCTCACAGTGGTGACAGCACTAGTTAGCAGTTAGATGGTATTGGGTGAAATGGAATTCTGGGGAGCTGGCCTCTGATTACGCTGTTGACACAGAGCAATGAGGACAGGGACATGGATACTGTTATCAGTGAAGCACATACACAAATAGACAGAACCACAGGGAATAAGATGCCAATTACAGAGAATTATGGTGTTCATTCCACTTCCTAACATCCCTCCCTTTGTGTCTTTGTCTCGCTATCCACAGATGTTCCTGACAGTGTACCTCAGTAACAATGACCAGCATTTTACTGAGGTCCCCGTTACCCCAGAGACACTTTGCCGGGATGTGGTGGACTTGTGCAAGGAGCCCGGAGAGATGGACTGCCACCTGGCTGAGATGTGGCGAGCATCTGGTGAGTAGTATTTACAGTTGACCCAATGTTATCTTTATCCATCATCTCTTGGGAACACTAAAGTCACATGCTGTTTTGTTTGTGAAATGTTGTCATATCACAAGGGATACGTTTCAGAATCCCGACTCTTGATTTTCTTTTCTGTTTAACTCGAAGGCTATTTTCAGGGTTTAAACTTTACTCTTAAGGGACTGGTTTACTGGTTTCATCAGATATGAAAAAAAATCAAATGATTGGTTGTCATAAATTACATTTGTAATATTCACCTGGGGTAAAGTAAATATGTTTGTGTGTGTGTCCTCCGTAAACAACTTATGTTTACTTCTGTTTGTGTGATACTGTACTGGTGTTATAAAGGGTGGTAGCTACACAAACGCTCCAGAGTTTAAGTTAACGTTCACTTTAACTTAAAGTAAATGTGCGCACATGTCCTCTGTAAACAACTTCTGCACTTTGTTCAGAAATAAAAAAGACATTTTAAATTGCACTCGCGCATTGTGATTGGTAGGCCGTGTTAGCTGGCCTGGTGTGGCTAATGCTAGGCTTAGCGAGTCTAGACCAACACTTCAGGCAAAATATTTTTGGCCGCTAGGCGGGTTCGTTTAGCATATAAGGCTAAACCTCAGCACCTCTAGATTTGGTCAAAGTTATTTGAAGACTTTTTGGTAGTTGTTATAACTTGTACCGATGTACTTTATCTAATATAATTAAAATTTCTCTTAGTTCCTAAAACCCCTTAACTATGTCCTGTCCCAGCATGCATAAAGCTCCAAGAACCTAGTTATTAGTGCACACAGCTTTATTTTTTGATTTTGTTTATATGGACAGACAGGGTTATCATGGGAGAATAGCCTTCCTACTATTACATTTCAAACTTCTATGTTTAGGATTGCATTTGGACAACACTGAAGTTCTGACCCACGATTTCAATGTAAAGACAAAGTATTTGAGAAGAGATCAAAAAGCCTTCCACTCATATATGATCTAATATTCATTCTGTTAAGCTTCCAATGCAAGAAAAGCTAATTTCTCCAATTAAAGTCCATGTCTAACAAATAGACTTCATGTTCAATTCAGCCTAGCAGTTTTTTTTCCCACATTTATTTTCTGCCAATCCTCTGAATAACTTTCCAAATAAACGTGTCTCTTTGGACTATTGGATGTCTGAGATAGACCATATTCGGAGCTTAGCTATATAATGGGCAACATGTTTGCTACACTCTTTTTAAGGGCTAATCTGAATTTCTGCAATGCAAATGAGCCCATAATCCCTGTAATAAACATAGCCACAGCCATCTCTGAGGTTTGGTGTGTGTGTGTGTATGGGGGTAATCAGAATCAGAACTCAAGGAGCCAGGCTTTGCAGCCGTTTCCATGGTGATGCTGCCATAAGAGCAGAGAAAGTGCCAATTATTGTGTTTGAGTACTTCCTCAAGTAGCCTGAAAAGAAACTGCTAACTCCTGAAGAGATTGCCTCACTGAATGTCACATGTGCTAGACTGTCCTTGAGAAAGCACAGCGGTCACATTTCATATCAAAGTTGGATTTAAAGCTATTGCTAATCTATGTTTTACAGTGCTTAATGATTTGTTTTCCAATCCTGTCATTATAAGTGATTGTTTTCACTGACCTCTGCTTGACTGTAATCTGTCAGGCCATTTAGATAATGAAATGGTCTTAAGCAGAGTGAAGAAAATGTCTTAGGAATGAATGATGAGCTCTTTGGCTCAGTACCAGTCAAAATAATTGACAACACATGACTGTAGTTTCCCAGAGGTCATTGCTCACAAAGAGTGACCAGATGCCGATGAAGTGTCATTCAGGCTAATGGTCAGGCATAATTCGCAAAGCAAACCAAACATTTGACCTACATTGTCTACACAATAAAGCTTTAACCGGAGAGTTTTTAATACTGGGTTTATGGGTGTGTTTTTACCTCAGCACTAACCACTTCCATTTCATCATCCACAGAACGGGCTGTAGGTGACGGAGAGCGGATGCTGGATGTGCTCCAGCGATGGGGACAACACCGGTCAGAAGTGCGCTTCTTTCTGCGTCACAACCGAGCACCCAGTAGGGAATCGGGTAAGTGTTAGTGTGTAAACACTGTCACCCCAGCCACACATGCAACAGACAATTAACAGAAGCATGGATTTCTGTCATTGCAACTCTTTAAAAGAGTTTGAGTGAGAGCTGTCCTCAGAGAAAAGACATTTGACACCAACTTGATAAAGTCCAGAGATGCCTGGAGCCTCTGAACATACACACAAGCTCTCTGGAGTTAATCTTTTAACAAGAGCAGTTTATATTAACAGCCTATTGCAAGTTAAAAATGGACCAGATCATGTCTTTTTCTCTCAACACCAGAGAGGCTTTAAAATGCACTGAAAGACAGCTTTCATCCTGTAATTTAAAAAAAAAAAATTATTAGCACATCATAAATCCCTGGACAAGCCTTATTTAGCTCAATGGTCAGAGCCCTGGTTTAATACTGTGTGTCTCAGTCATGCCGTCATAAGCCTGTTACTTCTCAGTTTTCTTAAGAACACAGAAAACTGTAGTATTTTGGTCATGAGCTATCCTCTCAGCCCACAGTTGCATAACTAAGTCCTGTTACCCCTCACAGCTTGAGTCTGGCTCGGGGATTAGGTGGCTGTTTTCCCTTCCTGTTATCTTAGCCTGCTCTTCTTTTCCCATACTGTTGCTGTAGCTCCACTCACTGTTTTTCATTTTACTCTCATTCATGACGAGTTAAATTCTTGTCCTGTTATTTATTGCATATTATATTGTGCATGTTATACATATTTTTGTCAATGCAATAAATACTCCCACTTACTTACAGATGTTTTAAAGATGGAATTCTTGTTTCATTATAGAAGGCTTAATTGATTTATTACAGTTAAAAGTCTGGTAATGAGTATGACCATCTCTCTGACACTGCTGCTTAATGTATTTAACATACACCATATACTTGGTGTCAAAGGGCGTCTAAGGACATTATGTAAGCTTATGTGCTTTGGTCATGGGCTGAGGCTTTAAAGATGAATATGGATTGCCAGGGCCTCACAGCTGTCAAATGCCAGTAGTGTGTTCAAATGTGTATTCATGAACACAGACAAGCACATGTACTCTTTCCCTGACCCAGCCATACAATGTTATGTAGTAGGTTAAATCCTGAGATTACTGCAAGCCTCAAAGTACTCTGATCCCTGTTGTTTCCCATGGGAGTTAAGATCATTCACCAGTGGCCTTTTTTCTGAATTCACTGTTAATCTGCTCCCGCCACTGTCACCGGCACAGTAAAAGCTACACGCCCCGAGTGTATTCGGTCATTTGTGACTGGCAAAAAGTAAGAGGAAGTTCCAGTCATTTTTCACAGCTGTCTGTAAAAGGCCAGGAGTGAGCTCAGTTTGCTTTGTCTTGGTTTGGGTTGAATTTTGGCAGTTGTCTTTTAACATCTAATGGAGTTTTCTAACGTGTTCATCACTCAGGAGGGTCAAGAGGCTCAGAGCCAAAGAGAAATGGAGTGAAGGGTCCTCCAGACAGAAGGATGGAGAATGGGGTGAGTATGTGTCTATTTTGATACATTTTAACATATTTAGCAGGATGCAATATCACAATAAAGATATTTTATATTTTGGTCAGCATGAAATCTATTTTCTCTGAAAAAGTCTGTCATTAATAACTCAGACAGCACTTACATGTCATGTATTTAATTTTTTGTGTGTGCACTTCATATTAATCAAAGTGCAATAAAACATTTTCATTTAGATTGTAAAGCTTTGCAATTTAATGAAATAACTAAAATGCAAAGCTCCACAGAAGTTTCACAAGCCTCTTTAGTGTATTATTTTGATCACAATAGAGAGTTTGTAAAGGCTATTTTATACTACAACCTTATGTCTTTTCCCCTTAAGATGCTCTTTTCCTTATACCTCTTCAGAACAGTTCTGTGTATAATGTTTATCCTCTGTAGTTCATCACAGGCAGAAGATAAAATCTGTAACTTGGGATGTTGTTGTTGTATATTTAATAGCAAGCAGGCCTGATGATTTGCCAAGGAGTCCTAATTATTATTATTAAATTCAGAAACACCCTGCAGTGCACGAAGGCAAATTACAATTTAATGATTATATTATAACTTCAACATGGGTGTATTAACAATTCTAATAATGAACACTACATCCAGTTAGAAAAAACAACAATTATTTGTATTTTTTCTTTTGTATATACATTTTAAAATGTCTACTCTGGTAGTCCGTCAATAGTAGAAACATTTGCTCATATACTGTAAAAAAAAAAAAAAAAAAAAAGGTTAAAAATCAAATATGGCTTGTCAAGTTATCTCACCAAAATAAATAACAATAAAAATAAGTTCCCGCAGAAAATATTTACAAGCTGAAAGGCATTACAGTAAAATTAACATGTTTTCAGACTTGGAGATGTTTTCAATATATAATGTAATTTATAGGTTATTATGCTATTATTTTATTTGACTCATGATCATATTTCTCTGTATGTGGCTGTGCACTACTAGAAGTTTTGACACCCTTGACTGTTAAAATCTTCAATGTCATTTTTAAAGTTTGTACATTTATTTGGCGGGCTGGTTCTGGCCAGTGGGCCATGTGTTTGATACCCCTGCCCTAGAGTATCTTGTTAAATGAGTAATATCTGAAGAAAAGTAAAATAGTGCAAGGCAGTTTCATTATATTTTTCCCCCATAGATAGATAAAACTTTGTTATTAATCTCCCAAGGGAGAAATTCAGTAACTGCAAAGTTCAATTCATAACAGCAAAGCTACACTCATCTCCTCAATACCAAAAGAAAATGTTGATTCTGCTGTTGCATCTACTGACTCTGATCTCTGCTCTGCTAATATTGCTCAGGTGGCAATGCCCCGAATGGACATGACACTGTCTGAGCTTCAAGAGATGGCAGCCCGGCAACAGCAACAGATAGAGGCTCAACAACAACTCCTGGCTTCCAAGGTACGGTGAGAGTCAGAGTGAGATGAAAGCAAATGCAGGATCTATACTAGACAAATGGGTAGAGAGATGGAGGGCATGAAGAGGTTAAGAAGCAAAGATGAAAGTGAAAGGCAGGACAGCAGAGACAAAATAATGGAATGAGATTAAAGACAGTGTTAAAAAAAAAAAAAAAGCAGAAAGTGGCAGGATGGCACACAAAACATGCCCTAAAGCCAATGTAGTCGACTTTGTTAACAGGATTGAAAACAGAATGCTTATGGATGGGTTGGGTTAGTTTAAGAACAGGTGAGATGTGCTATGGAAAGCTGCCGGTATTGAGTTTATTACTTGAGAAGCCTGAGACAACAGCTTGCCTTAGGTTCTCACTACACACAGCTCGTCTGGTGTTACAACTTCTCTGTTAAATTGCTAAAACTCAGAACTTGCTTTGTTCATGATTTACTGCTGGCATTTTTCTGCTCATCCAGACATACATATATAAAACACAACTCATGTGTGAATGCATGTGGACAATGGCCAGCCTGGAAGTGTAACTACAAGCAGCCGTGTACACTTGCACTTCAGTCGTGTAAACAGCAGCACATATGACCTAGAACAGACCCTACTAGAGGATGTATTGTACTAATTTAGAAAACCTGTTCATGAGGGTGCTGGTAGGATTACATACTCCATTGGTTCAGTTCAAGAGATCATATTTTTATGACAGTGCATACAGTATGCCACCTTTGTAGTGGCCTCTAAACAGTCAGTAGTACATTTCTTAGTGCAAGCACCTGCTGAAGATTGCTGTTAAAGGAAAACAGGTTAAAAGAACATTTTATAAGTAAATTTTATTCCCAGTGACTCCATAATTATTTGATCTCATAAATATTAAAACTACCCATCAGTGTTAATAGTTCAAGTAAGCTCAAATTTAAAAATGTTCATCAGTAAAATACAACATATACATTTCTGCAAACTGGACTATTTTCGATTCATTTTACTGCATAATGAATACTATAATTTTAAATTCGTGAATACACACACAGTTAAAATAATAACATTTAAGAAAACCATTACTTGGCCCACACATTGCGCTGTGTATGTACTCTATGGCCCCCCAAAAATTGATGGGGGGTGACTTGGACTACTATGTGAAGTGGCTCCTTGAACTCCTTTTTCGGCATCTTGATGAGCCTGATTATTTTTTGGCATTGGATCTTTCTGCTCTTTAGTAAATGGATGGTGGCTTAGAAAAAAAGAAGCTATTCAATGCATCATATAGGGGTAAATAACTTGATGCAGCTAGAACACAATCAGTATTGTAATTAGCCAATGCAGGGATCTGAAGAATTTTCTTAAAGTCAGGTGCAGACTTGTTTTTACCAGTTTGTGGATTGAAATTATTCTTGATGCCAGGTTCCAATAGAAGGTAAGGTTCATCCTCTTTTGTTTTGATGAATTGAGATTGCCATGATCATATGAAACAATTACAGTTGGCTTATATAATTGCAATAAGCCTACTGCTTGGAATGAATGACAATGACTAAGAAAATTCTGTTTAGCCTATTAAAAGTGGCAAATAAGACAGTGAAGCCTAGACCCTGCCATGTGGATGAACCTAAATGTTTGATATGGTTGGAGGCATGTTTTGACCATTGTCCTGTGCTTCCTGTTTCTCCTCTTTTGTGTCTTCAGGAACAGCGGCTGCGCTACTTGAAGCAACAGGAGCAGCGTCAGCAGCAGCAGGCCTCTGAACAGGAGAAGCTGCAGCGACTCAGAGAGAACATCGAAAACCAGGAGAGTCGACTTAAGAAGGTCCGTGCCCTCAAGGGGCAGGTGGAGCAGAAACGTCTCAGCAATGGGAAGCTGGGTGAGCCCTTTAGATTCAAGAAATAATAGGAAATTGGGAAACTATGAGTAGTTTTTATGCATATATTCTTAATGAGATTTTCTTTTTAAAATGATTATTTTTGCTTGCTTTCACTTTTTCTTAATTTCTTTCTTCTCTTTTGCCAGTGGAGGAAATTGAGCAAATGAACAACCTGTTCCAGCAGAAGCAAAGGGAGTTAGTGATGGCTGCATCCAAGGTGGAGGAGCTCAACCGGCAGCTGGAGTTGCTCAAAAATGGCAAGATGGAAAACTTCCATGACAACCAGTGCTCTGTCACTGAGTTAGACCGCCTTTACAAGGAACTACAGGTAACAAGTGCATGACTAAAATGAGCATTGAATAAAATTAAATTGATTAAATTCAAGAGCGTAGATGTTGACGCTCTTTCCTCTCGTCTTCATGTCTTGCTGTTTTTGTTTACCAGCTGAGAAACAAGCTCAATCAGGAGCAAAACTCCAAGTTGCAGCAGCAAAGAGAGAGTCTGAACAAGCGGAACTTAGAGGTAGTTGCCATGGACAAACGGATCAACGAGCTCCGAGACCGGCTGTGGAAGAAGAAGGCAGCACTGCAGCAGAAAGAGAACTTACCTGTGAGTATTAATACAAAAGCAACATAAATATAGTAATACAGGAAACTCTTATTTTTTATGCTTGTGAAAAGTATGTATATTATGGCTTTTATTGTAGTTGTACTTATGTTGCTCATGCTTGTCTAGATCTAATTGAAATGGTTTTGATAAGAGCTCCCCCCAGTGGCTGTAGAGTAAAGTTTGTGTGTGTATGTTTTTACTCCTAAAAGCCACAGAAGCCAGGGCATTCAGATCTCACCAATGTCGACGTAAGGCTCCTTAACACTGCTATCCTCTGTGGCCCCTTCAGCTTGAAGGAGTCAAGTCCTTTCTTCTTCTTTTTTTGTTTCTCATTCTTTGACGTCTTTCTGTTAAACGTATCTGATGGGGGTTGATCATTGATTGGATTGTCGCAAAAACTCCATCTGAGTATACACTCCCACTCAACTTGGCTGTGTTTTTAGTCCCATTTGACAAAAAAAGAAACTCCTGTAGAGGAGAGTAACAAGCACGAGCTGACATTGCAGAATGGCAGGAATGTCAGGGGAGATGCTATCTATTTCGGCTGACAAACACGGAGAAAGTCAAACCTCCAACTCGCCTAAAGGAAACTTGCCAATTTACTAAAGCAGAGCTGCACAGATGCAATTCTATGACGCACACACACACTTCTCTTTGATATGAAGTGTGAGAGAAAACTTGGCATGCTCACTTTAGTTCACTCACAATTACATAGGGAGGTTATGGAAAAGTTTAATCAGATAGAGGACAAAGGATGATTTTCTTGTCTAATCTTCTGGAAAAGCAAATGTAATCTTACTTCCAGTATGTCTTTGTATTTTGTTAATCAGGTTGAATTCCTTCCATCCATAATTAAGGGTTTTCATTGGCCTTCAGCATTAACGTTTTCTTCTTTCAAGTGAATTAACATTCTACCAATTAACCACAAAGACTGTTTTGCACAATAAGGCATGAATCAGCACAAAATAATACCAAAAACCTTCTATTTGTCATATCATAATATTTTTTTCTGTGCTAGAGATAAAAAAAACATCCTCTTTAATATGCAGTGCAGTGTTTACTAAGCAAATATAGAGCACAACATCTAAAGTAGCCTTTAAATTCACACATTAATAATAAATGCTAAACTGCAGATTTAATTTAATCTGTCTGAAGCTGTACTGAAGCTTTGAGATAAGTGTATAACTTGTGCCATAATCCAACTTAAAAGAAGCAATTGATCTCCTCATGTCCCCATCACATATAACGAAGTACAGCAAATTGCAGAAAGATGTATATGTGTTTGTGTTTGCACGTGTGTTTTGAAGTTAAAACTTGAATGGGCCTACAGAGGAGGTGATTTACCCATAACCTGCCTGGAATCATAATGAGCGAGCCTTTTTCACACCAGCACAAAGACACACACCACCCAAGCCGCTCACTCCTCCAACCAAACAGCAAGTGTCCAGCTGACATCACCCAACAAGCACGTACATCACACTGACTAAAGGAAGACTAGCCTAGAGTCATCTGTTCAGTTCAGGAATAAAATGTAATGGAAAGGGACAGATCAGTTCTTTTTGTTAGGTGAGAAGAGGAGGATTATTCGGTGTTTTGAACTGCTTTTGCATGTTTGTGCTTTTGTTTTGTTTTTTCAAGAATGGCTATCCGGGTAGAGAGAGGGCATCAAAAGACACTCAACCTCAGGTAACTAAACTGGAACTGGAGCTGAACATCTGTCTTCTTTTTTGTCTTTGATTTGAACTTTTCAGTATGACTTTCCATATCATCAGCTCAATATTCTGTTCAATACACTTTGATAAATATAGTAAGTCATGTATCATTTATTTCAAAGAATACCATATGTTGTCATGTACTGAATTTGAGGGTTCTCAATGGTGATTATATAAATCATAAACTATTTAAGGTTAAAACACTATGTTGGGCTTGAGCACCTTTCTTTCCTTTGAGTATCATGGTAATTGAGACTTGTTTAAAAAGTATGGCTTTCATTATACAAATATATTTTAATATAGATAAATACAATTATTTTGAAGCGACCACAGCTTTTTGTTAGAGCTATTAATACAACTCAAATAAAGGTTTAAATCTGTTTATATTCTACTTGGGCACAAAATAAATTAGCTCCTTCACTGGAGGCTTGAAATTATAATTCCTTTTTATTTAGTATTTCAGTTTAATTATTTCTGTATAATTTTAGTTGACTGTTTTTAGTTAACTTTTTTTCCTTTATTGCAGGGTTGGTTTTTTTTAGGTATTATGACATAAAAACAAAAACATGGTTCTTCACAGAACCATGAACTGTTTGGTAATACAAATGTGATTTCACCTACAATTCACATATTATTCAAGTCCACATTGCATGGTTTATCATTTTATACAGTTAAAAAAATTCTGATGACTCTTGTTTTTTCAGTAATTTTTTTTTTAAATCTACCCCCACCCCCTTTTTTAAATCCCTCCTGTTGTTCAAGTTTGAAGTCCAGGAACATACAAGTGGCTTGTTGTTCCAAACATTTACACCAGTGTTGAATTTGAGAACAATTGAGCCTTTACTCCCACACCAAACACAAGCAAAACTGTAATCAGTTAATCCGTAATCAGTTTGTTTGTTTGTTTGTTTGTTTTCCCTTTGTCTTATATCACTCACAGGCCTGCTAGTGCTTGTGTTTGAGTTTTACATTTTGACAATTACAGTAACGTAGCCTGTCCTCTTTCATACAGTCATAATGCCCTGAGGATCTCACTGATAAATCTTCACATAAACTTATGCTCTGTCATGGGCCATATGTTTAGTGGACTCTAACCCTTCTGTGTTCTCTGTTTTGTCTTTGTCTTTCTCTCCTCTGTTATTTTCCAGCTGCCTTCTGATGGCCAAGCCGGACAGCAGTCTGGTCCATCCCGCGTGGCAGCAGTCGGTCCCTACATCCAGTCGTCCACCATGCCCCGGGGACCAGTGAGGCACGAATTACTCGTCAAACCAGCGTACCCGGATGGCACAGCGACCCTGCCAGCTCACGACCCTCAGAGCAAGGCTGGCACAGGTACAACCTCCTCTCCTCAGTGACCCCGAGTTGAGTTTCTAAGGTCGTCTTGTCAACAGGTCCTCATAAATTCTACTTGGCTACAGGTGTGAGTGTGAGACCTTACATGGTGAAATGGTTCAAATATTCAAAGATTTCACAAATCATAACTATTACAAAGAAAGAGATCGATGTAAATGACACAAATATGATGAACATACGAGGCCTTTAAGCAACTGAAATATAATGAGACTGTCGTGCCTTTAGCAGCAGCAGAAGAGTCTGGGACACCTTCAGATCATGATGTCACCCTGAGTTCAGAAGGTAGCTGGTTTTTCCACATCCTGGATGTCTGTCTCATTAACCCGCATGTTAATAGTCATACAAATGCACTACACATACTAATTAAAGTAATACCCACTGTATTGGCGAACTGTAGGAAATGTTTGGAGAGTGTGTCATTCAGCCTCACATTTTTCTGCTTTGACACTTATGGAGTTCATCTATGTAGAATATATGTGTCTTTGTAAGTCTTGTTGTAGGTTTATTGACAGAATTGCGTCCAAGTAGAAAGCTATTCATTGTTATTTGTTTTTCAAGTCGGCTCAATTCCTTATAACGGCTAACCAATTTACAGTTCTAAATTTTAAATCAAGATTCACACCCTTCAGCAAAGATACAGGTTCAAAAAAGTCTACACTTAGGCCTTACAATCCAAAAATAGAGGTGTTAAAAATAGTTACTTTTGTTGCAACAGTAATATTAAATGTGTGCAACAAATGACTGAAAAAAATCAATATGAAACCTGTAAGACTGATTCAACATGTGAAGCCAGTCCAAAATTGATCAGAATGAAAGACTTCTCCATTCATAATAATTCTAAACGGGTTTTAAAATCCTAAATATGTTAAGATCTGCAGAATTGTTCCATAATTGCTGATACCACGCTTGAATGTAGTCTACAGGAGAGTTTTTCATCATTAACTGTTGTCATAACTGCAGACTGAGTATTTTTGGGGGGACAGATTTTTATTTTTTTCCCTCAAAGCACAGATTGAGTGATTATACATTATTGCATTTTTAGTGCACAGCTTAAGAGTACAGTGGGAAGCAACCTGTGTAATGGAAGGGAAAGAAATCTGGTCAGAGTAACGTGTCCCATCTATTCTGTTTTGTCCAAAGTAATTCACTCGCATGTGTTCTCGTTTTTAGCACATTCTGTTAGTCAATCCCCAGTGTATCCAGGACAGGCACTTTACTTGATGCCATTAAAAATGAATGATCAGACACCACAGTTAGTCTTCTCTAAATAGCAGAATGAATCCCCTTCCTCTTTGTTCTCTCATCCCCTTGTCAGTCCTTATTTTTCTATTTAATGAAATTGTACATACATGAAGTGAAAGTAACAGGTTTTCCACTTCGTCATGATGTTGAATGCAGTTATTTCTGCATGCGGAGTTGATGTTATATGGAAAGAAGAGAGACAGGCATGGGCGGGAACACAGAGAATTCTGTTTTCAGTCTACACCCATCCCTACTGCCTCTAAAGCACGGACACTGTACAGAGAGCTGGGCAGGTTTGTTGAGGTTTTGTTGGTCTTTATGTGGCCCCTCAAGGGGGCCCTAGCCTCTGCCAGGTCTGCGGCATGTCTGGAGCTAACAGAGATCTTGAGCTTAAAGGCTATTCTGGTTTTCTTGTTCCTTGTATAAATCTTCTTCAGAAGCCATGTTCTTGCTTAAACCTTTGAAAGAGCTACGGGCTAAGAGAAAAGGTACACACTTGTGTTTGTGTGTGTGTGTGTGTGTGCATTTGTCAATTCCTTTTTCTTCAGTTATTTATTTTCCACGTGACTTCAATTGAAAGAAGGATGAAAATGTATTTTCATCATTTCCGAGCTAAATCTTTGATTGTGTTTGATTGTAGTGCTGCTGTTTGTTGCAGCATGATTCTTGGTCTTTCTCTCACTACTTTTTCTGCTGCTGTAAATGGGTCAGTTGGAAAAAACACACAACCTTCAGCTGAACTGACATTCAGTGTGGATCCTGACAAACCCAATCAAAGTCTCAGACTCCAACAAATGTTTTTCAATTTATTTGCATCTTGCAAGAGAACACTTAAAAAAAAAACAACAAAAAAACAAAACTATGTCTTTAGGGAAAGGAAAGGTGATGGATACAAGTAAAACATTGATGTTTTCTCTTCACCTCTTTACACTTTTGTGTTTTATTTGGGTATATAATGCAGATGCAAATGTTTTGAAATTTCAATCTGTATGTGTTCTGTTTTTTATCTGTAAATTCTGACAATCCTCTTCTCTCCTGCCATCTCGTTTCACTTCAGGGCTTCAGTCATCAAAGCTTGCAGATTGGGGCTCCTCTAGTCCAGAGTCCAACACTAGCAGCCATGGTCCTGCTTCAACACTGCCACGAATGACCTCTCAGTCCAACACAGAACAAGGTCAGAGATGTACGCAATACAACCACGAGCATTCACACACTTAATGGATATGTAATGTTCCATGGAAAATCACCAGCATTTTCTTAGAATCTGCCATTCAAGTTCTTGTCACTGTGACCACTTTATGAACTGTTGATAAAGGCCACTAAAGCTAAAGGTTGTTACACTGTTTAGAGACGCACACTGTGAGAGGCTGAAGATCTTCAAAGTTAAGCATTCTTTTTTTACTCTGTTTTTAGATTTTCTTCTTTTGTCAGTGTATTACAATGGCAGGACAAACTAGTTAGGAGCTTACAAAGATCCACACAGAAAACCTGAAGAATTATATGTATTGCACCCCTAGCTGGAATTACTGAAAAATGGATTTGATAATATGTGCTACTGGTTACCTGATGATGAGAAAAGTGAACCTGCAGTGTAATATCTTTAGCACTTTTGCTACTATAGTTTTTTTTTTGCAATTTATTATTTTTTATTTATTTATTCTGTTGTGTTTTGGAGGCAGCCATGGCCCAGAGTTAGCTGGAGAGTTGGTTTATGATGGTCACAGGCTTGATTCTGTGGAATGGTAGAAAAACATGTTGGCTGATGTGCCCTTGAGTAAGGCACTTAACCCCCCATTTGCTCCCCGGGTGCCTACTATGGCAAACCCACTGCTCCGAGTTTGCAGCGTGTGGTGTGTTCCATTATGTTCTAGAGATGGGTTAGCAGGAGTTGAATTTCAGTGTGTGGTAATACTGTATTGTTAAGGATCTTAATCTGGTTTGATTATAACATAGATGAAATCACTGAAACTCATGCCAGTGAATTTCTGATGGCCAGATATTATTTGAAAAAAATATATATACAACTATTAGTTAAATCTTGTCCAACTAAATCTGCTTCAGCTTCAAAACTCTAAATCAGAACAGATGTAACCTTGTTAATGCTTTATGTACTCCACTATTAATCTATATATGGTCTGTCTTTAGATGATGGGGAACTGAAGAGGGACAGGAAAGTGCGCCCATTTTCTATGTTCGAGCCAACTGAGGTCCCAACCACCTCACTCCGCAAAAACCAGAGCAGTGATGACCTGGTCAGAGATGCACAGGTAGTATTTCTATATTGCATATTTTTATATCTTCAGAAGAGTCAGATTCATGTTTGTAATTACTGTTGCATCTATCCTCATCCCTCCAGTCTGCTGCCAAGCCACCAGTTAAGGTGCCTCCCCCTGTCCCCACCAAACCTAAAGGCCCTTCTGTCGTTCCCTATGGAAAATCGTCTCTCAACACAGGCACCTTCCCTAAAGCCAAGCCCCATAGCCAGCAGCCCCAGGCTGCCCAGGGCCGTAGCCCTCTCCCACCATCACAGAGCCAGACTCTCCCTCTCCCATCAAAACAGGACACTCCACCTGCAGCAACAGTACGGCCCTTCACCCCAGAGCTTCCCTCCTCTAAAGATGCCAGCTTGAGCAAACCACAGACCTTAGCTGCTAGCTCAATTTACTCAATGTACACGCAACAGCCTGGCCCTGGGAAGGTCTTCCAGCCTGGAATACAGGGAGCTCTCAACAGGGTACAGAACCGTGGAAATGGATTCACCAGTGGTAAGAAGTTACCATTTTTCAAAATCCAAATAGTGTTAAATAAAGACATGTTAAGTCTAGAGAAAACTTGCTGCAGTTCTGTTCAGCATTCATTATGATATTCACACTCCACTAATCAGGGTAGGGACTAGAAAGGCTAAGCTGTCTGTTATATGCTCTATAGAACAGGTTTCACTGGATGTCAAGTTTACGTCACTCGAGTTACACACATATGCTGGTTGAAAAATAGAGAAACAGATGACATCCTAAGAAAACAGTGGGGGGAAAAAAATCTTATTGTGCAATGCAAGAAAAGGTGTAATACACCCAAAGTCTCCGCCATTTATTACACATAAAGGGGGAAAAGTGATGTTGCAATTAAAGATAAATGAGTATTGGCCACAACCACAAAACTGTCATTCGCAGTAAGCTGTTTCATAATGGTAGATGCCATTGACAAATGCAAGATTAATGTGTAATCAGAAGCAGAATGAGGGTTAAAAACCCTGTTCATACAGATTTCAACATCACTGAGGATTTATGAAGTTATTGCATAACTGGAGCATATGGTATTATTATACTTCACGTTTGTGTTGCACCATAACTGAAGACAATGTTAACCTTTGGTCCACATAGTAGCATTAGCCACCAGCTATGTTTGACATGCCATTGCGGTTGAGCATACAAGCATCCATTGGCTCCTGGGCATTTGCTGTAGAGATGACATGTAGTAAGAGTTTCATTATTGTACATACTGTGTCTTAAAGATGGCCTTTACTGTTGCTACCATTGAAGATTGCAAATATAACAGGAGTCCACTTTGTGTTCCTCTATAGTGTATGGTAAACCAGTGATCCCCAGTGGAGCCACCCAGCACCCAGAGAACCCATACCTGGATCGCCGCTCTCCTGCCTCAGAGAATGAGGTGGACCACAGTGGGGCAAACCATGGGGGGCCTACCCCATCTGAGGGGTCCCAGCCAGAGACTGAGCGTATCCCCCGACCCCTTAGTCCCACCAAGTTGCTGCCTTTCATTTCCAACCCGTACCGTCATCAAAGTGATGGTGATCTCGAAGCCCTGAGAAAGAAGCTCTATAATGCCCCAAGACCCCTCAAAAAACGCAGCTCAATCACTGAGCCAGAGGGACCCGCAGGACCCAACATCCAGAAACTCCTTTATCAGAAGACTACACTGGCAGCTATGGAAACCGTTGTCACTCCACCCACTCCCACTTACACTAGTGAAGCAGAGGAGGTACCAGCGGGACCTGCTGTTCCCATCATCCATCTGAATGGAGGAGAGAATGGCCACTCAGAGGTGGAGCAGATTGTGGAAGGAGTACAGGTCCCATCTCAGATCCCAAGTGCTAATGTCCCCACCCCACCCTCTTGTGAACAGGCCAACACACCCTCTGTCATTGTAGAAAGTGAAAACATTATCCCCCCACCTCCTCCATCCCATCCTGCCCCAAGACCCGATGAGGTCCTTTTCCCTCCACCACCCCCTGCTGGACTGGAAGACACACTGCCCAGTCTTCCTCCTCCACCTCCAGAGGGCTTCCTTGAGGAGTTCCCACCCTACCCACCACCTCCATACCCCAGCGGTGCAGAGCAGGAAAGCTTGGGAGAGGACACATTCAATATGAAGGCACCAGAGGTCACTGGCCAGGTCACGCTGCCACCGGTACGATTTGAGTCCTCACCTTTAAACTATATTTTGTGTTCTATCATGTTTGCTCCATTGGTAGGTCCTGAGACTTTCTCATGTCTGTAGTTAGTTTGCTGTGGTTTGAATCAGATTATAGAAATTTTCTGAATTTGATTTGTTTTATTTTAATTCAGAAAATCAAATCAAAACCAATGACTAAAAACCATATCAGAAGGTTTAATCTGATTGATGGTTAGATGTGATTGGAATAGGCATAAGACGGTAAATACTGGAAAAAGGTTGTATGGTCCAGTGATTTCACCACCATACACTATTTCCAAACCGGAGTCTTTGAAAAGTGAGAGTTTTGTATTCATCTCAGAGTTGGAAAGTCGGTGTTGAAATGCAGTATCATAAGAGAATCCATGTATCATTTGTTTTTCAAAAGAAAAACAAAAATTAGACAACAAAAAAGCAATTTGTTCCTTCATTATTTGTTTTCAAAACTAAAATGAAAAAACAGATAAGAAAGCAGTTTTTCAGTTTTCCTTTTTGTGTTTAAATGAATAATAGAAAAAACAAATAAAGACCGTTTGCCGTTTTATCTAATTTTGACCTAAGCAAATTGTGTAAAATTGAAATGACTGTGACCTGCAGTGACAAAGATGGAAACCTACGTCCTACTACTCTAATACCCTAAGACCTGAAAATATGACCGTGGAGGAAATTGCTGTCATATCATAACATAATGATCTTCAAGTCCGGTGGCCATGTTTCTTTCGGTTGTTAAGATTAATTTCCGATTTACTCAATTTGCTTCAGGACAAAATTGGATAAAACGGGAAACGGCCGTTATCAGTTTTTTCTATTATTCATTTAAATACATAAAGGAAAAATGAAAAACGTATCAATATCGTTTTTTTCATCTTGGTTTTGGAAACAAATAATGAAGAAACAAGTTGTTGTCTTATTTTTGGTTTTATTTTGAAAAAACGAATGAACAAATGATATACGCATTTAAGAGCTAAATTGTGCTAAAATGCATGGCTTTTTAGTCTCACTACAAAGAAACCACCACAGTTCTTAAGCCCTACGCAATACAGGTTTGTGGTCTCTGCCATCTACATTTAAATTGATTCAGATCATGGTTGGATGCATTCCCACCACAAATGTACCATTTGTAAACCTATTTAGAGTTGGCATGAGACCAGATTGAAACTGGTTCCTCTAAACTTTAGAGGGAAACCTTTAGAGTCTAAAGGGTGTCAGCGCATTTGTTTTTTTTTTTGTGTTCACATTTGGACAGAATTCTGTACAAAGGAAAGAAATTAAAAATCATAGTTGGTTATATTGGTGGGGTGGTAATTTTTGTATTTAATTTTCTCAGCAAGAAAAATATAATGATGGCATTTTTTCTGTAGTTTTGAACAAACAAATTGATTAAGGGAACATCTGCAGACTCTTGTTTGTAGAGCAGCAAACGCAGAACAAGGCTTCACTGATATTTAATTATGTGTTTGGCCATGTTCTGATTCTGATGATATGATTCATTGTTCAGTTGAAGAACACACCTGCCCATATGATTATTTTAACTGACAGTAATGACAAGCCTGATTTGAATTTAACCTCACCAAACAGCACATGTGTGAAAATACAATTAGTGCAGCCTCAGAGTATACCTGACATTGCTAAATGAGCAGTCAGTTTGGGTCAGTGACCTGCTCTATTGTTATATAATGAAATAATCCGTTTAGGTATTGCTATTGTTTCAGGAGAAAATGGGTCTTTTTCTTCTCGAACTAAGCGGATACTCCTCTGCTTATCCATTTGCTTCAATATATTCTGTGCAGAAAATAAACACATTTATTCCTGATCCTCTTTAAGAAGGTTTGGTGGTTTTGTCCCAGAAAGGTAAACCAATGACAAATCAGTATTGTGACCCATTACACCACCCTCCCTCTGTGTCAAAGAAACACCCATAATCCGGTTAAGACCTTCTTAAAGAATAAAAAATAAGTTTTTGATAATTAGGTTGGTTTTATGAGAAATATTTGTTTCATAAAGCCCATGGTTGTAAACTGGATTAGCTGTGCACTAAGAATTTGGAGAGAAGTCCCTCCTCTTCTGTTTTCTGTCCAGATGAACATTACTGTGTAGACACCAGGCAGGACAGACCTTACAGGGGGACTACTGAACTGTAATGTTCTGGTGTTTCTCTGCTTTGGATATTAACACTTATTTATGTGATGGACATCTGCTGTTGGGTGTTTAGGGAAAGAGGACCAATTTACGTAAACCAGGCTCAGAGCGCATTGATCACAGCATGAGAGTGAAGTTCAACCCACTGGCTCTTCTACTGGACTCTTCACTGGAAGGAGAGTTTGACCTGGTCCAGAGAATCATCTATGAGGTGAGTGGGGTTTTTTTTCTCCAACAGTCTGGTAAATGTACCTTTGTCCTGTAAAGTGAATATTGTAGCCTAGACCTGAATGCTCATATGTCCACATTTCTTATTAAAAAGAAATAATAATGGATTGGATTTATATAGCGCTTTTTTAGCCACTCAAAGCACTTTACATTAATGACCCATTATTCGTTCGCTCTCACCTTCTCCCTCTGGTGGTGGTAAATTACATTTGTAGCCACAGTTTTCCTGGGGCCACCGCCGAACATTCATACACATTCATATACTAGTGTGAGTGGCACTGGAGGCAAGGAGGGTGAAGTGTCTTGCCCGTGGACACAATGGACTGACTAGGACAGAGTGGAATTCAAACCGCCAACCCTTTGGTTTTTGGACGAACCATTCTACCAACTGAGACATGGCTGCCCCCGAAATGGTTTCCCTTTATTACAACTTAATTGTCTTTATCGTAGGTGGAAGATCCCAGTCAACCCAATGATGAAGGCATCACTGCTCTACATAATGCTGTTTGTGCTGGACATACAGAGATCGTCAAGTTTCTGGTTCAGTTTGGTGTTAATGTCAATGCTGCCGACAGTGACGGCTGGTAAGTTAATTTCTTCCTATGGTAGATGATTGGTATGATTAGAAACTGAACATTGTCATTTTGTTACCATATCTTGGGACTGAGGTGGTTGCACTACTCTGTTTTAAAGCCCAACTATTTTCAGTCTAAATAACCTCAAAAATGGCATTGTTAATCAAGTGAAATATTTTAGAAGCCAAAGAAAAAAAACAATGAAAAAATGGTCCAGTGGGTTTGTTGTTGCACCCTTCTGACCATGAACATGCTTTAAAACAAGCTGTTGTAATTGTTGCCAGGAACCTATATCAATGACCCTTTTGCTTTCACCCCCAACCCTGTCAGTCACTCCCAAGTTCCCACCTCCAATCAAGTTTAGTAGTACGGCAGCTAAAGCTGTGCCTTGAGATAACCAGGTTCGATCAATGTTTTGAATTACATTAAAATTTGGCTGCTCTCAGAGGGAGGGATATGTCTTTTGCTTCACTCAGTATGGTCGTGTTATTACATGATTCTGTTTGCCGTCATGTCGGCACACACAAAAAGTCTTTGCTCCAGAGACTCACCACATTCTTCTGCCTCAGGTGTGCCTCACTGTCTCAAAGTGGTCAGGCTCCAGTGCTCTTTCCATCTTTACAATATACACTATTTTTGTTGCTAACATGGTCATTCTGGAAGTATGCCTTCCAGCAGGAGTTACATGGATAGCAAACCCGATAAGTTGCTATGGCAACGTCAAACTAATTATGCAATTGGCTGGCTGGGATGTCAATAATTGATTCATGAATATTCATGTTTTAAGCTCCAAAAACGACACACTGTGGAAAGAGCTCTGTTAACATAGGAAGTTAGGTGTGTCAATCCTAAATCCTTGAGGTTTTTGGAACCTACTCAGTTGCACACAGTAACTTTAGAAAAAATAATGAACCATTTTAAATTGCGTAAAATTAAAAAAAAAATAGTTGGGCTTAAATGGCAAAAAATTGTAATAGTGTAGTTTAATATTTATGCATTCAATGTCATAGTACAAGATTTGTGCTTATTTTCCTTCTCCCTGCCTCTTTCAGGACACCTCTACACTGTGCTGCCTCTTGCAACAATGTACAAGTGTGCAAGTTCCTAGTGGAGTCTGGTGCAGCGGTATTTGCTATGACTTACAGTGACATGCAAACAGCAGCTGATAAATGTGAAGAGATGGAAGAGGGCTACACCCAGTGTTCCCAGTTCCTCTATGGTCAGTCTAAGTACTTTTTACTTAAGATAAAATGTTATTTATTTACTCTTGTTTTAATTGTGATCATTGTCTTAAGTCCATTATTCCATGTTTGTGTTGTAGTACTGAAGTCAGGATTGGTCTCGAGAATGCTTTTTAAATGTCTTGGTTTCATCTTGTTTCAGTCTTTGTTTCATTTTTACTTGGTCTTGGGCCACATGTACTCAGGATTTTGAGAAGCGATCGGTCAAGACCACCACTGTTAAGTTATTTGCTCATGCCCCTGATTACAGTAGGTGGGGATCTTTTTCAAAGCAACCACTTATTGGATGCTTGATTTGTTTCCCATAGTTCCCCAGCAACAGTGGCATACACCCCCCCACCCCCTCTCATACATGCAGTGAGAGTGAAGGAAGACCAGGTGAAGGTGTCACCATGTCCAGCAGAAGTAATGTCTGCAAGCCTGTTAGTAATAAAGTTTGGTTTCCAAATCCACAAAGAATACAATGTAAAATCGCATGCAAAACCATGATACAAATAAGGCACATGTATTTATGGGTTAGTTTTGGATGGCGAAGACGTTTGAGTGTTTTGCCATTGCATTTGATTTAGGTTTGGTCTGTTACCAATGCTGTAATTCTGTGAATGAATTGGCTGCTAATAGGTTGGTGGATTCTGGATTTTTGACTCAGAAAAATAAACTAAGAGTTGTGATTTGCTTTAAAAAAACTGCTGAGCTATTTGCCTTCATTACTGTTACTTTAAATCAATGTTAAAATAGAGAATTCTTACTTTGTTCACTCTTCAAATAAGTTTTCATTGCATTCCCGATCTTTGTCTCATCTCAGTCTTGACTTGGTTTCGACACATAAAGGTCTAGATCTTGTCTTATCTCGGATGGTGCAGTCTGGAATACAACAGTACCAGGTGTACACTACTGGTGAAGTACATTTATCCTCATAGCTCTTCTTGTGATTATCTGTCAACAGGTGTGCAGGAGAAGATGGGAATCATGAACAGGGGTGTGGTCTACGGTCTGTGGGACTACACTGGTGAAAACCCTGATGAACTTCCATTCCGTGAAGGTGACTGCATGACTATTCTCCGCAGAGAGGATGAAGATGAGATCGAATGGTGGTGGGCCCGCATGGGTGACACTGAGGGTTACATTCCCCGCAACCTCCTCGGGGTGAGTATCATATCATATTTACTAGCACTTCATGGTTCAGCAGTAACTTTGTAGGTTTGTGGGTAGTAGTTTGATAATGAGGTAAAATTGTGGAATGTCATTGTATTTACCATGTAACTGGGTAATAAAATGATAAATGTAAAACTTGAATGCTTTTGTACTTGTGGGGAAAAAAGGTACAATTTTACCCAGTGTGAATAGAAATGAATAACAAGTGGTGCCAGGCACAACAAACCCCCTCCTCGCTAACTTTTTACCTGACTTACTCTATGTCTTATCATTGTGGAAACACATGTTTGGTAACCTTGACCTTTGAGCTCCATCCACCAAAACTTAATGGGATCTATTCTGGTCCACCTCACACCTTTCCTAAAAACTAAACCAAAAAACAATACTCGCACCTCCCCTGCGAATGGTGGGGTAAAAATGGGTCATCATACAAAACCAGACACAGTATAAGACATTACCATAAAATAGTTGTATTAAAAGGAGCATCAGGACTCAGTTCAGTGTCATAGGCCCAGTCATGTGAGGATGGCCACAAGGTAAAGATATTTGGTAATATTTTAATAACAATACAGTAACCTGGCTCCAGTAATTTACCACTTTACGGCCTTGATTTTCAAGTTATTTCACAAAAACTACCACAAGTGTTTTTGGAAACAAGTCACATGATACTCAAAATGTATACAGTATGGCCTGAAATGGCCAGACCTTTTGTTATTTTACAGGTATTATACAAATCTAATAATAGCAAGTAATGTGAATATTACTTATCCTATTGTCACGTTATTATGAAGTTGATGTGTAAAGTCCTACCAGAAGCTGATTATTATGTAAAAAAAAAAAAAAAAAAAGCACTGTTTTCTTACCACACTTTACTCACATTCCTTCTCGTGTGTTTTTTCAGCTCTACCCCAGAATAAAGCCAAGACAGAGAAGCCTGGCTTAAAAAACAAACACCCCTGCACATTCCTGTCTGCCAGAACTCTCCAAAATGCACAAAAATATACAAACTCACCGGCTTTAACAAACTGAGGAGGCTTCTGAAATGAAGGACAGACCAAACAAGATGAAGGATCACGAACTATGAACTGTTGCCCATCTGGCATTTTACTGTCTCGACAACAGAGAACTTTATTTTTCCAAGCCAAACTAATGGCATTATTTGACTTTATTCCACTCCACTGTTTTTGTAATCTGATGTAAGTGTCTGTACCTATTTCTTAAGTGACACAAATTCATATGTTGTGCTGTATATGGAACACACAGTATTTTTATGCTAGTAAGTTTTTGTTTGTGGTTTTTTTTTATGCTTTTGAATAGTCTTTTAAAACATGTCTTCTGGGCCACTGCTTATTTTCTAACACTTGAAGGTGCATGAGATGAATGAGTGAAAGATGATGATGAAGATGATGATAATGATGACGATGATGATGATGTTGTGTGTGTTACCGAGACAATCCGTGGGGGCTTTTTTCTCATTATTGTCGGTGTTGAGTGACTGTGCCTCTTTACAGCTGCACTAGAGAGGTGTACAGTGTGAACCTGTAATTACCACTATTGTAGGTAAATAATCAGAACATTAAATAATTGCTGTATCCATTGTTAGTTGAACAACAGTGAAGCTTTTGATTCTGCGTTACTGTCGTTCTATGGTCTGTGATATCCAGAGGGCCAGTTATTGGCACAGGGTTGAGGTGCCATAGTCTGTCTTTACTTGTAAGTTTTTTACAGCTGATGAAATATGACAAGAAGGATGGTATGGTTTTTAAAATGGCTTGGCAATTTTTGCAAAACACCATCCGTAAGAATGACATATCATGCAGTATGGATCTGAATATTTCTTTGCCACCTGCCCTGTGAATGAGATGCTGTACAAAGGCAAACCTAATGTCAATAGCCTTGACTTTACTTTTACTTTCTAGTAACCAGTCTGACATTATGTTTAAAAAAGGTTTTCATCTCTCGTCACATCTTCCATGCAAAAAAATAAATTACCATTCATCACACCTTTTTGAAACTCATTGCATATCTGTCAGTGCAGATGTATTTATTTTTGTTACTTCTTTCTTTAGCCTTTTTGTCAACTATATTCACACGTAGTATTTCGAACATTTACAATAAAATACTTTGTACTAAGTTAGTACTGTCATCTTGTTAATGATCACTAATGCTGATTTAAAGATAATAAAAAAAAATTCAGCGTTAAGTAGTTGCTTTTTCTGTCTCCCGGTGCCAAATGAATAATTTAATCTTATTACTGTTTTTCATTTTTGCAAAAAAGTGACATTTTGGAAGACCTTAAAACAACTAGTGTTGGCCACAACAAACCCTGCACTCTCGGAAACAAACATGTTAGTGCTTAATGGACATACAAATCTCAAAATGTGAGACTGACTTTGACCTTAAAGATCACTGACAGCCAAAGGTCATGATGCCATTTTTCAGCCTACATGTAGTTTCCCATCTGTCAACAATAATACCTAATAGGACTGGGCAATATATTGATTTAGTTTTTTGTTGCGTCTGATCAAAAATGTAAAAAAAAAAATTACAAAAAAAAATATTTTCTTCCTGTTATATTACAAATCATAGTTTCCTTGAGAGTGCAAGGCAGAATAATTTATTTATTTTAAACTGAAGCATATTGAGGTGGAAAATAGAAATGGACAATAGAAAAACTAGAGGACACAATCATGCAAAACATGTGAAAATAGTGTTTCAAACAAAAAAAAATAGTACAATTATAAAAACATTACATTGTACACAGCATATGTCTCTGTCGACACACACACACACACACACACACACACACACACACACACACAGTGACTACAATAATCTCCCAACCAATGTTGCGAGTGTGAAGTACTATAATTACTAATATAAAGATAAAAACTTGCATTTTCATTATTGTTACATGTATTGGACTGTACGTATGTAGTGCATTTTACACACCAGTGGGTGCCCAAAGCGCTTCACAATTCCCCCTGTTCACCCATTTACACACCAGTAGACGGCTGCTGCCGATACACTGGTGCTGCCTGAAGGTACTGGGAACAACTTAGGGTTCAGTGTCTTACCCAACGACACTTCGGACACGTGCACAGCCAGAGGCGAGACACAAACCACCAATCCCTTGATTATTGGACAACCTGCTCTACCAACTGAGCCACAGCCACCCCAACATGAACATGTTAACTAATACTGAAAAATAATAATAATAAAAATAAAAAATAATAAAAATACTGAACATTTATTGCAAAACATGAGCTTTTTTTTTAAAATTTGGGACATGTATGTCAGCAGTGAAGTCATTTGATGTATAGATATGAGATCCAATAAAAGAGTAACAACATACAGATGAATGCAATAGTAAAAGTCAACCAAAGAATCTTGTATAATCATAAAAAAACTGTTTTACTGCCGAATGAATAGCGTGTTGTAAAAAAGTCTGTAACTTGTAGTTGACCATTTTTATCATGTATATAAAAATCCTTCCTGAAAAGAATGATCTGAACAATATAACTCCACTATGACCCATTCACAACAGAATCTGACTGGTTACATTTTACATAAACAAAAAAGAAAAAGACATATGATCAAACAAAAGAATTTGATGTGAGCGGTCCTCAGGTTTGAGGCTTTGCAGAGTGAATGTCATTTTCTTGTGCTGCTGAAGTTTTAAGACAAACTGGAGGTAGCTACTTTTAATTACACAATTAATCCACCGTCTGTCAGACTACAGATTGTTTTCTGCCTGTGATCCAAAAGCCAGAAAGAAATTAAAGAGTGATCCTATTTCTCATTAATTTAACTGTCCTGGGGCTTACAGCTTTAGTTAACTGTGTGACTAAATAATTACAAAATATAAGCAGATGAAAACTGAATTTCCTTTTCACATACTGTAGGTGTGAAAAATAAGAAAACAACCAAACCACAGTATGATAGGAAATGGTAAATGATCATTCTTTATGTCTGAAGTGAACTGAGTCTCAGAGGAAGAATATTTTGTCATTGCTGGTTCAGGTAAAGCGTGTCATGTAGATATTCTTCTTTTTCTTAAGCACTGAAAAGTTGTCTCATTAACTATCTTCATGAAGCATAGCAATAAAATAAAATAATAATCCACCTATGAGTTAACCATTCCACGGGACTCCTTAAGTAATGAGAGAAAAATCTGAATTCAATGTCAAAACTCCTTGAGTGAATGAATAATTGATGTACATTCATAATGCAATAAAAAAAAAGTCTGTATAAGGCACAGAGGTGGTTATATATTAACTGACAGATGTGTGTTTTCTTGGACTTTCAGAGCGTTTATTGATCACTTCACTAAATGATCCATTTGTGTTTTCCTGCACAATGTGAAGATCTGCAGCCTGTGTAGCAACAGATACAAGTGGGATTTGTGCTGCTGCCCCTGGCCTCTGTAATATAATGACTCCAATCTCATTTATATCCCCTCCAGGCATGTTGTTTCATTGAGTTTGTGCTTCTCTTGGGATGAGAACAGTACAGAGTGATAGAACCAGCCGCCTTCATTAAGTGTTGAAGCTCTGTGTGCACATACTGTCCAAATTTAACAACATATGAGATCTGCCTCACCATGAATCTCCCCTAATCTAGAAATGATGCAAAACTCTCTCCCTCTCTCCCTCTGCCTCCCTCCCTCCCTCCCTCTCCCTCTAGGGACTGTAGAGGAAGAGGTGGAAGGTGAAGAATTAGATCTAGAACCACAGGAGGAATTATGTCTGCATGCCTGGCAGTGAGCTGTTCTTTCCTCCACAGAAAATCACCAAAAGTCAGAGATGTGGTGACATCTTCAGTGTCTACAGTCGTGGAGGAAATACTAACATCTTGTTCAGCTAAAAGTAGCCACAACACTCCAAAATTGTTGGTAACATAAATGTTACCAACAGAAGTAGAGTCAGACATTGTGAAGATCCAGGGCATGTTGAGTTCAGTGTTTTTTTTAAATTGCCCTAATTCACAAATTTTTCACAGTACATACATAAAAAGTACTCAGATGATCCTGCCACTCATTATCAACTTTGTTTTCACCAATTATTTACAGTTTTCCCAAAAAATCACAGGAGTTCGGCAGTATGGTCACACCTATTTTTTATTTTTTTTTACATGTAACAGAGTGGAGCTCTCTCTGTGTCTCTTATTTGAAGTTCCCTCCACTGCTCATCACCATGGCAACAGTGCTCCAAACACTATGAAACATAGACATATATACACAGATGCCTCATTGACTGCAGTCGCCCACTGGTGGTTACCGAGGTTACAACATTGATGGACAGGGAAAAAGACTCAGGGTGCCGTTGAATGAGTACTTCTACTTTTATGAGAGTATTTTTTCACACAAGTAGCTGTACTTCTACTTAATAACAGAACATGAGTGTTTTTGCCACCTCTGCTCAGATACAGCAACTTCCTTACCTACCATTAGTGACAGTAATGGATTGTTAAGTGTTGTATAATGACTAATAAAGAGCCAATATACTAATAACCTGCATACTAATGTGCCATTAATTATACACTGACTTTGACCATTGACAGCAGTGTTGGGAAAGTTCACCTTAATTAGGAACTAGTTCAAAGTTAAGTTCAAGTTACTCAATATGAATTATTTTCAGTTCATCATTCATTCTTCCAAATTATGAACTAGAAGTTCATGGATCCCAAAATGAACTTTTTCGTTCTTTTTTCGTTCTTTTTTGTGTTATTATTGTAAACAGTCTAGGCTGCCCTAGGAGTTAGAATGCTGGGGGAAGTACAGACACTGAGTTCTTTCTTCTCTTTCTCTCCCTCACACCTGTTTCTGTCATTTTTACAACCTATCTTTCATACCAAGTCTGTTCATGACTAGTCACCTGGTGTCGTCCCCCCCCCCCCCTCTCTCTACCCCGCCCACAACACTTCTCATTGGCTATTCCACAACATTATGTTGCCAAAATTTGTTCAGAATAATACAAAAATGACATCTATAATAATGCTGTGTTTTGATCCCATTTTATACCTTATAGGACTCAATAATTACAACGTGATAAGAACGAAATGTGAACTACATAATAAATGCCAGAATAACCGTGTTCACAACTTCCCGTTCATTTGGCAAAAGTGAACGAATCGTTCACGTTCGTCAAAATTATGATATCGTTCGTGAACGAGCGTTCAATGAAGTCGTTCAGGTACAACACTGATTGACAGACAATGTAGTATTAATTATGATGACCTCCTTATAATTTACATATATTGATAGGATGAGGGCATCAAAAGTTTTTCAACCTTTTGATCCATCAGTAGATGCTTTTGTTCTTCAGTGGCTGTTTGGGTCTTTATGTATTAAACATCGGTACTTTACAGTGTGAATATAGGGCATAAGTCAGGATCAGTTTGACATATTTATCTTGTTGCTGCCCTCCATCAGTGGCCAGACGAAGCATAAACTGTGCAGATAACTGAGCAGACTGTTCCCCAGGTCACAGTGTTTGTGGTCTGTTGTAACCTTGCTGTGGTTAGTGTGACTCAGATTTAAGCTTTAACGTAAGCTTTTACGTGGCCCAGTAAGAGCAGTTGTTTAGGGTTTGGAATCAGTAGTATTATCACTCAGAGACAGTTTGTGTTTATATATAAAAAAAAAAAGCTTCATAAAACATTATCACAGACAATAACACACTTCATGACATTTCTTGTGGTGTGCTTGAAAAATTTGATGATTTAATTATGATTTATGTGTTTCTAAACTCTGGCTGAAGTGTTTTTTAAACTTTATTTTTAATTATTTCAAAATGGTATTCAACTCAGAAAAGAAATATATTTAAAAAACAATACATGTTCAGGACTCAGGTGACTTATAGCCTGTTCCATTAGGACACTATTAGGTGATTTGATCATGATAATTTGTTTGTTTGTTTTGCTGGAGTTTTGTTTCATATTCATAGTGTCTTCACTAAGTGATTAAGGATTTTCTTTTCATTTGATCAATGTAGAAGAGTCCCAAGGATCACCCCCTCTAAATATAGATAGAAATTTCTATTAATCATAGAATGTGTATGGCCTTTATAGAGGGAAGCAAATGTCGTTTAAGACAGATTTAAACTAGAGATGCTCTCTTGTTTTATTGATTGATTATTTAGTTTGAATATCAATTTCAAATCAGAAGAAAATAAATAACAAAACACTTAAACACAAAACACGAGACATATAATACGCATTCAAAAACAATTGAGAAGTAACAGAGCTGCGACAGTAATTTCATTCCTTTGGCTGCACAAGATTATTTTATTTTTTCAACTTAGTTTTCATTTCCAATTCAACAATTTATACATTGATATTCACATTTTTTTTTTCGTGTTACAGCTGAATATAAACATGTTCTGAGATAGGCATAGTAGTAAAATTAAATGAAATGAATTACAAAAGAAACCTAATCAGACAATTATAACTTAATTCTAACTCGTTGAAAGAAGGACATAAATAAATGAATATGTGCATTTATACATACACATATATGTATACATATGTAAAAAATAAATAGAAAAAGAAATAACAATAAAGGGTGTGTGTGTAAGATGAGAGTGTCAAAAGTCAAGGAGAGGATTCGTGTGTGTGTGTGTGTATGTGTATGTGTGTGTGTATGTGTGTGTGTGTGTGTGTGTGTGTGTGTGTGTGTGTGTGTGTGTGTGTGTATGAATATGAGGTCGCATCAGCTTATGGGTAGTATGGAGATAGCAGGGTTCCATCTTTTCAGAAATGTTTCTTTTTTTGTCGTCTCAGAGTGTGTGTTATATGTTCCATTTGATAAATTTCCGGTACTTTCTCAGTTAGGTACTGTTGGTTGGAGGATCAGGTTTTAGCCATTTAATTGTTATGCATTTAAGAGCAGCTGTAACACGTATATGTAAAAGATATTTTTTAGCTCTGCCATCAATACCAATTGGTGTTTGACCCAGTAGTGGTGCAAGCTTATTTTGACAGGAGATATAGTTATCTGGAGTATCTGGTGTTCTGCTTTCTGATGAAAACTACATTCCTAGCCATGGGTGATGTAGTTTTCAGCAGTATCTGGTTTTACTGTTATATATTTTGTGTGTTGTATATTTAAAATGTAACTGGTGAAAGTTTTATACAAAAAAACCCAACAACAACAAAACAAAACACAGAACTGCAAATCTTACTTTATTTTATTTATTTATTTATTTTAGCATTTATTATATAATTGCTGTGTAGCAATTACTTAATTGCTACACAGCAATGATTGTGTGAAGAGGTTGAATAATCCACAATTAATTTCATGCCCTACAGTCAGAAAGGAGAAAAGGTTGTTTATTAAAATACCCATTAGCAACTGGAGCCCCAGTTATATATGTATATATATATATATATAATAAATACTGATAAATAAATAAATGCATTACATAAAAATGAAAAATAAATACTAAATAATAGTAAAAATAATTACAAATAATTTAAAAATACATAAAAAAAGACATAGTATATCTATATTTTTTTCAAGGAAACATCTTCAAACATTTGAAAAATACATGTTTGGCTTTGCACCTGTTTCCCCCTTGCTTTATGAGGACTTGTGGGAAAAAAGGTATTTATTGGGCCACATCATTTCAATTTACTAGTGGGGGCGTTTATTTATATTTAACCATTGTGGGGACCTGAATTTTGGTCCCCATAGTGTCAGAGGTCTCTATGGTGTAACTATATAAACATATTAATGTCCCCATAAAGATAGGAATACAAGTACACAGACACACACACAAGGAGAAAAGGTTGTGACAGGATGAAGTTGATGCACATTGTCCTCTTCATGGCTGACTTAGGAAGGGGGAATAGAATTTGGAATAAACGCTTCCTAATCATACAAATCGATAATCACCTTTGATCAGGTGCAGTATTGACATACTGATCAAGTCTTGAGGTCAAATGTTATACTAACTTCAGTGTATTTGTATATTTCTGAAACCTACTGTATTATCCTTAGGTGGTTGTAATTCCCAGTGTAACCACCAGGTGTCAGTGTGACGTCACCTGCAGATTGGGGCTGGGACAGGTTAGGTCTATGCACCTTTTCTTGTCTCACTGCGCCTACCTCTACGGAGGTTTTGGCCAAAGATAAACTCATAAAGTGGGTCAGTGACCCTAGAACAGTCCCGTCATGAAATATCAATGACTATCTGAGCTGCGGAAAAAGAAACCGGACGACCTGGTTGAATGTTTCCATGCAGGAGAAGAAGACGAAGAAGAAGAAGAAGAAGAAGAAGTGCTATTGGCGGGAGGGCGGGCCACCTGTGACAGCAAATAAGTGGAAAGAGCTCCCACTCAGTGTGATAGTGTGTCTTTAAGTGGGTGTTAGTGTATTTGTGTGACTGTGGACGCGTTTAAAGTCCAGTTGGATTATCTGCAGCTGAAGGAAGGACACGTTTATTTCTACTCGACTCCGCACGATTCAGGTAAGAAAAACCTTTAGTGTTCAGACTGACGTGTGTTTAATTCCAGTCTGTACATAGTTATTCTTTTAGTATCCTGTCAGTATGTGTCTGGAGGGGATTTATTCACCTTTACATGAAAAACATGGACTTTCACAGTAATAAAATAGGATTATTATAGCCTCTTTGTGTGTGTGTGTGTTTTATTATTATTTATTTTTATTTTACAGCTGCTCTGTATCTGCGGTTTCACTCGTAAAAATATGAAACACTTTGCCTCCTTTTTAGCTTCTGTTTTACATTGTTGTAAATAGATTTCTTTATTAACAATTATGTTACTCTAAGATGTCTGGATGTGTTTTTTTTAATTGTGTTTTTTATTTATTTATTTAGTTTTTACACCATTCTGTAGTGAATCTAGAATGGGAGTTTTATTGTCATATTCAGGTTTAGTGTGTTTATCTGAAATATGTGTTTAATGTGTAATTGAGAATTTTAAGTTTCAGTACTGTTAATATGTAATTGTTTGGTGTTTCTGTATATTCACATGTATGGACTGATCTTTCTGTCTAAGAAGATAAACTGCATTCCTCTGTATCTGTATCTACTCTATATCTCCATTGAGGGATTTGTCACCAGAAAAATGTGATTGCAAGAATTGTCATTGAGATTCACAATCACCTTATTGCTTCATATCATACTTTTAATATGACTACTGTATTATGGTTGCATGGCAGGCCTATTGCGCCATCAGTAGTCACCAGCATTGGTTGACTGACTTTGTCTTTGTCAAATACCAGGAGTGATGAAATGAGGTCAAACTAGGCAAACTGCAGAGTTCACAGCATGTGTTTAAATATGAAAAAAACATTTGCAGTAAATATGCTGTAGGTTTTACACACAGTGACTATGTCATGATTTACATGATTGAATTATTTGCGTTAATCACCCTGCTAAGCCTACCCCCTTGCTGCCTTTTTTTTACCTAATCATTCCATATTTAGCCTTTACAAGTAAATGATTAAGTGGTGCTTTTGGTGCTTTGAGTTATGCACAATACTGGACAACTTCCCTGATGATTAGCTTTCAATAAACACATTACTGTTATGTAGATAGTGCTTTATGAAATAAACCCTACTCTATTTCTCTCATTCTTTATAAAACCTGAAAATTCAGTGCACTGATTATTGTTTTTCTGCAGAATCGCACTGACCTTCAGTGCTTTTAATAGCGAAAACATGCATGGTGTTATTTTTCCTTCCATACAGAAAGTGCAGTTTATACTCAAAATGTCGAAGAGCATAATTTGTTGGGTTTTATTGACATCTACAGCAACACTAAATAGGCCTTTATGTAAAAGAAAAAAAAAAAAGTGGGTAAGAACACTCTAGATTCAGCTGTAATCTCTCCTGCACTGGACTAGAAGCTTGCAGTTCATGATGAGTTCTGCTATTAAATTATTTGCTGGAAAATGTATTTATCTATGCATGAACTACTTTGACAAATTATCCAAAAGTAAGAGGTTGACTGATAGATGAAGGCAGAAGCAGTGACTTCTAAACTCCCTGAAAACATTAGACACTGCTGCAAAACGACTATCTTACACTAAATTAACTTGATCATGGAACATCTAGATGGGGGTGATATGACCTTAATGAGCTTTTCAGAAAGGTTATTTCTTTAACATGGTTTGTAAGAGGCTGTTGATCGATCTTTATCAAAAATGTTCCCACAGACCAAGGTCACACGCTGTATCAAAAATCCTTGATTTGTCCAAGTAACTGTCTAGAAACCAAGGCTATTCAGAACACATGAATAAGATAAAATAAGTTATGACTAGGTAGTGTTTATTTTTTCAGTTTAAAGATATTTAATTTCTAAGTAAGTGTTTTTTCATTTATTAATTGATAAAGTAAACTAAGGTAGTTCCATACTATTTTTTTCCCATGCAGTGTCAAAGATTCTCAGAAATCCACACCAGTATGGATGTGTTTCAATACATAATAAATGGTTATACAAAGCTTAGAAATGCTGCTTTGTCATTATTTTCTGTTACTGTCAAAACAACAAGTTATTCAAGTAAATAGTCTCCATTAAATGTGGGTTTCAAAGAATCAAGAATCACTAGTCTGGGATGGAAAACTACATGTACCCTTTCTATGTGCTATATTATAAACACAAGTGGACTCTGCTAATTTATAGCTGACTGTCATTTGTGTCATCACAATAACCCTGGTGTGACTCAGCCATAGTTGAAATAGCCCAGTGTCTTATTCACAGAGTTGACTTCTTAAGAACAAACAGAGCTCCATTCAACTGGCTTCGTTTTGTCGCTTCTGTCTTGTCTGAGGAACAAGAGTGTTTTAAAGCAGTCTGTCTCTCAGCTTGTGTTCAGCTCAATGCCTTTAACTGGAGTCTTTTCTACCATTTGTTATTCACATTCATAGACCTCAAACGTAGAGAGCATCAAATCCTTTGTGTTAAGTGTTGTCTGTTGATGGAGCTGTCACTGCTTTGTGCCAGTCTCTTCCATTGAGGCAGGTTTTTATAGACACTCGATAATTGCCTGATAAAATCAATTTCCGGGAACAAACGCCATGGGATCATGAGCCAACAGCGGGATCAAGAAGAAGACAGATTAGAAAGGTTATGTCATGAGCAGCAGTGTCACTGTGATCTTTTCGGAGGCCACCTCATTTCACTTTCATCGTTTTTCTACATTTTCTGAAAGTTTGGACTAGAGTGCTCAGTGGCCAATTAACAATTGAACGCTTCTGCATTTTGGGTGTCCTGGGTACTCAGCGCAAGTCAGATGTAATGGATTTTAGATGATAGGGAATGGAGGATGTCATAATTACTGGCTCTTCCCTCTGCTCTGCTGGACCTGTAGGCAGTCATTTTCTTTTCTGTCACATTTCCATTTGAATTTAGCCCTCTTCCTCCTGACTGTCAGGATTTAGATCCCTGACAGCACCTTTGAGTGATTTGCTGTGCAGCAGTGACATAAATGCCTTATAAAGAACTCTTCTGCCAGCATTAAAGAAGAGCTTAGTAGGTTGGGAGGGCAATTGACACACCTTTACAGTGTTTGACAGGCCCTCAGAGGGGCAACTCATTCGACCAGAGAAGCTGCTGAAATAGTTAGTGTCCCCAAAGTTTTGATATACAAGGATCATGTTTCAGTGCTACAGGTCATAAAAAATGGTGGAAAGCTTGTATTTCCCCATTGGATTCTTTATAAGGAACTTATAAACCTATTCTTGTTTCTACTGTGTCAGTTTAAGATCACCCAGTGGCTTTGGAAAGGATTTTCAAAGACAAAAAAAAACATAAATCTGTCTCTACCTGAAACACAGCCATTCATTCACAGTGAAAATGTTATATTTTGCAAATACTTCACTTTACTGTCAACCTTTTTTTTTCCACCATACACCATATGTTTTAAGATAAATTGCTTGGCTTCTGGCCACTGTTTGAATTTGCACAACTCCGAGATTCCTAAAATCCATCACTGTTAACACTTAATAGGCTAAACTTTTTTTGTCAAACTAATGAAATTCACAGCACAGATGGTTTGATAATCAAAACAAAAAGACTTCAGTGAGCTGCTGAAAGTTGTATTTCAAACAGATTGTCATTATTTTTTTATTACATCCATTGTCATTAATTGTGTTGATATTTGGACAGAATAACTTAGGACTGCAGAATATGAATGATGACACTTTACTAATGCTCAAACAAGGCGTGGGTAGGATAGGAGTCAACTATGGAACATATGGCAAAACCTTGTTATTGTAGAAAAGAAAAGTCATGAAAATGAAGAATAACAAGTGGTGCTAGGTACAAGTAACCCCACCCCCCTTGGAAATATTTTATCTGATTTGTTCTATCTCTTATCATTGGGAAAACAAATTTTTGGTGACTGCGACATTCACCTTTGACCTACATCGGGATTTATTCTGGACGACCCTACACCTTTCCTGAAAATAGTCATGTGACTATGGTGACGTTGCGATTTCAGCTGGAGGGTAGGAAGTAACCATGGAGACTGCCACTATGGAGGAAACCATTGAAGAGAGTGCTTATTGTACGGATTTAGATCCAGTGTCGAAACACCGATACATACAGTTAGTTAAGAAAATTTATTGGACGTGACCCATATCTTATGAAAATTAATGAATTTTCTATAGAACCCAAAGATTTGCCAACAGACAAGGCTGTCGAAATTACAAACTATCTGGTCCTGCAGACATCCTACTACACCAGCAGCAGATGAAAGCATATAAAAGTTTGGAGGCGTATGCATTTTTCGTCAGTGGGTGGGTCCACAACGTTGTTACCGAAAGGCACAGTGATAATTATCTTTTGGTCTTTGCCAGGGTGAGTGTTTTATTTGTAAAGATACAACGCTAAGATGTTGACATTAGTCGCTGCTAGCCGCTAGCAGTATCAACTAGTGTCAACAAACATCCAACACATTTTGATGTCACTAGGTAAACCACACTACAGTGCAAATGAGCATTTAACCTCAACCCTCAACCTAACGATAGATAGCACATCCACACAAAAAGTTACTTTGGAACATACCTCTGATGAAGTGGTCACTGCATACACAGGCATTAGCATTAGCATTAGCATTAGCAGACTCTACTCCTCCCGACTGCAAATGCAGGTTTAAAATCCACTTTTTAATGCATTTTTCTGTGAGGTTTTTCCATTTTCTTACCTGTGTGAATGATAATCTTTGGTACTCTAAAAAATTTGTCTTTCAGGAACATTACTCATAAAGTTATGGATGGATTCAGACAAAAAATTCAGGTAGTGTTGGGAGTGTCACAAGGAATAAATGATAACATTTTGGTTGTGATCTGGAAGAGATCCTGGATTCTGGATCACTTTGAAATTTTACATTGTGGTGAATGGAGAATACATTTCAAAGTGATCCAGAATCCAGGATCTCTTCCGTATCACCACCAAAATGTTATCATTTCTTCCTTGTGACACTCCCAACACTACCTGAATTTTTTTAATATATATATTTTATTAAACTCCATCCAAAAAGTTTTGAGTAATGTTGTATTACCTCCTTGGCAGAGGTAATAATCTGAACTCTCAACCAGTGACTGAAAAGATTAGTTTCCATAGAATGAAATGTATTAATTTTTTATACATGAATACATACATTAATTTAGGGTTAATGTATTAACCCTAAATTGATTGGGGTTGTATCATTCTGCTTAATGACTAGATGAGAGAGGATAAAGGGAAACACTAAATCCTCACCCGTCCAAAGCTGCAACATGCAAAATATTTAAATGTTTTTCATGAAAAACATCTATGTATGTACCATGATTGGATATGTTGTAAATTGCTAAATAATCTCTTCCTTAATGACATTATCATTGCAGCCTGAATTTGAAGCTGTATTACCATGAAAATAACCATAAAACATTGTGGAAAAACCATCCTATAAAACTGCTACTATTAGCTGCTACTACTTTGCGGTGGCAGGTGTGGGTCCAGTCCACTCTGGTTCAGCTGGTCTCCACTCAGTCGTGTTGCTGTGGGTCTTCCTTAAAGCCACTGGTTGTCATGGTGTCAGCCCTGAGGGACTGCAGGGGCTTCTCACACTGACTTCACAAACACTTGTGTTAATGGCATCACATTTTCCTACTCTTTTCTTTCATATGCATGTGTATAAACGTGTGTGTGTGTGTGTGTGTGTGTGTGTGTGTGTGTGTGTGTGTGTGTAACTGTGAGCTGTGTTTACAACAGAAGAACTGAACTTTCAGCTCTTTACGGTGCAGGACAGATTCTTTACTTAATGAAAGGCACTAAAGATTGTGACTGTTTACATTTCAAAGTGCAAGAGCATTTTCATGTTTGTAAAGATGGCAAGTGTGTGTATTCCTATCTTTATGGGGACATTGATATGGTTACACAGTCACACTATGGGGACCAAAATTCAGGTCCCCACTAATAAAATAAAAATGATGTGGCCCTAGAAATAAAATTTTTATTTATTTATTTTTTCAAAGATTTGAAGTTCATTTTAAGTAATATATTATTAATAATATTGAAATTATATTTTTTGGTAATCTATTCATTCAATTTTATTTATTTTTTTAAATGTAATTTAATTCTCAAATTTTTATATACGGTAAATCTCCAGATAAATAGTCCTGATTGTATGATATTGGCGAATGAATTCAATATACTCCCCAGCACTAATCATAACTGTCAATTAGAAACTCACCAAATCTAAACTATATGTTCACTGTTACTTGATGCATACAGAGAAACAATAAAGCCAGTTTTATATATATATATATATATATATATATGTGTGTGTGTGTGTGTGTGTGTGTGTAATGAAAATGAATACAGTATAGGCAGAAACTGAATAATTTATTCATGTGAGGGGAGAAATACATGCTTCAATGGGAATCATTGTTTTAATGAACAATATGCAACAATTAAAGCAAAGCAAAAGCATGAATTTTTCCTTTTATTTTCCAATGTGAATCCATTATAACACATGTTGCGCACTTCCCCCGTAAGTTGTTTTGGATAAAAGCGTCTGACAAATGCATAAATAAATAAAATAAAATGTTCAAAAAAAAAGAAAAATTTTCTCAGACAACTGCATCCGTTTAGGTCTGATTTACATGTAAAAATCTCATTGTGTTAATTCTATATTTTTTCCTTCTCCAGTGGTAACACTACGCAACACCAGCTACCATTATAACTGTGTAATGGAGTCTGCTAATGTCAACACACAGACTCCAACATAAACTTCACAGGAGTGTACAAGCATGTGGTAATCTTACATTGTGTTCAGCTTAGGTTGGAGTTGGAGTACGTTTTCAGTCAACGCTGTATCTCATCATATTATTAAAAGAATGCCTTGAGTGCATATGTTTTTAAAAAAAAATAAAAATCTGAAGAAACAGAAGTGAGATGTCATTCATCCTCTGAAACCTGGGACAGCCAGTCAACAAAGCCCTGGTGATAGTGTTTTCACAGTGTGAGTGTGTGTGCACTGATGCATGTGATATATGACACTGCCCTGCATGTGTGCGCGTACACACACACACACACACACACACACACTTGTTTACATGTCTCATGAGGACCAAGTTTGTAATCGAGTAAATCATAAATCTATATAATCTAAAACAAAATACAAAGAAATAATAATAAAACTTAGAAAATAAATACAAAAAATATAAAAATGAATGAAAAAATAAAATAATAAAAAAAATATTAATAATTAAAAAAATACATAAAATACATCTTCAAACCTTTGAAAAATGTTTCACTTTACACTTGTTTCCCTCATGCTTTACGGGGACTTAATGTATTTATAAGGCCACATCATTTCTATTTTACTAGTGGAGACCTGCATTTATATTTAATCCTTGTGGGGACCTGAATTTTGGTCCCCATGGTGTGACTGTGTACACATATCAATGTCCCCATAAAGATAGGAACACTCTTTCCTCCCTTTTTCTTTCTCATCGTGTCTCTCCTCACTCCTCCAATGAGGGTTCCTCTCAGCTGAACCTACATTGGCATTCACATCACAACACACACACACACACACACACCTTTGAGATTATCATATTTCATAATCTCCTTTTTTGGCTGCTCTCAGGTACGTCTGCTCAGCCTTCTGCTGTTTGACACAGCTTATCGATCTGGATTGCTCCATATCGCCGTTTTAATCCTCAAGTGTTTGCTGGCGATATCGGCATGTAGCTCTGTTTGACAGCCATGTTTGGTTAATGATATTCTCAGTCATGTGTTTAGACTGAGGCAGCTGCTTCTCACACACCGCAGACGGCAAGTCGGGGTTACCCTACCTCTTTGACAGTGGGGCCAATCCTCACAACAGCCCACTTATCTACAGAAATCCAAAAGCCCCCAATAACTCATCTAACATTTTAAGTTTTGTGTTTCATATCTGTGTCGTCATCTTGTAATACTGTCCACATCACCTTATTTTTTTGGTTTTTAGCTCAGACTCTCAACTTCTTCATTGTACAAACAAGTGACTTTTTAAGGTGTCATTATCTTTATTAATCACGACGTTCCATATGTTGTGTTTTTCTCTCGGGTGCAGAAATGAGCACTAACCCTGCTGGTTCTGTTTGTGTTTCCTTATTTCAGGTTCCTTTCTCTCCTCAGTTCAGTGAAGGGGTGTTGGTGTGTGGATTCGGGAGTGTACGCTGGTCTCCTGCTGAACATGTTTGTGTGAATCCCTTTGCATACAGTCTGAGAGTCTGTGTTTCCCTCTGAGACTCTGGTCAGAGATGCAGCTTTTTCCATCGTCTGTGCTGCGGCTCCTGCTGCTGAGCTGCTGCTGGTGTGCGACGACAGGCTACCTGTTCAGGACACCTCTGGACCTGGACGTGACTCCACGCATCACTGTGCTGAGCAGTGGTAAGAATGTGCACGTACACACACACACACACACACACACAGAAACATACATGTGCATACTCGTTTCCAGGTCTCATGAGGACCACGTTTGTAATTAAGTAGCCATTGGGAAGTGAGTGTAAACATATCTTTTTCTTCTTGTTTTTTTATAAAATAAAAACTATAGTAATAATAAATTAGAAACTTCAATAAAAAAATAATAAAAATTAATGACTAAATAAATAAATAAATAATTATAAATAAATGAAAAAACAAATGCATAATAAAAAAAAAATACATAAAAATAAAGACATTAAAATGTTGAAACCTTTTGTTTTGCTTACCTCCTGTTTTCCCCAAACTTTATGGGGACTTCCTGAAAAAAAAAAAGAACATGTATTTATAGGTCCACATAATTTTGATTTTATTAGTGGGGACCTTTATTTGTGTATAACCATCATGGGGACCTGCATTTTTGGTCAGAGGTCCCCATGGTGTAACTCTGTAAACATATCAATGTCCCCATAAAGATAGAAAACACACACACAAACAGACATGGAAGAAGATTTGTCATCACATGATGATGAAACTTTGTATTTTACTTCCTGCAGATGTCGAATTAATGCAATACTTAATAATCAAATCCCAATTTTTTGCAATGAAGCTGTCAGTTTTTCTTTGAATAGAGAACGCTTTGGTTAAAGAAAAATCCTTCACATGTTCTCTGTGTTACTGCAGATATCAACTTCTTTCTTCTGTTTATAGCTTTCTGTATTTTCTTCTCGTCTCATCCTACACTCTACTGACAGATCACATTCTTCTTTCCTTTTACTCTGTTTTAGCTATTTTTTGTGCACACATCTTATTTCATGTTTTTTGAATATATTTTGTTCAGGTTATGATATGCCTTTGTTATTCCAATTATCCAACACTAACCAAGCCTGTATTATATATTTTGTTAGAATTCATCAAATGTTTTCAATAATTTTCTACTAAACAGAAATGAATGGTTTGGTTCCATCTCATTTGGTTAGTTAACTTCAAGCTTCCGTTGTAGGGAAAGTATAAACATTGGATAAACACAGCATGTATTATTCATGATCCATAATCAGCCTATTATAGTTTGTATGTATAAACTCAACCAGAACCTACTTGGGAATTCTTACTGCATTGTGATTTAAGCATTACATGTAAATCACAGCTCAGTAAGAACTAATGTAACTTCTAGTCATTGTTCATTTTATTGCCCACTTTTCATTTTAGTCTTAGTCTTTTGTCAAAATTCATTCTTGGGGCCAATTCCAATTCTTCCCTCAACCCTCCATCTCACAATGCACTATGTGTTGTCCCAATTCTATGAACGTTTAAGTTGAGGGCTGTATCGCCTCAATACTGAGATTTTCCGACACCACCCTTGGGAGCAAGGGTTACCCAGAATGCAGTATTTTCTTTGTTAATTGAGATATAAAAATTACAAAAATCATTATATTATATTATCTTAGTTTAGGTCCATTTTATGGATTATGTTCCTTATTGTTGCATAACATGTATTTTTTATTTTACGATCTTTTGTCGATAGCGGCTGGTGCGGACACCCTAGCTATCGTTTAAGTTAGCTAACGTTATAAATACGGTAATTTTTTGTGGTGGTAATGTAGTTGTTTTATCAAGATAACAGCCTATATAACATGCTTGTGCCGATAATTATATAAAATGACCGGGTTAATGTCAACTCCTGTAGCTGGAGAGTTATGTAACGATAGTTGTAACTGGTGTTTACCTTTCATTGAGCCTTGGTATGCGGTGACAGCTGAATATGGTTGTGTTATTTATACAGATTATTTGTTTGATTGCTCTAATTGAAGGAATAACTTACAGGTAGTCAACAACAATTTAAAAAAATGTGGACCTGATGGACCAGTGGATGATGGCTGTGTTTGTGTCTTATGATTAAACAGGCAGAGTTAACAGTGCAAATATTAAAAAAAGTAATAAAGTTGTGTTTAATTTCAGGTACTACATTTAAGGGGTGTCCCATTTCTAAGTCACAAAAAGCCCTTAACACTTAGTTTTGAGGGCGAGTGATTGAGAGATGAGTTTGAGGGTTGAGGGAGGAATTGGAACACAAATAATTTTTGTTAGTCATATTTTAGTCGACTAAAAATCTCAACATGACTTTTAGTCAGACATTAATGCGAGGTATTTTAGTCCAGTTTTAGTCAAAACGTGTCAGTCTTTATTTCAGGAATTGAGTTATGTTGTACAACTAACATATTGATTACATGTCTTGATTGAATGAATCAAATCCTCAGTGCTTCTTCAATTTATTAGAAATAACAACACTTAAAAAACATTACAACAATACAGCTACCTTTATAGTTGAGCAAACACATTGAAATGAAAAAAAAAAAAATTGAAGATCACAGTAGCCTATACCAAATACTGTACAGATAAAATGTTCTGAATAATACATCACAAAAACTAGTAGACCAATTCAAAAGAAATGGGCTATCTGTTAGCAGATGGACGTCTACAGGAGAAAACTAGTGTGAAAACATATATACTGTGCATACGGTATAATGTATTCTAAATAATAAATCGCAATAATCCAAAGAGACTTGATTCAACAGAAAATGGAGGTCTACAGTAGAAGCCCAACATGAAAACACGTGACTTTTAATCAATAAATCAATCATTTACATTAACAAAACCGTGTCAAACTGACAAAACTCATACTTTTCCAATGTTGGCTCTCATTGAAAGATGACAGCTTCCCAGAGCAATGAGACAGTCAGTCAGTTAAAGGATCAAAGTTCCTTGTTGTTTTGGCATGTGCAGTGTGACTCATGGTTTCTAAGTAAAAGAGCGTTTCTTTTGAATAAGTGGAAAATCATACATGTAAGGATCAATGTGCTACATTGACCTGTGGGAATCCACCAGTTCTCGAGGCAGTAGAGTTGATTAAATGGGGAGCTAAACTTATAGATGAAACACACACAGTTTAGGAAAAAAAATAATGTTCCTCTTTTTTTTGGATTGAGATCAAAAGTAACAGAAATTATAATGTATTCATGGTTACTTTATATAGGTGTCTGACATATAATTTATATAATTATCTCCACTAAGGAGACATTAAATTCTAGTCCATTTGTCTGTTTGTTTTTTTGGTTGTCCGTCAGCAGGATTACGAAAGACATCTGAACAGATTTTGATAACATTTTCAACATGTGTTGGGAGTGTCACAAGGAACAATTGATTACATTTTGGTGGTAATCCAGAAGAGATACTGGATCACTTTGAATTGTATTCTCCATTTACTGCAATGTCAAAATTCAAAGTGATCCAGGATCTCTTCTCGATCACCACCAAAATGTAATCATTTGTTCCTTGTGACACTCTCAACACATCCTGAAAATGTTATCATTAACCTGTAATTTTTTTTATCTTTGGGGAGCTCTCTTCATTTGAAGGAGGGGGGGGCTGCCTTGGTGGAGGTTTGTGCTTTTCTATTTCTGTATGAATCGTCACATTCACATGAGTAGATGACTTGAACAAGCTTACTAGTGTAACACACATTTTGTTTTGTATCAACAGCAATGTAGAACATAGGATTAAACATCACAGTTTATTATTATTATTATTATTATTATTATATTACAATAATAACTTATTGCGACTCACTGGCCTCCTGTGTCCAGATTTGCTGGGCAAGGCAACATTTTTACACAAAACTGAAGATGCCAGTTCATGAATTTGACTACTCCTGGTCGCACATAAAGAAAGAAAGGAAGTACTTTATTTGTTATTATACACTGTACAACGAAATTTGTCCTCTGCATTTAACCCATCCTTTGTGATGCTGTTGGGGGAACCTTGTAAGGAACAGTGGGCAGCCACGGACAGTGCCCGGGGACCTATCTGACCATTAGCCAGGCTAACGGTCTGACCATTAGCCAGGCTAATGGTTAGGCTAACGGTCTGATCATTAGCCTGGCTAATGGTGTGACCATTAGCCTGGCTAATGGTTAGGCTAACGGTCAGACCATTAGCCTGGCTAATGGTCAGAGTCACCTGGCTGGAGGATGTTTCCCCTAACAAACATTTTCGGGGGGGCAGCATAAGTGTTTTACACAGGACTGAACATGGTGGTTTATTGCAACTCGCTGCTATTCTTCAGTTTGCAGGGGTCAGACGAAGGAGCAGCAAAGTGAAACCAGGTCACAGTAAGAAGTAAACCGAACTTGTTAGTGTGTTATTCACAGCTGGACTGGTTCTTTGTGGCTGTGAATGGACTTGTCCACTGCCTGCCGATAAGCATGTTGTAATTTTAAATACACCTACTGTCATAACTCCAAAAAGTATGGGGTCCTTCAATAAGCTGTTTTCACGTATTTGATCCTTGACCCAAAATACATGAGTATTCCACAAAGTAAAGGCTAGCTCTGTCCAGTTTTACACACACACACACACGCTATACTATGCATGATGCAAAATGTTGCAGCAGTGGACTTTGTAAATTAATTTGTACATTCATTATTTTACTGTCGTGGGTTTTGACAGGATTATAGACTTGTTTCTGTCAGACCTCTGTGTTTTAGTAGAGAAATATGAAGCTTAATTGGTTCGCTGTATTTGTTGTTGCTAGTCCAACAAATACTTGTTGACCCTGCTGGGATAGAAAACTGATGAAATCACATGTGTTGTTGAAATCTCAATAAATTAAGCTTCCCAAGGATGTATAAACTCTGTGGTCTTCACAAAGAAATGACATAATTTTGGAGGAAGTTTCAAAGGGTTAACGTTGTTCATTATTCTGCATCTTTGAGACACAACAGGAAGCTATTTTTTTTTTAATCAGTGTTGGTGGTGAAAACCTCACCACAGCCGTTTTACATCAAACTCATGTCTTCTGTATTGTCATTGAGAGACCCCTCGTGATTTCTTTTTTAAAAACTGTGAATATTTGTGAGTGATGCCTACGGTTTAGCCTGAGGAATAGCAGATCAGTCACACAGACTGAGGCAGATGAGTGAAGTGCTTACACTCGGATCCCTGCAGAGCACCCAGGGAGACTGACACCACTGTAGGTAGCTGAAAAGCTCTGTAACCATGACAACTGTTGTAGTATGGCGCAAGACGGACATATACAGTACTTTCCCTTTAAACTGTGTGCATGTGTGGGCATGTGTGGCTTTATTTGATTCTGGGCTCAGCATCTTTTATTTGTTGATACATAAATGTGTGAAGACATTTTCTCATCTCCTCTCCCCACGACTCCAGGCCAAATTCATATAATGGATCGACGTCTCACTGCCCTTTTCTAAACAGTTGTCTTTCTCACAGTACATCACATTCTTGCACCTATTATCTTTGTATTTTTTTTTCTGTTGCTTGTCTTGGGATCTTAATACTCTTGTCTAAGTTTCTCCAAATCAACGGTTGGAGCTCATTCCTACCCACAGGTCCTCCTACACAACTTGTCTCCTCTCCATCTCTCATCTACTCCCTTTTCTTTAGTCTTTCTACCTTTTTTGTACTTAAGCCTCATCTCCTCAGCAGGTTTTTTTTTTGTCTTCATTAGTTTTTCTCATGTTAGTGCTGCTCTCCTTTAAAGGTTTTACCTCGCCTATTACTCCTCTAGTGTTTCTTTTTTTCTTCCTCATCTTGATATGAAGACTTTGATACACAAATTTACCACTAATCCGTTTAATCTCTCTTTGTTTCTTAGCAACCTAAAGGCAAATGCAAAAATCCAAACCTGTGTGGGGTGGTTGAATCACATGTACTTACAGTTACACACGAAGAATTGACCGATACAGGTTTTTTAATGGCTGATACAATATCGATTTATTTATTTTTCCCATCACCCTTGGCCGATGACCGATATGGATTGCCGATTTCCTTAAGCCGATGTTTAGGGTCGATATGGGTAAAACGTTTTTTTTTTTTAATGACAAATATTCCAGGTCTCAAATGAAAAATATTTAACAGTAACAAATAAAAAACAAAAAAAACAACAACAAAAAACAAGTTGAGGTAGAACTTAAAATACTTAATTATATTTAAAACAATCACAAACAAGTGCTCATTACGCTTTCCATATTTTAGGAGAGTTATTTTCACTTCTAAATTCAGTAAATGCAGTGTGCACAGTATGCTACTTGTTTGTAACTTTGTTTTAAATATTTATTTTATGTTATACAGGTTGTTTAAAAGCACCAAGACACTTTATTTTTGCAAAAAAATACAAAGAAGAATCGGCAAAATCACATGAGAATCGGCCGATACACTTAAAAAAACTGAAAAATTGGCCCAATATATCAGCCGGCAGATGTATCGGGTGACCCTTATTACACACCAGAAGCACACACTCTCTTACCTGTTTTCTGTACTTTGTTTAGTATTTCACTTTGTTGCTGTGGAGGGAAAAAAAAAAAAGAATCTCAAGCAAGGTCATTAAGGGTTATTAATTTGATGGATTTCAGTGCTGAGTTTTAAAGAACTGAAAGCTGGAAGCAGGTGAAACAGAGGGTGAGTGGGCTGTTAAAAAAAAAAAAAAAAAAAAAAAAAAAAAAAAGCACTGACTGGCGCTACATCTCAATATCTGCACATGATACAAACTGACTTCAGCCTGACACATTGCTTCTGCCTGTATTCTGTGAATTTACGGCACTTTGACATCAATTATTGCAGGTGGATTTAACTTTCTGAGATTGTTTATTCAATTCTCCATGCTTGTCCATTTGCACGTCAGGTTCCTCTGAGCCGTAAACAGACCCCAGTGTAAATTTGCATGTACGGCTGTCATGTCAGAGTCAATGCGTGCATGTGTGTCCCTGTACACTGTGTTCCCTGCTGATCAGATCGGGTCTCTCCAAGTGTTTGCTCAGTAAATAGTATCATCTGGGCCTCTCGCTGCCTTTCTTTTCTCTGTTTACTCTATTGAATTAAGTAAATGTGGCTTTTCTACCGCAATCTGAGGTTAAAATGCAGCATGCTTCTAGCCCACTTTATTGTCAAAGTGGTTGTTTTGTATTACTTACTCCAGGTGTCTTCACATATGTAGGCTTTTGTTTGCCCTCATGCTCAAATTACACTGAAGAAACTTAGGTATTGTTTGCTATAATCTATTGTATTCCCACCCATTGAGTCGATCACATTGTGTGCGCTCACGCAGAAGAAGTTATTGTTCTGAAAATCCTGTACAGTGATCTGATAATACCATCCTTCCTCCTGTGGAGAATAAGAAAGGAAAAGCAGACATCGGATCACCCAGGAGGAATATGTGATGGGTACTTGCTGCTGCTGCTCCTGCTGCTGCTGTTGATGCTGCTGCTGCTGAGGTGAGCAGACTGGATTGTGTTTTGCACTAGCTGATAAGAATCTCAATTGGTGCTTAGTTGATAACCATGCAGTCTTGAGGGAGGTAGTGTGGTGGATGTGGATTGTTGGAATTTTTCAAAGATGCATATTATTACTTATATATCATTGTTATGACTATCATTACTATTATCATCTTGTTAAAACTTTTATCCAAAGATCATTAAACTATTGTGTGTATAATTATATATATTTCAGTTCAGGAGTTTTGATACTATATGTAAATGTACTGGTCTAATACACGTAGCCTTTGAAAAACAGACTCTCAGGAAGGACGGTGGCCACGAGCAGAAGCTATGTGCAGGGTTACACCTTTAGACATTCTGCAGCTGCGGCACTCCAAAAATCAAAACCCTTTATTTTGAGGCTGGGGTGCTGATAAGGGGGGGGGGGGGTTTAAACACGACAGTGTAACAGAGGCACAGAAGCTGGGTTGGACATTCAAACGATGTTACGTTTTACTTTCTGTTTTGGATAGTTACCTGATACACCACAGCTCTCACCCCCACCCCCCCACCCCACCCCCACCCCTGCCCCTTCACTTTACCGAAAACCTGTAATGTATCAAACCAAAGACCCCTGTACCAAACTGAAATGTTCCTTCATCGATATACCCCTTGTATACATATACATATTGTGTGTATTATATAGTGTTATATTGGAATATATTATTATGTTATTATTACTACTACTTTATTAGGCCTTCGCCGCAGACCATGTCCAGCGCAAGTCCTATTGAGTCCTCTGTGATCGCAAGGGACATGTCCCTTTGAACTAAAACTTTACCCCCCCAAAAAAACCTCACAAAATTGTGCACACACTGCAGTAGTGTGAAAAATTGTAAGTGTATATATACTATTGGAAAAGTTGGTAAAGAAATGTCTTCAGCGCCCCCTCAAATATATTGCATTAGGTCAGATCACGCCAAAGTGAAGTTGGATCTATGAAAATCTGTACACATGATCATCATGAGGCGGCAAACAAAAAACCTTATGATGGCGACGCCCATAAACCAACAGGAAGTCCGCCATCTTGGATTGAAATTTCAAAAATGTTGAGTCATGGTTTTTGGGGCCAAATGAGCTCAAAATCGGTGAACACTATCTAGACAAGTGGGAAATCAAAAGTTATCCAAAATATTTTTGGAAAAGAAGCATTGTTTTTGTGCTACAACGTTGCAAAATTTGCGAAGTTTTCGGGAAAAATTACCACTACATAAATTGCTTCAGCTCAGACATACGAACACTGATTTGGTTGAAATTTGACTCCGACGTCTCCCAGTCCTACACCAGTTTATCAATAGAAATTGCAATTTTTCTCCATAGCGCCCCCTATAAATTCACCTTAACTAAAATGGTTATACTTCACTGATTTGGCTCAAATTTGACTCTGTTGTCAGCCTCACTGTTCTACATCCATTCAACACACATTTCAAATAAGCTGCTCTATAGCGCCCCCCTACATATTCATGCAAATGTGTGCATTTCTGGCAGAATATTGCATCTTGCCCACGGTATGACATCTCGCTGTTGTTGGCGGTCGCGAGGGATGGCGAAGGCCTTTTGAGACTGTTTGCATTTTTAATTATTATTACTACTTTGGTACTTGTTTCATCTACTACTTTCCACTGTGCAATCATCTAATCTAATCTAATCTAATCTGTCTAAACATCATACATTTGGGGACTAACACCACTTACCACTACTTACGTCTGATATTTAAATTACAAATCACACTCACATCGTCTGTGTAATATTGTACAAGTGTTGACGGTTTGCTTACTACATAACAGGTCTCACTCAGACACTGTTATGGTTATCGTAGACATGCCTAGAGGTTTTCAGGCTTTTTTCATGTGTGTGTTGACAGTGGTGTTGTTTACCCAAGCTGAGTCTTGATAGATTGTATGTTTACGACTTGCATAACTCTAAGGAGAAAGAATCACATGACTGCAGGGGGCAACTTTATGACATGTTTTGTCAGAGTGTATGAGTGTGCTGTTCAGCGTGTCTCTGCTGAATGTTTGTGTAAGTGAAACTCATTATTATCCTGTCCTGTCAAACAGATGAATCCCAATATAGCCTGGAAAACTGGACGGGAGACATGTATAAGTTGCACAGACACTTCTTACCAAGAAAACTGCAGAGAATAAGAATTAATCTGTGAAATCTGATGTGGTGTAGGGTCACTCTTCATGCCTGTTTGGATTCAGTGGTGTTGTGTCAGATAAGTGTAATCTTCCTGTAACTATTATCTATAGTGGGGGGGGGGGCTTTGATAGAATTTTGATTCGGTGTTTTAAAATGCAAAAAAAAAAAAAAAAGGCAACAAAATCCACAGACAAGTAACCTTAAAGTGTCAGCTCAGATTTCTTGCAGTGGGTTTATATGTGGGGGTTTATGTATTTATCCATAATCAGTTTATTACCTACAGTGGATGACAGGAAGACTGGCATGGAAGCTCAGCCGACTGTGGGTGGGGGGAGCAGCAAAACAAGTGTTAGCCGCCAGAAAAAGATGGACCTAAACAAAGAAATATTAGTTCAAATATACTGGGTGGAATATTCATCAACAAATTCTGACACATTGACTTCAGGACCTGTTCCAAAATGACACTAACAAAACAATACAACCTAAAAAAAATCAACCTATCACAAGGTTCCTGCGGATCCTTGAAAAGTCCTAAAAGGCATTTGAATTGTTCTAAAAATAAGGCCTTAATTGGGATTAGAATGTCTTGAATCCAATTTTCAAAAGTCTTAAAAATTTTGGGCACATTAGTAAGATTTATGTTGGTTTTAAATAAAAGTATTTGGTAACATTTAGGCTGTTTTTTGCTGCAAGTGTATATTCAAAATGTTAAAGTTATGCTTCCTGATGCAAATGGTTTATGAATGTAGCAGCAACTGGACCAAAAAGTCATGTTCTATTTAAAATAAATAGTTTGGTAAAACTTCCCCCAGTTAATTCATGTGGTGTTTTTTTTTTTTTCACTTTTCAGTTTTGGTTCATTGTTGGCTTGGTCTTGAATTTAATTTCAAACTACATTAAAAAAATAGTCTTAAAAAGTCTTGAATTTAACTTGCCGTGAGTTGTAGGAACCCTGTATTAGTAGTCATCTGTAATATAAAATATAATAATAAAAATGTTACTTCATTCATTACTGAGTAGATTTTCTATATTTCAATACTTGACAATTAATTGATAAATCATTTTGTCGGTGCCAAAGAGGGATAAAAAGTTTGGGCATACTCGTTATTATATACATGTAATGTATTTTAAGTACTTAATTGTAATATTTAGATTCATTTGACTGTTCATGTGATTTTTCAAAGCCACACAATCCCTTTGACAGGGATTATTTTCTGTATGACTGATGTTTTCATTCACTAATTTAGACCCAAACTAAGAAACAGATGTATAACTGACGCAGTGGTCGACCATCATGTCTTTTGCTCTTCAGGGTAAAATTACTGCTGCTTCTTTGTTTTTCTAAAGCAGTCTAGTGACTTTAAAAATGGAGTATAACACCTTCAGTTTTGTTGGAAAAGGCTGTCTGACAGCTTGACAGTAAAGTACAGCTCTGTAGATTTTCTAAATATAGTACACACTTAAATAGACATTGCAATTTTTACACGAGCTGCCTTTTTTGGTGACTTAAATGTGTTTTGCTGCAGCATCTGTCCACAGACGTACGTTGGTATCCTGTCTGCTCTACTTTGAAAGGAGAATAAGAAGATGTGTTTTTTTTTTTTCCTACTGCTCTGTACTGTTTGTTTGCCCTTTTATTGTTGAGTGCTTGTGTACTGTAATGGGTTTTATTATTAACTGTAAAGCACTTTGAAACTGCTGCTTTGAGATGGCTTCTATAAATAAAGTTTACTTACTTACCCAGACTATAGATAAACGTCTCGTACAACCCCAAATCCAAATGAATTTTCCACAGAAAAATAACCACCCACCACAATATAATAAGACGCAGATATTGTCCTGTTCACCAAACTGAATTAAGTTTGCAGCATCATTTTGCTCATCAATGTAAATTTGCATTAAATAATTTTCACACTGAATAGAATACGTTTTCCTGAGTCTAAAAACAGAATGTCACCTGAAATTCAGAGAGTGCCGCCCTCTCACCACTTTTCATTGATGCTCGACAGTCATATATTGAGAAATCCATCAAAGTAGAGAAAGAGAATCCCATTTTTTCTTTGAGTCTCATCCTGCCAGATCTGATTGAAAAATCTTTCATTCTTGCGCTGGCTAATGCACTGCATTCCAATGGCAATAACCTTCTGCAGATTCAGGGATACTTCAAAGATATTCGAAACACCAGCTATCAAATAAAAGTGGAGATGGATTAAAATCGCCATATGTTTTGACATATTTGTGACTCACATTTACAGGATAAAGGCAGCAATAATACAAAGAATAATAAAAAAAAAAAGGACAAAAAGAACACACGTGTTTCCATATCTTATTGGGACCAAGTTTGTACTCATCACTTGGAGGTAAAGCAGCCATTGTTAGTGAGTGTAAACATCTTTAAAAATAAACTAATAAAATGAATAAGAAATAATAATAAAACAGAATATATACATATTTTAAAAATTCACAGTATAATTACAAAGAAAATTTAAATTACAAAATAATACAATGGAAAAAAAATTTAACAAATCAAATTTTAAATAATTCCAAAATCCTGATGGTAATAATAAAAAATTTACCCATTTCCTAACCTTTGACTAATGCATTTTTCACTTGACACCAGTTTCCCTCATGCTTTATGGGGACTTCTGAGAAAAAAAAGAAAAAAAAAAATCAAAAAAATGTATTTTTCACACAGATTTATATTTTACTAGTGGGGACCTTTATATTTAACCCCGATTTTTGGTCCCCATAGTGTCAGAGGTCCCCATGGTGTGACTGTGTAAACATATCAATGTCCCCATAAAGATAGGAATACAAGTACACATACACACTAACAATCACCAACATATTACACACATATTAAATATTAAGTTTAAGTCATATTTGCCAATACACTGCCCTGTATCACCCTGTATATATCTAAAAAAATATTATTGTGATCACTGAGTGGGTAATATTCATATTATAAAGATGTGCAATAATTTGTCTTTTTTCCATTGACTTTGTTTTACACACTATTAATATATTATATTAATATAAAGATGTGAAGGTTTTCAGAGCATAATTTTGGGAAAGGTCTGACACATATATTTAAAGATTGTATTTGTATATACAGTATTTTTCAAAGCAGACATAGTGTTTTGTTCAAGCTCTTACATGGTGGTGCTCTGGGACTTCAGTTATTCTGAAATACATCCATACCATTTACTCATTCTTATATGGGAATAATTTGATATAAAATATTTGACTGTTTATATCTGAAGGTCTACAGTTGCAACATTACCAGGAATTATATAACTAATTGTAGTAGTACAGTATTTTGTCTTAACTTGTTCAGCATAGAAACAATTAGCTCATTTTAACATTAAGGAACATTTTTTTTAGTGGATGAAATTGGTATTTCTGAAGTTTTGCCAATATTGTGCAGCCCTATACTGCCCTGATGTTAATGTTAGAAAATCAGCGTTAACATTTCTATATTTTTTATGTATGTATTTTTATTATTATTATTTTTGTGTTACATCCAGCTTTGTATCTTAAATCTTGTTGAAATCACTTTTTTCCTTGTGCTATATGAGACATAACTGGCCACGGTCAACAACATAGGACTGTGTTTTTGTTCAGATATTGTACATTTGATACCAAAGTGTGTCATATTCAATCTGTTGTACTGTTTGATAATAACACAGGAGATGTGCTGTTGTGTGATATCTGTGATTACAATAAAAGAAGGTTACCTGGGTTATTATGGACATCATTTAGTGTCCCATTGGTGGTTGGTGTGTCATCTGTGCACTTTTATCAGTCTTCTATTGAAGTGCTAATTACACTGGATATCACGCTGCTGATTCAGGAAATAAAGGCCTGTGAATGTTAGAATGTTAGAATGTGTGTGTGATGTAGCTGTTTAAAGACACAATGAGCTGGTTTGAATAAATAGACCCGGCAGTGTCATGTCAGGAGGGTTAGGAAAGGTCACTGATTAAAATTCATTTTCTCATTTATCCTCTCCTCTCTCCCCTCACCTCTCTCTGCTCTCTCCTCTCTCTCCTATCTCCCCTCTCTCTTCCCTCTCTCTCCCCTCTCTCTCCCCTCTCTCTCCCCTCTCCCCCCCCCCTCTCTCTCTCCTTGTCTCTCTCCCCTCACCTCTCTCTGCTCTCTCCTCTCTCTCCTATCTCCCCTCTCCCCCCCCCCCCTCTCTCCTTGTCTCTCTCCCCTCCCCTCCCCTCCCCTCTCTCTCTCTCCCCTCCCCTCCTTTCTCCTCTCTCTCTCCCCTTTCTCTCCTCTCTCTTTCTCCCCTCCTTTCCTCTCTCTCTCCCCTCCTCTCTCTCCTCCCCTCCTCTCTCTCCTCCCCTCCTCTCTCTCCCCTCCTCTCCCCTCCCCTCCTCTCCGCTCCTCTCTCTCCCCTCCTCTCCTCTCCCCTCCTCTCTCTCTCTCCCCTCTCTCCTTAGGTCTTCAGGGCTGTAGGCGTTTCCAGTCCTCTGCAGTCAACTACAGCTCTATGCTACTGGAGGCTGACAGTGAGCATCTTTACGTTGGGGCTCGAGGGGCTGTATTTGCTCTCAATGCCTCTGACATCTCCTCTTCTGCTCTCACGGTGAGCTTGTTTGTTTCTTTGTGGATGCCTCTATACCATATCTCCTACTCTTGCAACAGCTCGATTTGCATCTTACACCCAGGACCTCAGTATTTCATGCTGAGGCAAAATAATTTCTCCCCTTGTCATCCCTTGTGAGAATGTGTCGGTGTTTCATTATTTTTAACTAACTAATTCTCACTGCAGGAGCATCTTCACACATACAGTTACATATTCATGGGGAAAAAAAATAGAAAAACACTGTACTTTTACTATAAACAAAACAGGATTCACACTAACATACATAAATTAATTAGATCTAACAGAGAAATGCTAATTAAAGTTTAAATTACTGCAATGTTTGACAGTCTATGATGAATTGTTTTGTTTCTGTCACTGAACAAACTAAAGTGAAGTTTGGAGACTTTTTAATCTACATAAGGAGAACTAGTTATAATCAGATAAACAGCATGAAGACAAATAAAATTTAAATTATCAAGTATATGCATAAGTACTTTTTAAAGAAGTAATAGGGTACAGATTTAAAACATTTTATAATTTCATTAAGAATTGCATAGTTATTACATTTGCCTACCTATTCCTATTTAAACAGTAAAACACACAATTAGCCAAGTTTGCAATTAGCGTAAACTCAATTAAAATTTTAGTATCTTTATTTTTCAGCTTGCAAACACATTTCTGGAAACGTATGCTCAATTTCCCAAAACTCTTAAGCATAAGTGCGTAATGTATCTTACGTATATGTTGTGTGTGTTGTTGTGTGCAAATACCAAATGATCATCTTGACTGTAAAACAAATCTACCCACGGGTACAAATAAAGTAACCTTGACCCTTGAACCCTGTATCTGCACCCTCACCATGAGTTCAAACTCAAAACTAAACCCATGTAACAGTAAAAATACACACTGCCTTCAGGCGTCATATGAAAACCATTCTACTAAAGTCAGACTTTTACAAAAGTCCACAGAAAAAACATCTGTTACTGTACTAATGAATACATTGTTCAAAACTAAAATACAGTTTTTCTCAAAGACCTAAACACTACTATTAGTTCTACTCAATAAACATTAGAATTAAAGAGAGAAATGCATTTATTCTGCTAAAGTATCCAGTCTGTGCAGTAGTGATAGTAACTAAGTAGAAGTACTTCCTTTACTGTACTCAAGTAGATTTTTTTCGGTATCTGTACTTTACTTGAGTATTTATTTTTCTGGCAACTTTTTACTTTTACTCCTTAAATTTTTGTATAAATATCTGTACGTTATACTCTTTACCATCTCAGAAAATACCAAAAATAAATAATTATATCAGAAGTTGTGACTTACTATATCATAATTAAGACTTTTGACTTTCATCTCATCATTTTGACTTTTTATCTCACGATTTACATTTAAAAAAAAAATCATAATTATGTTTTTTTTTTTTTAAATCTCCTACTTATGACTTTTTAATTTTTCTTAATTGTCCTGTACATACCCACTAAACTCAGCACCATGACCCAATAAAACACATCATCTACACACAAAGTCATGTTTAAAGTCTTTATTTTTGGATACTTTTGAAACCTGTATGATTTTTCCTGCTTAAATAAATATTATTTCATTTATGATGCAGTTTTACTTTTTTTTTTTTTTACTTTTACTTGTTGAATCAGTACTTTTACTTTTACCAGAGTATTTTTTTCACACCAGTAGCTGTACTTCTACTTAAGTACACAAGACGAGTACTTTGAACACCTCTGAGTCTGTGGTCTGGGGCTGACTGGGATTTTTTTTAGCAATATCAGGGTCTTACTTCTATAGGTTCTAAGTACCTACCATACATCGTTTCCTTTCTGAAGATCAGGATTTTTTTTTTCTTATTTGCTTTTTAAATCAGCACCCCATGGAGAGGAACATTGTCAGAGCTGCATGAAATCATTATTAAGTATTTCTGCCCTTACCTTTTCTGTCCATTTGCCCCCTCCACTCCTATGTCCACTGCCTCCACCCTCAGGTCTGTATGAATCTAAAGCAGACAAATGGAACACATCTTATCTGATGTATTTATTTATATTTTATTTATTGACCATCAATGTTTCATTGTGCATATAGCCACAACACAGTGTTTACATAACAATCAGAAAATACTTCAAAAAATGCCCCCCTGCCCACCCCATAATACACCCCCTTCCCCCCACCAATCTACAGAGAGGAAGCAAAAACAAATAACATGGACATAAATAGTACAAATGCAGTTATTAAAGCTGTCAGCAGTAGACATATCTGATTTCTGAGTGAAGACATTTTACTCACAGAGAATTGCATTTAAATTGGGTTTTTGATGCTAAACGTTCAAACAAATTGAATTCATACGTCAAACAGGAGAACAGAGATGAGAATTGGAAAACATATCTGTCTTTTTTGGGAGATTGGTAATTACCTGAATCAGGAATAGTGTTTAAGCAATTGAGGAAAAAAATTAAAAAGTAGTTTATGTATATGTTGGACATAATCAGGGATGAGACCAACATTTTATTTATTTATTTTTCATGCACTATAAAACTTTTTTTTCTTTTTTTTTTTTACACATATTTGTCTTTGCATGCTGATTAAAAATATAAAAAATGGGATCTTATGGAGTGACAAGTCTACTGGTGAGCTCTGAAGCATTTAATGAATTAAATTATTCATCAGGAATGTATTAATCACACCCATTCACTCAGACATGTCATACCATAATGCAGTCATAACAAGTAAAGTAGTTTAAAATAGTTTTAATCACTTTTGGAATTTCATTAGAATCAGTGACATACTATAAAGGTGATGATATATAAACTCTGACTGCATGACTGGCTGCATCATTTCCCATTTACATGTTTTTCATCTGCATTGATTTAATCTTGCCCTCAAACAAATCCACCATGAACATAGCATGGGAAAAGGAAGTCTTCATGTTACCCGTTCAATTTAACAGTAAAAAGACAAACAAAAAGTATACACATTCAAAGCCTTACCTCCCACCGGTTTGTGAAAAGTAAATACAGTATTACTTTTACTTGCCAGTGTTTTATTCTTTATGATGTTTTTGGATGACATGGTGCATTGGATCATTTTATATATGATGGAGCTCTATCTGTCAGTCTTCTAATCTTTGGCAGTGAGTCATTTTCTGCAAGTTCATCATTTCTTTGCAGCATCACATTGAAAATCTAAGAGGGTTTTTAGTTTAAGGGAGAGAATTTTCACATTATCTTTCCACATGTATTAGTATGATAAGCTGAATTAATTAATTTATTCATTCTCCTCCTTCAAAAACTCTATGCAACCATTATTACAAGAACATTGCACTTACTTTCAGCCTTTTTTTTTATTACATCACCATACATACATGTAATAATTCCTTAATGTTACATGTTATAAAACTGCATTATCTATTTTTTTTTCTATTCATACTGCTAATAAGTGTTCTTTAAACATATATTGCTGTAAAAACTGTAAATAAAATTGACTTTCAGCATTTTATAGCTTGTTGTGGGACTTTAACTCTTAATTTGTTTCTTCATTTTTTGTTTTGTTTTTTTTATTGTTTTTTCTGCCTCTTGGCCACATCATCATTGGAAAATCAGAACTGATTCTTAACTGGCCTATTTGGTTAAATAAAAGTAAAATGGAATAAAAAAAAAAGGGAACTAAAACTATCACAGAAATGGTGAGGAATCAAAAGTATAGAAGTATAAAGCTGCACAAAATACTGTACTCCATGTTTGTATTTCACTACTGTGTGTGAGTAAATGTTCTGTACTTCACACATTCCACCACTGGAACATAGACGTGAAGAAATAATATTAAAGATCAAACAACCATTGAAGTTTTGAATCTTCTTCTGTGCTTGTTACCTGATGGAAACCTGACATTAAACTCTCCTGACATTTACATCAATGTTGATGTTTTGCCTCCACTAAAGTATCTGTGAGTGTGTACATAACACTCCCTCTTAACTTCTCCAACTTTTGCTGTAAATACAAAGACAAATTCCTGAGTTATGTAAGACTTCAAAAACATGCTGTTGTTCAACTACAGAGAAAATGGAAGCGTTACAAAGTAAATTTTAGCCTCTGGATGGATGGGTTTTACTTCCATTCATCAACTGCCAGCGTTTTGATATTTTGTAGATGATTATACAATGATGTTAATAATATTAAACTGTCCAACTTTGTGCTCTCGCTCTTAAATAATGTTCTATAGATTGAATGGGAAGCTTCCCCTGAGCAAAAACAACAGTGTCTGAGCAAGGGAAAAGACAATAAGGTACGCATTTATTTGTAGTTTCCCCTCTGTGCTTTCTTGTAATCTTTTGGTCTTTACTTCTCTTGTGAGCGTTGCTGTTGTTTACTTTAGTGTTATAATGGTTTTGTTTTTATTTACCCCTGTAGACCGAGTGTTTTAATCACATTCGCTTCCTCCAGAGATTCAACTCCACTCATCTCTACATGTGTGGCACTCATGCCTTCAGACCTCTCTGTGCATACATAGTAAGTCTTCACACAACACTCTGCAGTGTGTACTCCATGAAATATTTATTTTTTGCTCTCTGCAACCTGTTTGCACTGAGCATTCATCACTGAATTCATCTGCTTGTACATCTGATAACACTGGCCAACATGGTCATTTTTAATGCACTTTTGCTGATAAAAGTTGGAATAAAATATATTGACCTATTCTCATGAAATGTGATTTATTGTTGATAGATAAAATGTAATTTGGACTCACTATGTAATCGTTGCACCAGGTTAAATAAGATTATTGATGTGTATAAATAGGAATAAAAAGAGGAATGTGTTGTGTGAAAAATGTAAAAAAAAAATAAAATTAAACGTCATTTGCGTCATTGACTATTATTTTTTGAGCATTGTATAAAAAGCTCTCTTTATATATGTACTATTAACCAAATAGAACATCTAAACTGCTTTAATTATTACTGAAATATATCATTACATTTAATTTTATTCACATCTCATGAACTGGTTACATTTCACTTAAAATGAAAAAAAAAATTTAGGATATTTTAAAGGTTTTTATGTATCTGTCTATGTTTTAGGCTAAAGTAAAAGCTCTTCTCTTTTATATTTTGTCTCATGTAGAATGAAAAGAAATTTGTGATGTCCTCTCAGCCTGAGGAAGGCCGAGACAAGTGTCCCTACAGTCCAACAACAGGCTACACTGGACTTATAATAGGTGAGTTTATTTCTCTTGAGGTGGGTTGTCCAAGTTGAACATGGTCTAAAAAGTCTTTAATTTGTGAATAATTAAGTTCTTTAACTTAATTATTTGAATTATTTCAGCAAAAATAATCCAACAAAACTGTTATTAACGAACCTTAAACACAAAACCTGGAGCAGAGTCAGTAGGAGTCCATAATGAATGTCTGGGTTATGGTGTGGTTAAGGCAATGTGCTGTAGCGCTGCAGGACCCGATATTAAATAAGGTTGGTTCTCATTTTTGCACACCTGCAACTGTGCAGTGTGCAAAAATGGAGCGATGAATGGAGAGGGACACTTTTTCAGGTATTGGAGGTGCAAAATTTACTTATTTATCAGCTAATGTTTGTCACTTTTTTATCTTTTTGTGATGATAAAAGCTGTTTGGAATTATATTTTTTTATTAAATGTGTCACTATTATTTAAATAAAAACTAGGTTTTGCATTATTTTTAACACTTGGCTACTTTCCTCTATTGTTTATAGTATCAAGCTGTTACTGAAAATATAAAGCTTTAGGTATGAGTCAGTCGTGGATGTTTACCACAGCAGGATGCTGGCTCTGTGTAAGATATTGTGGTTACACAGTCGATACACACAACGATTGTGTCCCAGAGTGGTACAGTGTGTCAGGCAGAGATGTTTTTAATAGGTGCTAGAATAATAGAGGTGTTTATCGCTAAGCTACAGAAGGAGAGGCAAATGTGGCTTATTGACTAGGATTAAAACATGTAGTTCCTCCAACCTTTGTTCTTCCAGATCAGCAGATCTACACGGCTGCTCAGTACGAGTTTAGGAGTTTTCCAGATATTCGCCGCAACTCTCCATCTCCCACACTGAAAACCGAGGATGCACCCACACGCTGGCTGAACGGTGAGTTGGTCTTCAGAAATGATGATGGCTTGTTGTGTCAGCAGGTGGTTGGAAATCTGGTCCATCAAGTCACTTACAAACAGCTCAGCCTCAGTTTCAGTTTTACCCATCAGCATCTTAAATACAGTTTCTCTATCGGATTCAGTAGAAAAGTGAAACATAACAGTCAGTTGAATATACTAATACAGTATACTACTTATATACTATACTATACTACTTATACTTACTTACAGTATACTACTAATATCACTGACATTTAAACTATAGTTAATTATTTTCTTGCATATGCAGGGATAATTCATTTTTAACATGTTCATCCAAATAACATGGATTTTATTAACCATATAATAAATAATTGATGTAGCTCATGTTAGTGTTGCTATAAAAAGCGAGAGAGGTTTAATACACTGAGGAATATAGTATTTAATGCAGACTTGGTGAATCCAATCAGTGACTCCACAAAGACACCTTGAGTTGTAACAATGAATCAATTGGTTCTAAATTAATCTGCAACTCTTTTAATATTCAATAGTCAATGTGCATAATTTTTAAGAGACAAAAAATGTTCTTCTTTTCTGTCCTCAAAGACAGTAAACTGAACATTTTAAGGTTGTGAACTAATCAAGATGTGATGAAAAAGTTATTGACATTTTCACCACTTTCTGCCATTTCATATATCAAACAATTCATTCATTCAGAAAATAAAGAACACATTAATTGATAATGGAAATAATCAAAAGTTGTAGCCTTGTTTAAACTTTGTTGCTGGATAAGATGCAATAAAAAGAAATCACTGTATGAACCATAGATCTTTTTTTCTCTTTCATACAGAGGCTGACTTTGTGGGTTCAGCGTTGGTCAGGGAGAGCGAGGGTAGCAGCAGTGGAGATGATGATAAGATCTACTTCTTCTTCACGGAGAGGACAGAGGAGCAGGCAACGACTTACAGCCACAACAGGGTGGCACGAGTGGCTCGGGTTTGTAAGGTGAGAATAGATCAGATGTAGGGGATATCTGCAGCTGGGAGAGAAGCTGTGGAGTTGTTGATGGTAGGAGTGGGTGCTATAACAGATGATAAGCTGCACGGGGAATGCTCTGGTAACAAGGCCCCGAGGTGATTATATGAACAGACTGTGGCTGATGAATGGCTTTCAGAAACAGTGTGTTTCACAGTGAGAGGGATGGATAACTGCAGGGAAGAGACAGACTGTTAAACATCTTGAACATTGAGTATGAGATTGATTTACATTTCCAGCTGTCCCAGAAGGAGTTAACAACAGTGAAAACTATTTGATAGAATTTTATAGAGTAATAAGTCTGTCATCTTCTCTCCTTCTGCACTAATAAAATCAAATCAGCAGTGGCTTGTGTTTATCGACAAGGTCCACAAAAATATATAAAAATGACAAGGTCAATCCTATTTTGTCGACTCGCATACTTACATTATATTAAATGACACCAACAGTGTTTGTATTGAAACAAGCCATAGTTTCACCCACATTACAATGTCCCTTTTCATTTGGTCAATACCGTCACTCTTCATTTACAAGGAAAGACGGTAAATATTGGATTAAAGTCTGATGAAAGCATCTGTAACAAGTCCTATCCATACAGCTTATATCATATCATGGTATGTACTTGTGCCTTTTAGTTAATTTTTTTTATAAAGCATTATAAAATAGTTTCCTAGCAAGCTAATTTTTCAAAGTATATTTCAACATGAATCTATGCTCCTATAATGTTCCACCAAGTCAATGTGTACAGTAACATATTTACATCCATCTTATTATATACTCCAACTACAACATTTTTTTTTATATTTGTTTCTGCTGCTTGGCTGAATCCACTTAAAGGCATAATTCACTATTTTTCACATGAATTTGTATAGAATTAGTGTCTTTACTTTGGTGCACCCACAGTGACTTACCCCCGACAGTGTTCTGTGAGTTGAGTTCTGGTCTGGTTTTAGTCAAAGCAAAAGTAGTCCCGGCAGGTTTCCTGGGGTCACAAAATTAAAATGTGTGTCTTCTCAGAACAATACGTGTTTGAATGAGTGATTTATTTGCATAACAAAACTGTCACGGAACAAAAACTCACACCTCATAATTGTTTTGAGCTACTTTCTTTCAATAGTTATCAATGCGCTAGCGTCACTGCTAACAGCTGTGTTCCTTAGCAATCTACTTTTATCAGTTGTTTGACAGTGTTTGCATCTGCTATGTGCAGGGGCACAGCCGTTAGCAGTGACAACGCTAACGCATTGATCGCTATTAAGAAAAATCAGCTCCGAGCAATTACGAGGTATAAGTTTTTATTCCATGACCGTTTTGTTATGGTATAATAAATAAATCACTCATTCAAACACATATTGTTTTGAGAAGACACACATTTTAAGGAAACCTGCCGGGACTACTTTCGCTTTGCCCAAAACCAGACCAGACTCACATGACACTGTCAGGGGTAAGTCAGTGTGGGTGCACCAGAGTAAAGACACTGATTCTATACAAAATCATCATCAGAAATAGTGAACTATCCCTTTAATACAGAAATCTAAGCACAAACTGATGTGATAGAGCCAGACTAGACTACAGATAGGTTACTACTGTGTTTCTCTTGGCCTTGTGCAGCTTTTCCAATTTCACCACCTGAAATAAATTCACTTCACAATTTCCATGTTTAGCTTGCTGAAGGACACACTTTTATACACACACCTGTGGCTTTCAGTAGGGAGTCTTACCTATGGGAAGCCATAATCTTATTGACTGTATCATTATTGCTTTCCCTTGCCATCTGTTGCACTCTTTAGGTGGTGTACTTCCCCTAATGTGCAACCTTGAGCCAAGAGTCCATATTGCCTTTACCTGATCTGACCCTCTCCTCTCCCTTTGCTCCACTTCCACCTCCTCCTCCTCCTCCTCCTCGCCTTTTCCCACAGGGGGACAGAGGAGGTCACTTAACTCTCCAGAAACGATGGACGTCCTTCCTCAAGGCCAGGCTGATGTGTTCTTTGCCCGAGTACAACTTCCACTTCAACATGCTCCGCAGCGTGTTCGTCGTGCCTGGCCACACACCGCAGGCTACTCTTTTCTTTGGCATCTTTGGACTAGAGTGGTGAGTGGGAGCTTTGGTGTTGTCAGCAGCTGAGGGGGCTTTGAGAATGCAAATGTAAATGAGCAAGTCAAAGATAAAAGAGAGCAATCGATACGCTAAGACATTCACAGATGACAGAGAGGGACGAGATGAAAGGGAGGGGGGAAAGACAAAGCCAGGAGAACTTTTTCGTCTCAGCATTGTAGAAAAAATAATCAATTGAAGGAGTTTAAGGAGAGAATATTAATTACGATTTAGATTTAGATGAGCTACAAAGAAGCTTAAACACTTCTCCAGAAACATTGTAAAATGTTTTTGCATTAGTGAGCTGGCTTTTAAGAGGATCATTTGCTGAATTTCTTCTTTACCCTTTATGCTTTGCCTTGAATAAAGGTTTCTTTCTAAATCTGATGCACCTTTTCTCTCAATGTTCATTTAAAAATAATGTCATGTTCTGTTACATTGGCTAACATCCATTAAGAGCTGTATTTTGTTTTTAAGATGTATTACCAGAATATGAGCTTCTATTATTTGACTTCTTGTAACTCCTCCATTTCGTAGTTCTCTGCTTTTCCCTCCTACTCATCCCAAACATGCATCACTTCTTATTATCTCCTTACCATCTCTGCCAGTGCCCCCACCCCCTGTCCCCTGTGCCTTCATCCCATTTGTCTCTTTCTATCTTTGCAATTAGGTGAGTGTATGATGTACTGTACCTACACTACTGTCGCTATGACAACCCTGGGTTTACCGATGTTATTGTATATGACTTGTAGTCTGGTCTTTCTCACTCCTCGTGTGTGTGTGTGTGTGTGTGTGTGTGTGTGTCTGTGTGTGTGTGTGTGTGTGTGTATTTTTTTTTCTGTCATTAGGAAGAGTGTAAAAGCGTCTGCAGTTTGTCGCTTCTCACACTCTGAAGTCCAAGAGGCTTTCCAAGGACCCTATATGGAGAACCAAGATTCTGGCTCTAAATGGAAAGAATACACTGGGAAGATACCTGACCCACGCCCTGGAACGGTAAAACATCCCCAAAAAAAAGGCACCGCTGCCCTCCCTGTTCTGAAAAGGCCCCCCAGCACTATTCATCCTTTGTATTCATAGATGGTAAACAAAAAAATGGAGGCAACCATCATGATGTCACCTTTTGTTTTGTTGACTGACTGATGTTTTGAAGAATTTTGGCGCTCACAGTTGATTCTTTTATTTTTTTCAGAAATGAGCCTCATTTCATAAAAGGGTGGAGCAAATGAAGCACAATAGACTCACAAATCTAAAATGACTATTAAAGAAATGCTTCTGTTAAAAGATCAAATAATTAACTTGCACTGTATTAACACATAGTTCCAATCTATGATAAAATAACAGTGATGTCACTTTTGCGCAATGCACAAACCCAGCAAGTTATTATCTAATTCCAAGTTAACATTGGCTAATATACTAATAATAACATAGCTAAAAGCTAGGTTTTGTGATGAGGTACCAGTAACCTTGATGGCCTTAAGCGGTCATTTTAATAACTATAGCTTCAGTTTATTTTCTCAGCCTTGGAGGTTGCTGTTTCTTTGTAATCATGCAGGATTCACTCCAAAAATCCCCAACAGAGAGCAGATGAAGTCATCATTCAGGCAGATGCATAAAAGGCAAAGGCGAAGGATGCGATGGGGAGAGAAAGATAAGAAGGTTGAGTGACATCTTCTAGAAAAAGGCTCTAAACACAACCAGCTTATGTCACTGAAACTCTTTTCCATGGTGATTAGCCTCAGGCTGCAGCTTTGGCGACAATGGCTTAGTGTGGCAGCCAAGGCCATGGCATCGTTAGAAAAAGCAGACGTTATCCACTGTAGTGTGACTTCAACATTTTGCAGGACTTTATTTGAAGTTTGTGGGTTGCTGTTAAAGAGATACGGTCAAGGGTTTTAACTTAGGAGCGTGAAAGCCTCTTAGATGAGTTGGCTGAAATAATTTGAAAGGGACAAAAGGAGAAGTATTTGTCATCGACAGGTACAGAGTGAGCTGAGCCCAGCGCTTGTCAGCACAAGCAGACTGCTGAATTCACTCACGCAAATCACAGTCTTCGTCATGTTAGCATATTCTCCTTGATCCTTTAATTTTCCCAGTACCCCATCTAGCTATGTCCACCCTCTTCTATTTTCCTCTATCCATCTATTTACAGATGACTGCATCACAAATGAGCCAAAACCCAAATGTGTGATTCCTTTCCTACCAGCACGGCTTGTCTTTTGCTCATTTCCCAACTGCTCATCCGTCTCTTTGGCTCATTTTCCTCTAGTGTATAACGGACACTCTGAGGGCCAGAGGCATCAACATCTCCACCTCTCTGCCAGATGACGTGTTGGACTTTGTCAGGAGACATCCTCTAATGTCTCAGCAGGTTCAGCCCTTAGACAAACGGCCCCTGTTGTTTAGAAGGACTACAGACTACACACAGATGGCCGTACACATGATCCAAGGCTTAGATGGACAAACGTACCATGTACTATACATGGGTACAGGTATGTATAGATGTGCGTCAAGTGTAAAGGGTGCTGAAAGATAAACATACATTGTAAGGTGCAGGTTTTTGACACTGATTTTCAGATTGTTAGATTATTTCTTACTATTGTCAACAACTGGTGAATTTGATTCATTCATTTATGACATGACGGACATAAAACCAACAAGATAGGCAATCCATCTAGTGAACAATTTGTTGTTTGTAGTCAGAGTTAGATTATTTTTCCATGTAACTCAGCTGTTAATGAATTGAAAGTGCCTCAATCATTTTCTCACTTGAGAATTGTATTCATCATCATTATATCTGGCAGAAAAATGTTGCTGTATGCCAAAAAGGCTCTGACCCTCCTCAAAGGATAAGCCTGCTAGAACTGGCAAAGTACATTTTCTTTCTTATTTGTAACAATTTGTATGAAAACAGCCCTGCTAGGAACAGAGTGATCTAATAATGAATATAAGAATGTTCTTGCATTCAAAGCCATATTTTTTTCCTCACTGTGCTCCTTCCATTGTTGTCCAAAATATATTAAAGCTATCTTGTTGGTGTATAAAAACCTCAAAAGTCCACCACATTTGTATTAATCAGTGGCTGAAAATAGCTTTGAACTAATTCAGTGGTGTTCAGTTGTGTTGGAAATATTTTGGCCTTTTTAAATTACATGTTATTTGTTTATAATGTGTTTTCTTTAAGAATGAAATGTATCTGGGTGCTCTAGACAAAAAGAGGAAATCAAAATGGACAAAAGATAAATATCATATTATTAATGTTTTCATTTAATTTATTTAATCTAAAGAAATTTGAGTGAAAAACAAGCCCTCCAGCTTGAAATGTTCCTTCTACCCATGCTGCAACAAAAGAAACAAGTCGTGTCAGGCACAACAAACCCCACCCCTCACATATGTTACCCATTATAGGTAAATGATTTTAAAACTTCATAAAAAGTTTTAACTTTGACCTCCTTTTTCTAAAGTGTAATAAGTATCAATCCAATTTGGTATGAATTCAACCATTTATTGTGCTGCTACTCATTTGAAATTTAGCCCATTTTAAGGAAATGGGTAAAAAGATTTTAAAAATTAATTAAAAAAAAGGGAACTTTGATCTACTTTTCCCAAAATCTAATCAGGTGTATTCTGGATCACTCATGAAATATAAACCTAATCTGGTGTGAATGTAACCAATAGTTTGGTGCTATATTGTTAATCAAATAAACAGATAAACAAACTGAACCAAAAACAATAGCCCTTGCCTTCCTTGTATGATGGAAAATATGAATCTTATGTCAGGCGTCCTCTAGATGAAAGGTGGACGCCGTTCATCTGGAGGATCTTTCATCAACTAAAAAGAGTAAAACCTTAGCTGTGGAGTAGCATATAGAATCAGGGTGTGCTCATTCTAGTTTTGTTTCCTACATATCTCTGTCAGATGAAGGCTGGTTACATAAAGCTGTTGAAGTTGACGGTCACCTCCACATTATTGAGGAGCTGCAGGTGTTTGAGGAACCACAGCCTGTTGACAGCCTGCTGATCTCTGACAAACAAGTATGTCTTAGACAATCACACACATCCACAACCTGTAAACCCCTTCTCACCATATTGTAATCAACTTTCTCCTCTCTAGATGAGTGTGTACATTGGCTCTTCATCAGGTGTGGTGCAGCTGCCTCTGTCCAACTGCGGCAGATACACTACCTGTTATGACTGCATCTTTGCCAGAGACCCTCACTGTGCCTGGAACGGAGCCCAGTGTGTAGAAATGATGGCGCAAGTAGACAGGTGTGTAGTGATGTGATTGGATCAGGTGATTTAACTGCTGCAGGTGCCCTTTCGTGTGTTTAAACTCAAGTATCACTGTGACCTGTCAGAGCGTCAGCTTATAGGGCTGTTGCATAATCACGGCACTGGCAGAAACTTGTAAACATAGTGTGCAGCTGTGTGTAATGATTAAACTTGGCAGATGTGCTTACTCACTACTATGCTGTTATGAAGGCAATAACTGGGAGATATATAGTATCATACAAGTCTGGAAAAAATAAGTGAACACTGCAAAAAATATCACTGTGTCTAACTTTACCAATCATAGGTATGTATTTCAGTAAGATTTTTACTAGTTTAATTACTGACAACATTTCTCCCAAATTCCAAATAAAAAATATTGTTATTTAGAGCATGTATTTACAGAACATGGTCAGAATTTTTAAAAAGGTGCAGTGTTTTCAGACCTCAAATAACACAAAGAAAACCAGCTCATATTAATTTCTAAACAACACAATGCTAATTTTAACTTAAAGCAATAATTCCGCAGAAAACTACTTTTTTACGCTCCTTTTGGAATCTGATGGGTCACCCCGAGTTACTGACACATGCTGCGTTTGCTGTGTGGCGTGTCACCTCCACTGGTCATATTTCCCATTTATAGAAAACAACACAGAGAAACGAGTGACTCAGAAAAAGCCTGTCCACTACATGTCACAAGGACATTGGTGTCACCCATGTGGGGTTAAGCCAGTCCCCCATTGTAGCATTATTATTAGCATCTATAAGAGAAGAGTAGCTGCTGCACAGACTTGAAAAAAATGGTGGAGCAAACTGGTTCATGTGCTCTCTGTGGAAATAAAGTGTCAGAGCACAAGTCCAGTAGTTTTCAATAGTTTTTTTTTTTTTATTCCAGTGGCGTTTGTGGTAATAATAGTTTTGTTTTTGCCTATTGTAAGAAGATAGTGATGGCCACAGTAGCAGTGTTTATACATCTTTTTCTTAAATAAGTCATGGGTCAGGGGTTTATTAAGTAGTAGTAGTTTCTTGATTTTTTTTTTTTTCCAGACCTGTTTGACATGAGTTCTGTTCATGCAGTTCTCTCAATCGCCAGCAATTAGTAACTGGCTTTTTAACACTGATCATACTTGATAAGTACCTATCATAGAATTTAATAACTACTGTATTTTTTATTTATTTCCTTTGCAATTGTATATGTATTTCTATTTCTGTAATTGTTATTTGTGTCCTGCTGTTTTTTCTTAGTCTATCCTTTCATGTTTTCACATATGTGTCATTTTTTTCTTCTGTTTTTCTTCTAGTACTGTACTTCTTCCATTTTGGCTTTTTCTTCTCGCATCCATAATGTAGTTCAAATATAAACTTCATGGATGTACCTTCTCTCAGACTTACAACCAGTTTTAATACAGTCTGACTTAAAGAAGCGGAGAGGTTTTAAACATAATAACTACTAACAATATATGTGAATGTTAATCCAAATATGAAAGAAATGCTGGATCTCCCTTTTCTGCATACCCAGTGTTAAACTAGTCTGAGTTGACAAAGCTGTTTATGTTGATTTTAAGTCCCTGAATAGAACAGATTGTTAATTGAACTCCGCCCATCACAGCCATTACCCAATCACAGCTTAGCATCTGTTAGTGCACATCTAGGTCAAGCCTGTTGAGCTGTGTGTGTGGAGCTGTTGAAATAGTGAAGAAAGAGTTTTAGCTTTTCCAAACAATGTGAGGCATGAATTCACACTGGGCTTATCTGCTCAGATATTCTCTAAGCAATTGTAACCAGCTTATTCAATTCTACATTTTATAAGAAATGTTAGTTTGGACTAGTAAATGTATCATGTGCTATTAAAGAGCAGGGGTAACAACAACTATTAGTGGGTGATAAAGCATGCGTAGTTGATTTAATGTTAAAACATGTAAATTGCATTACTTAGATTTCTTTTTTGGCCTCATTGTTGTTTCTTTGCCTTCACAGATCTACATTAATCCAGGACATCCAACACGGCAGCAGAGGATGTGAGAACACACAAGATGGTAAGCAGAGATCTCATTGTCTGCTAGGTGCTGCTGCCGCAAAAAAGAAAAGGAGAGTTTTCTTTCAAAGTGGTGAATGATAAAAGAGAGATTAAAATAGAGAATGTTAGGAAGTACTACTAGACAGATGTCATGAGACTGCACCAATTCCTCCTTTCAAAGTTGGTCAGGCATACATACTGTGGTCCTGTCCTCTCTTCTTTAATCACATTTTGTGATCTATATTCAAGGCAGGAAAATAGTTTCTCTTTTAACAGTTTCAATCTGGTAATTGTGCCATCTTCTGTCACCACATTGTTCTCACTGGAAAAGGTAATGTGTTTCTGGAATCACTTAGTTTGGATAGTTTTAGTCAATTCATTAGATCTTTGGCAATTAAGACTAACACATGTCAGACGCTCAGTTGTAAGTAAACTTAATTCAATGCAATAGGCATACATTTATTCTGAAAATACAATGCATGGTGCAATTTTTTTTTAAATCAGTTACTGCCTTTATTGACAAAGAGAAAACACTATCATGTTAGAAGCCTCTGTCAGACCAAAAATTATATAAAAAAAAACCCAAAACAACTACACTCATATTCTGTAAATCATATTAAAGCAATAATCTCAAAGAGTTGAATGAAATGTGTGACATTTTAATGAAGATAAAGACATATTTAAAATATTTATGTAATATTATTTGAGCTTTTGGAATAATCTGTGATAAAGCAGTGAAAAGTCTACATCTGGTGCAAACATGATATCAGGGTGTTGCTGTATGCAAATTTATTCAGTGACAACAAAATTCTATTCCTTACAATTAGCATATAAATGAACCGCATCTGACGTTGAAAACCATTCTGAAAACATTTCATATCCCAACAGCAGAATACCCAAAGGTCACGTTGAAGGACCATCATCTTGAGTTAAATAGCAGATCATCCACTCGCCTGCTGTTAACATCACACTCTGTCATGTACAGGTTAATATGCATGACAGCCACATTCATTTAACCTCCTTCATATTATTCATGAAACACTGTTTCGTGAATAATATGTTGACATGTCACAGCCATAACCTTTATATTCATACTCGTATAGCTCCACACCACACAGGTGTATTTGATATTTTTTCATGTTTTGATTGAACACTGTATGACCCAAAGACATGCAGTGTAAGATTGTTCCTGTTTTCTTCAGTAACATTTTCAGGAATTTAAAAATCATAACATATGGGCTAAGATGCGTGTGGAATAATCAGTGTTGATTATGCAAATTTCCAACTGTCAGGTTGATATACTGTGTTCTGTGAATTATGATGTTTATGTAAGCGGTTACACTTTCATCATAAACTCAATCTGTGATGGAGCAGTTGAATAAACAAAAAAACAAAGGAGAAAATGTGGATGTTCTTGCATGATAGTCAGTGTAAACCATGAAACCAGACTGAGCATTTGTGTTTTGTGTTGTTTTGTCAGATGTTGTTCAGAGGAGCCGCTCTGTACGGGTGGGTGATGACGTGCTGCTGCAGTGTGAGCTCAGCTCTAACCTGGCGACTCCACTGTGGACCCAGGACGACCGTGAGCTGCAGGGCTACGGCCTCAACTCTGGCTTCAGAACCGGCACCGATGGTTTGCTCATCATCGAGGCCCGGCAGGACCAGAGTGGACAGTACACCTGTTACGCTGTGGAAAACAGTGTCAGAGTTGCCATGGTTACCTACAATGTCACCATCCGTGTGGACCTGCCCCCTCCTCCACCTGTTGAGCCAACTGAAGACCTGTACAACATCTTTCTGACTTTCCCAGCACCAAGTGAGTCCCCCTCCTCGGAGAGACCCCTTCCTCCTCCCCCAGCCCCATTGCTGCCCACCTCAGACCTGCTCAACCCCAGGAACATGGAGGCCATGTACCTGTCCCTAATCACCATCCTCGGGGGCCTGTGCATGGTGCTCACCGTAGTCCTCGTCTATGTTGGCTTCTGTCTGCGAGTTGGTCACAGGGGGAAGTACTCCTTACGTGCCGCTGCTGCTGCCTACCCCAACAGTAAAAGAACCAGGAACAGAAAACACCACCGTAACTCTGCCCACATGGAGCTCAAAACCATTTCCAATGGTAATGGTATTTGTAATGGAATTTCCAAGCAGTACAACGGTGACATCCATGAGGGAGGCTTTCTACAGATTGTTCCAGGAGAAGGTCACACATCGCACAACAGGGAATCTCCTCCCCCAGCCCCTCCACTCCCACCCACCCCTCAGCTTCCTTCCCCAGAGGCTGACTTCCCCACCGGCCTGTCGGCCACTCTGCCCAGCGTCCTGAGGAGGATGAACGGCAACAGCTACGTGCTCCTGAGGCAAAGTGACTCGGACAACTCTTCGCCACTCTGCTACTCCTTCGCCGAGGAACTCAACAAGATCTTAGAGAAGAGGAAACATACTCAGCTGCTGCCTAGGCCTGATGAGAGTTCGGTGTAGGAAAGCGTAGCGCCCCCTGTGGTGGGAAAACTACAAAGTACTGAGTGGTGCTAAAGTGCCTGCCATATGACTACTGTTGCTAAGAACTACAGCAATAACAGTCTTATCTGCATTCTTGGATTTTTCCAAGTTCACTTGTAGACATTCCTGCTTTTTGAACCTTTTAACTGTTCATTTACAAACCCATGAAAATGAAAAATCATGATGAGGGAAATTGCATGAAATAGATAAAAGAATTTTTCTACCTCAGGTAAATGTTGTCCAGAAGGAAATGCAAGGTCAAACTGTAGTATGAACACCACATACAGCTCTGATCCGCCGAGCACAAACAAAACACAGACTCATGGGAATACACATGGAGCTTAATGCATGTACATGTGAGGGTCTCTGCACCGTGGCAGCCATGTTTGTCTTGTTTTTAACTGAGAGGGCAGCTAGCCAAATTTTGTTTGCACTGACAACTGCACAGATGGCCTATGCATTTTTTAAAGTGTGTCATTCACACTTTATAAGTATTGAGGCTAATGGACACGGTGATAGGAGGATTTTTTTTTTTTTTTTTACAATGTTTTTTATTTTAATTCTGACCAACTAACTGCAATAAGCCTGATATAACAATATACAATAACTGATGACAGCACACACTTTACACCAGCTGTTGTTAAGAATGGTGAATTAATCATTACTTACAATAAATTAATATTCATACAATGTTTTATTTAATATAAAAATAGAAAATAATGATGACATTAACATAACATTTTAACAATATAAAAACAAATAATACATGAATACTTATTTATCATTAATATTATAACGGTTCAGTAGATCATAGAACCTTGGTATTGAGTGGATAAATTATTCGATTTTAGTAGTGTAAGCTTTCATTTAAATGGTAAATATAGATTATTTCACCATTTTTAAGACTTTTAGAGGATTACTGGACACCTCAATATGTGACAGTATTATACATTTGATGCACTTTAAATATGTGTTTTAAAGCGCTTTGGTAAAGACACAGACTCTTGAGCAGAAAATGAAACTGCAACAAGTGAATTATGCCACACAGGAAGTTTTAATTGGACATTTTTCAGTGTGAAGTGTTGAAACGACAGAGGACGCAGCTGTGTATACCTGATCTGTGTGACAGAAGTGGATAAGAAGGAAAACACCGACCACGTCTCAGCAGATCCTAGACCCAGCACAGAGTGGCCTCCTGCATGAGACCATAACAGACTGTGGGCCACAGAGCTGCAAAAAAGCATCAAAGGTAAACAGTTTTTATGTCCTCCTAACCTAACACGTCAACCCCTGCACTGGCACTTTGCCAAACAAGCACTTAAAGGCATGTACTCAGGTTAAAGTGCGCATGTTCACCTCAGTCATGTTTTACTACAGGAATAGAACAGTGTTTTGGGAAAATAATTAAGAAGATATAGGACCTAGTTTGCTCACAGTTTGTTGATCAGACTTCTGGGCTGTTTATCATTTGTGGAAAACTTTCAGAGGAATTCAGATAAGCCAAAATAAAACATCTGGTGTGGCCTGATTAACAGTTACATTATCTCAGACAAGTTAATCTCACATCATAGTCCATTTATAGAAAAAAAAAAAAAACTTGATAGGTTGAAATGACAGGAATTTAAATGACCCAGGTTTAATTTTCTAGAAATGTGGAAGACATGAAAGCTTAAATAGAAGTTAAACTGAGAAACTGTCCTTAAACAGACCATCATCTTTATGCTGGTACAGTGGTTACTTCCTCGCCACTATCCTCTGCTGCCTCTTGCTGTTGTTTGGTTGTTAGAGGGCAGTATTAATTAAAGTCTTCTGACAAGTCTGACCTTATTGTTCAGCGCAGAAAGCAGTAGGGAGAAAACATATCCTCCCAGGGATGAAAGTACACAACACCAAGCTTCTTTTTATTTTCCCCTTGGCCTCAGATGGAGCTACTATTGTATTATTTCTGCTTTTAGAGTGGGAGATGCAAGGACAAACCTAACACATACGAGTATGTATAGTAGGCTTTCTATAAGTATTACTGAACAACAGATGAGCCGTCAACGCTCTTGCACAAATGCACATTTCATTTAATCATTAAGAACTTCTCTGTGATGTGAGGGTGTGAGATCTGTGCTGCAGTGATTCACAAAGGGCTTGAAGAGCAAAGCTTTTCAGTCAGTGGCACTGATCAAAGACATGAGGGGAGAAGGACGCAGCTGCACACTCCACACATTAAAAGCCTTCATTAAAGAACTCATTTCAAAGCACAAATCAAGGTGAACACAGTAAGAGTTTTATTGTCAAAGTTTTACTAGACGCATGTATGGTGAATATTCACACCTCTATATACTGTGCTGCTGGAGGATGCATGTTTTGTTTTTATAATGTTATTCTACGACCCTCTAGACCATTGCGACAGCTCCCGTTCACTTTGAATGGATGTTCCCAGCATTCTGCCGGGCAGATTTTTTTTTCTCGCCATTAACGCCCGCTGCCAATGGCAACGAGTTTCGTCACTTCAGATTCACTGTACCATATCACTCCGCAGGTAGTTCGGCCCCTTTGAAAGTAAATATTCACCACGTTGTAACAGCTATTTTATCCAGTCTGTTAAGAGTAGTAGCAGTAATAAGCTGTAATAACTGTAGAATAAGCAGGATAATGTATTATCCACGCGTTACTATTGAAAATTGTAATCTAACACCCCTTCGCCTTCAGCGTCGGGGTGTTGTTCGGCCCCATAGGGAAATATTTTTCTGATTATGACATGTGCGAGATTTGGATTATAGTGTAGAGAACTTATGCAGCATCGTCCACACTCTCTTGTCTAGGATCACCAAATTCCAGTGGAATAAAGAAATGTAAAAAAAATTTGCAGGACCTCCAATATGACCATCGTGCACACATACATTTATTTGATTTGATTTGAATGCTTTATTTCGAAAATGTGCAGAATGCAACAATAATCAATACAACAATAATAATAGTAATGATAGTAATAATAATACACAATGACATGTCCGAAAAGGAGTAGGATGAAGCATAAACTTATTTAATCCTACCCCTTCTTCACTTCCCCAATAACCTGAATTCATCTTATAGCAATAGAGTGCATAGTACAAAAATGATAATAATAAAAATAACAATAATAATAATAAATAATTGAAGTACTAAACATATACATGTATACAAAAAAACTAAACGGTACACAAAAAAAAACCAACAAATGAGCAGATAGGAAAGTAGGTAACAAATAGAATTTTTTTCCCCCTAATTTGTCTTCATTTTGTTCAAATTTTTTTGCGATGTTGATGCTCAATCTATTGTGCAGCTTTAAAAACTCTTTCAATATGTCTTACAATGAATGTTCTTTCCTTTTGCAGGTCTGACACGGCTGGTTCGACTCCCCCACCCTACTTCAGATGGATGTGCTTTTAATGAACAGTGAGTGCTGTGGTTATGGTACAGATTAAGCAGAGTACAGAGCAGCTGGATACGAGCATGACTGCATCTTTACCTTCAGCTCTGCTTCCCTCAACTGGAATCTAAATGACTGGCTGCAGCGTCTCACTCAGCATTTGCTCTTCAGGCAGCAGTTCTCCGTGCGCAGTGTCCTTTACTCTGATGCAAACTTGTTAAACCAAACTCAACGTGAGATGACCCTTTTTCTTAAATTGCTGCATGAATTAAGTTTCAACACTGTCCCCTTTTTTTTCTTCTTAAAGTCAAGGTAACAACAAGGATAACTCATCTAAATATACAAGAAAAGTGCCACGGTTTATGTGCTATGGGAGCTGGATTTAAGGAATCTGAAAAGACAAAAAAAAAGTATTTATTTTGTAATTTTGTACATTGTTGTTTTGAAGTTATTGTCAATGTTGCTGTTAAAGTGCCACTTGTAAGATGCCTTCCTGACACAGAAGGGGGTCGCAGTGTTGCACATACTGTGATGAAATGTACACGCATGGTAGCCAGAAGCATGCAGGGGCTATACCAGCAAAACTCAATATTTATAACCTATTAACATGAAGGGAAATACACTCATTTACATTCTCACTTTAGGGCCATTCAGCTTTTCTGTCACTTTTAATGTCCACTCTATTTGCATGTTACACCATGCTTGTGCACACAGCAAATGAAACTCTTGTGGTAAATAAATAAATGGAGCAACACAACACTGGGTTCACTCACATTTCAGCTATAATGAAATCAAATAAAACTTTGTACCTCATCCTTGAATGAATGAATATCCTTTATTACCTCCACCAAGGAGGAGTTAAATTTGGGTTTGTCTGTGTGTCTGTCTGTCAGCAAGATTATGCAAAAAGTTCTGAACGGATTTTGATGAAACTTTCAGGAATGAGATAATGAGTCAAGGAAGAACCCGTTAGATTTTGAGCAATGAAGGTCAAGGTCACACTAAAGGTCAACGGCTAAAACATCGCTGGTAATATCTCAGGCTTCAGACAAGATAGAATTAGATGGGGGGTTTTTCATTCACATTGTCTCCTCTTCAGACATCAGATGGTTCAACACCTATGGCTCGATCACGTCACGTTATGTCATATGACGCCATATCAAGGCTTGGCTGAGTTCTGCTGTCTCTGACTGCCTTGTTGTCACTATACTCATGTTATAATGAGATTCATGCAGACACCACCTGAGTGCAACATAAAATAAAAAAAACAGAATAAAATTAGAACATACAAATATTATTTGCTTTGCTTTTAATCTTCTCTCAAGTTTCACTGAGAGAAGATGAAACAAATAATTTACTCCCCATCGATGTGTCGGAGCAGAGTTATTGTCTGTAATATCGAGGAAAAGGTTGTGTGCTGTACATGAGCTGGGAAAAAGGAACAGACAGGAAACATAAGGTGTCTGCATTGTTACTGGAAGTCAAAATGAGTTTTTGCAGCAGTGCCTGAGGCTGTTTAACAATAAGGCACACAGTGGTATGGGGAATGCTGCTGCAAGATGCACATAGGACTCCTACACATCCAAGACAAAGATACTCTTTAGCCTCCTACGTTTTTTTTTTGCCATATTGTGACCCTGCTGATCCATTTTACACAAGATTTGTCAAATTTCACAATTTGGTCAAAAATATTCAGTCGACTTCGCTTAAGGCTAGCAATATGTACATTGATTTTTTAAAAAATTACCCCAGGATTTTTTACTTTAACATGAAAAGAGTGGAATACAGTAAAGCAAGGAAAGGCAGGTTCATTTCTATGGAGAGGTTAAGTCACGGCCTTCTACTTCCACTCCATGGGTGCTTAGCTCGCAAAAAAAATTGAATGGGACTGAATGGAGCGATACAAGCTAAATTTTGATTCCATTTGAAAAGTGATCTGACATTAATGACAAATATTATACGTTAGGTTTTATGTGTATATATGTTAGGTTTTATGTGGGCTAAGTAAGAAACTACAATGCGTCGCGCATTTAACGTCACACTCGGTTCAGCTGTGCTGTGGAGTCTGTGGTGACGTCACATGAGCGCCAGGCGTGTAGTCCAGAATATTAATGGCTTTTTTTTACTCGCAAATGAATCTGCCGTTGGTTAACAGAAGCAGTTGAAACACCCATCGATAATTAGCATTTATTATAAGGTACAACATGTGTGTGATTCAGGGCACATGACAAACCAGATACGATTTTAGCATTTTATTTCCGATTGAATACCATTCATTCATTTTCCGATTTTAGGCCCCACGAGCCTCCCGGAAGAGGCGGAGACTTGTTGTCACGCCATAGAGCGCCTCCATTTTGACGGTGCTAATGCTAACCACTGAACTGCCAGTAACATTAAACTCCTCCAGAAGCAGCAATAAACCAACAATGCCTGAGCGTTGTTGTACAGTCTGATGCAATAAAAAAACGTGACCCTTTTAAGGGAATCGCCAAACATCGTATTCTAAAAGAAACAACACGGAGAAACAATTAACAGGCAAAACACTGAGGACAGTGTTTGGTGACAGCTGAGGACAGTGTTCTAACCCACCACCACGAGGCTTTGCAGTCTTTAACCTTGGATCAGGTAAATTCCACTCCTGAAAGTAATTAAATGCAAATATAGTTTGGCGTTGGACTAAAATGTATAAACTTTCTGTTAACAAAGAAATCCAGCACGTTTTTGTGTGCACTCGCAAACATTAGCATTAGCCTGATCCTGTGTAGTCAGTAGTGAAAGGAACCCTGTCAAAGCTGCAGCACACTGAGTGGACAAACAACTACTAAAATGTGTAAAATTACCTAATAATTAGTATTGTACATAAAAAGTACTCAAATATATATTTAGGTTGTGGTTTTAGCACTGAGAGCACTAAACCTTGTGTCCCTGGTGCTCTCTGAAAACGTGTGTTTTTGTTTATGTCAAGCACTTCCATGTTATGAATAACACGCTGTGTTCTCCCCACACTGGGATAAATTACAAATATATGTGATGAATTAACTGTGACACTTTGCTGCAAGAGCATGCAGAGGCCTGTAGTCTTAATTTTTGCCTTTCAATCCCATAAATGTAGTAAAATACAAAGTACTGTGTGTCTTACTCTTAGATATTAAGGAGAAGAAAGAGAAAACTGGGTAAAATAGGAGTATTCAGGAATATTTTTGGAAAATGTGTGCATTCACAAAATGTGTTCTTAGTTATCATTGTTTTTCCATATTTTTAACTCTCATTTTCTTTGTGAAACACTCAATATACACTCACAGTTACCTGAGTCATCATTAAATATCCTGGTCTTGGAACAATAATCAGATACTGTATTTCTATCTTACTTTTACTGCTTTATTAGTTCAGATTTCAGCAGCCCTGGGCCAATTCACATAGATGAAAAATTACTCTACAGAAAAGAATGATGGAATTCTCCCCTAAAACAGCAGTGGAAGTGATTATTAGACATAAGAAGCACAATAACTAGTTTAAGCATTAGTTATTTATCCCCAGTGTATCATTTGCAGAACCTGAGTCTTTTCTTCCTCCTGGTTTTTCACTCTCGTTCACACCCACGGATTTTTCTATTATCCATATGACCTTTTCTCATGTTCCTGGGTGAGACGGGAACACCCAGAGCTCGCACAATAACTCTGGTGTTTTAATAACTCGTAGGCGCCACAACAAAACAGCCATAAATAGGACATTTGTGTCATCTGCCAAAGGGCGACAGTGCCTGAGGCTGTGCCAGGGACCTGCAGAGTGTTCAGCCCAATGTGGCGTTAACTCTGGTTCTTGGGACCCAGTGTTTTGCATGTTTTGCATATCTCCCTCTATTTTTTGGTTATAATAATAAAAATAAATAAATAAGTTAATGAATTCATTAAATTCTTTTTTTTAATAAAAATGTATGTGTATATATATATGTGTGTGTGTGTGTGTGTGTATGTATGTATGTGTATAATATTTTTTAAAGGTAAATGGTTGAATTTTTCTGAATATTTAAACTAAACCATCCATTCAGAAGGCATCAGAGTTAATAATCAGCTCACCATCATCTCTGCAGGAACCTAAAAATTATGTAATGTCTTCCAGGTGTGATGGAAGAGGGAAATATCTAAAACATACAGGACACTGGCCCTCCAGGACTGGAGTTTGACACCTCTGCTCGAATGGGACTGGCTTTAATCAGGGCCAACAGGAAGAACTCGTTCCATCTCGGTGGATTATTTAAGTTCCACTGAACTAAACTCAGCAGTAGAAATATAATATTAGGGTATGATGAGACTTTTTTTTCTGCAGGTGAAATCCAATCAACCATGAATGAATGCAGAATTTAATTACTGGACATTTTGACAAAGAAAGTCGTACAGAGTAATAGGTCTTTAATGAATTATTATAATCACCGTGTGTGTCTGTCTGTCTGTATCTGTGTGTCTGTCTGTATGTGTGTCTCTGTCTCTCTCTCTAGTCTTCTGTTTGTCTCTCTCTTTCTCGTCTGTCTATGTCTCTCTCGTCTGTCTGTGTTTCTCTCGTATGTGTCTGTCTGTCTCTAGTCTTCTGTCTCTCTTTCTCGTCTGTCTGTGTCTATGTGTGTTTCTCTCTCTCTCTCTCTCTCTCGCTCGTATGTCTGTCTGTGTGTCCGCAGAGACATATCGCACTATAACTCAATGAATACTTGAGATACCACCATGAAATTACATGGGTATATACATATAGCTAATGCACATCAGATGCAATAATCCATTTGAATAAAGGTCAAAGGTCAAGGTTGCATTTAGCAGAAAGGTCAAAATCACATTATTGGCTCTAATTCAAGAACGGGTTTTCATGAGAATTTGAGATTGGCACAAAATAGGGGTGAGTATTCTCTGAATACTTGTTTATTATTTGATCTGAATATGAGACATCTCTTCACTAGGTTAATTTAAGACCCAAAATGAATAGGACAAAACCTGGAATTTCTAGTAATTGATCCAAAATTATTATTATATTACAAATATATTCACACATTATATTATAGTCTACCAGTTCATGATCTAAAACACTAATATACTGTGGTAGTAGGGTCATAAAATCTACAACAAAAGCCTCATTTCAGGCTTCGTAGTGAATCTTTGCCTTCATGTTAAACTACTGCAATAGATTTTGGTTGTGGTGACATAAAGAGGTTAAATCAGTTGCTTAATAGATAAATAGTTGTGCTGTCATTGCGTATTTTTATTCTATTTTTTTCCTAGACTACTTTATCACTTGGAGGAAAAACAGAATTCAATGGATTGCGTATAATATTAAAAAAAAAAGAAGAAGAGAAGAGAAAGACAGAAAGAATCATCCCCAGAGAGACAGATTAAAGGGCCTAAGTGACAGACAAGATGAAAAATAGATTTGAGCCTGCGGACATCAATCATCCATCGAGGTAACCCTTAGTGAGACAGACAGGAAGGTGTGGGATCTTTAGAGTTCCCACTCGTCTTGTTCTCCCTTTATTATTTCTCCTTTCATTGTCTTTGCTGTGCTTTGTTTTGATGCTGCATTATTCTCACTCCTCATTTTTGCACCAGACATGATGCTGTTATAAAACGTTCAGAAACCACAAACACAAAAATCTGTCTGTCTTTCTTTCTTTCTGTCTTTCTTTCTTTCTTTCTTTCTTTCTTCCTTCCCGTCCATCTTCTGCTTGTGCTCCTGTCTTTATGTGGACAAAAATTCACGAGGGTTAAATATAAATGTAGGTCCCCACTAGTAAAATACAAATCTTTGTGATTTATTTGACAAGTTGATGATACCCCCCCTTTTTTTGTATTTTTTCTTGACGTCCTCATAAAGCATTGGGGAAACAGTTGTGTGTTTATTTAGAGAAAAGGAGATGTTTATCCTAGGGTCACCATTTGTTCAGATTTTGTCCAGACAGACGGCTCTAAAACCGGACTGTCTGGACGTCTGTCACACGTCCTCACTTTTTACTTTTTGTCCTTAGATCCTTAGGATGAAATGTAAAAAGTGAGGACGCGTGACAGATGTCCAGACAGTCCAGTTTTAGAGCCGTCTGTCCGGACAAAATAAATGAACACATGGTCACCCTAGTTTACACTCGCTACCCAATGGCTACTTTTTTTGTAAGCCAATCAGTTATTTAGTTCAAATCAATTATGTCCATATTATGTTTGCACACATTGGAACCATTGTAGCAATAATGAAAAATGAGCTAAATCAGGGGCGGAACATGCAAATGCTCAGAGTGGCAAAGTTAGAAAGAGAAAATGAAATTAGTTTTTATATCTCTGTTGTTGTATGTCGTAATGGTGTGAAACTTCGCACTGCAATTCGCCATAGAACTGGAAAGTCACCCTCTAAATTTCGGATCATTTGGTGGAGTTGTGCAGGTGTTAGGTGTTCCACAGACAAAACAGGAACAGTACAGACAGAGATTATCTGAATTATAGATTTATAGGTAATTAGGATCATATTGTATTGTTCTGAGCAAATTGAGATCTAATTATTCTGTATGTAGAAGCTTCATTCAAATTATTATTTTACACTGTTAATATTTTCATTGTTATTCCTCCTACGGGCCAGACTGGATCCTTTGGCCTTATGTTTGACACCTGTGTCCTAATGGGTCATATCTGATGACCATGAAAAGATGAAGAACTGTATATTGCACCAATTATTTACATTAGTGGATCAGCGGGTATTATATATTATAGATCAGTGGATGCTTTTGCTTTTTATGGGTTAATATTGTACAAGAAGAAAATGTTTTTGTTTTTTTTAGAAATATTTGTAAATCATTCATCAAAGCATGAAGTCTGTTCTGTTTGTTTTAATTTTTTTTATTTCTATATCCACCCTGTGTTTTCTGACTCTTTTCTCGGTTTGTTGTCCATATGATGCTTTACTTAGACAGGGATGTGGTATTAAAATAGTGACAGCCAGGATGAACTAAGAGGATCTGTGAAATGGTACAGTTAATGCTGCTGAGAACACAGTGACAGTGTCGGTTCTAACACCACCCTACCCCCCCCACTCCAAAAAAGTGGGTAAACAAGTTAGGGGAGAAAAAAAAACATTCAGTCTGAAAACACTGACTGCTATGTGCAGCCACTTTTCATCACAATAATCCATATAAACAGACACATAATCATGCTGTTTCCATTTTAGTTTCCTCTGTGAATGTGGATGTCACCATTATGAAAGCCATTGTACGGTGCAGACAAAGGCCACTGTGTCACATTGCACTCTTCTTCCTCAAAAACAAACAGTTGCTGGTTCATGCAAACAGGGAGCTCGTCGGCCTCCTCCCCGAACCGGTTTGACGTCCCGAGAGCCACGCGCCTCTGCTATGACAAACGGCACACTCCCATATCAATCAGCTCTTTATCTGTTTCCTCCACTCGTCTTCCTGGCTCACTGCCCACCTGCCTGTCAGCGCTTCCCCAGACAAGACACATGCCTGTCAAACACAGACAGCCTGGTATTTACACAGAAATGACATAAACCTGACTTTATTTTGGTCAACTGTAATTGGAAGAGATTAACCCTTTGATGCATGAATTATGAGAACCTTAGTCAAGATTTTTTGTGTTTTTATTCCTCATTAGGCATGAGAATCAATGTGATTGAAATGTTTTTAATGAACCTATTTTCTTTATGTAGTTACAAAAATGTCCACTCAGCTGGACAACATGTGTTTAAGCTTTGAAGCAAAGAAACATGTATTTAAAATTTAATATCAGAACACTATTAAATAAAACACTTTAGTCCGTTTTTTGTTTAAAGGAGTAATTTCATCATTATTTCATTAATGTTACTGTGTTCTCCATAGTTATTGAATGCATTGTGTGTTTGTTCTATTAAAAAAAAGGGGGATTGTTTTGTTTCAAGCTGTTTTTGCACGGTAGAAAAATGACTTGAGGTCGAACAACAGTTTACCGGTACTTCCGCACACACGTCCATGAAGTGGTAATGAGGCGTTTCTGATTGGCTCAGAATGTGTGAAGGACACTCCCCCCTCCCCTCTCGCTCCATGTGTGTTTAGCATGAAGAGTACTAGCATCCAGCTAGGTTTCTTGCTGTTGCTTGTTTTAAAAATGTGCAGAGAAAAAAAATGAGGCTTTATTTCCACAGAGAGCACATGAACCAGTTTGCTCCGCCATTTTTTTAAAGTTTGTGCAGCAGCTAATGTGGCGCCGTCTTCTATTGTAGATGCTAATGCTAATGCTACTTCGGATTCGCTACAATGGGAGACGGGCTTAACCCCACGCGGGTGACGCCGATGTCCTCGTGACATGTAGTGGTCAGGCTTTTCTGAGTCGCTGGTTTTTCTGTGTTGTTTTCTATGAATGGAAAATACAGCCAGTGGAGGTGACACACCATGCAGCAAACGCAGCATGTGTTGGTAACTCGGAGTGACCCATCAGGTTCCAAAAGGAGCGTGGAAAAGTGGTTTTCAGGTGAGTGACACAAGACTGTTTTATTTTATTATTATTCGTTTTTTAACTTGTATTTTTATTACTTGTATTTTTAATGTATATCTTTTGGTATTTTCTACATTTTATTATTTAAAAAAAATTTATTTATGTTTTTATGACTGTTGATTACAGTCTGATGATAGAAATTACCATTTTAATGAAAGCTGTTTGCGTCACTATTACAGAGAAACTGCAGACTAATTGCACTGGAAACTGGATGGAAATGACTTGTTATAAGTGCCATTATTATCATGAAGTTATATCAAAAAGACCATAGAATTACCATTAGTGATCTGTAATGTAAAGTGTTATCTTGTCTTTTGGACCATCTTACTACAACGACTTTCTTGGTAATAACTAAGTAATTGAGTGGAAACAAGCGATAATACACTTTACAGCCATGATGCTGTGTAATTTCCTGGAAATTACCTCCGTGTTTTTCCAGGTAATTCAAGAAAAACAATAAGTCTGTCTTGGACTCATTGTTTCAATAACTACAGACTAATTTCAAATAATTACCATTTTATTATACTTAAAATGGAAGCTGTTTATATCATTTATTATCTACAAACTGCAAAGTAGTTGTGCTGGAATCTGCATTGAAATGATTCGATATAAGCTTTTACAAAGGATTATTACCATGAAATTACATCAAAATTACTACGGAATCACTGTTAGACTATTACTTATTACTACTAGACTATTACTACTAAATTACATAATGTAAAGTGTAACCAATAAAGCAGGTTCAGAAAATGGATGGTTGTGTTCATATATTTACAATGTCCTTCAGTCTGAGCTGAAAATACCAGAACTCATTCCACTCCAAGCCTTTTGTTGCATCTTTAACTAAAACATGATTGAAAAAGTCTTCAGTTTTGTCAGATTTCTTGCAATAAAACTGACTGAATCAATACCAAACCAGACCAGACAGGTGCATTTAAAGGCGTCAGGTTCTTTTCTGCTCACATAAAAATAGAACAAACAGGAAGAGGAGAAGTTGTCACGACCCAGAGAGGACAGAGACACACCCTGGTTATTATTGCGTCTTCGTGACATGTCACCTGGATATATATCTTGACAGACATTGTCACACCACATTCTCAACCAAAGACTCCTTAACTCCTGATGCTTGTTTTCATAGTTCTTCACTGCAGTTTCACTTGAATCTTTGGTGATTAGTAACAGAAACCTGCTTTTGCATGTGATGCTGTTCCTCTGGTCTCATCAAATGAACAATAACACACTCACACACACACAGACTCAGGAGTCTCAGTGTACCTTTATGTAATACATAATCTATACACTCAGCTTCTAAAGTAAATACCTCTAAAGCAGACCCAGGCTGATCTTTGACCTTTGAACCTCTGATGTGTTGACAGAGTGTAAACATCCTTGAGCTCGGCGCACATTTTACATTTGACTTTGACATTTGCAACTGCACGAACATAAGACACGTGTAGTTATTAAAAAAAAAAAAAAAGGCCTGAGGGAGAAGTACTACATGTTAGTGGAGTGGATTTAATGTGTTTTTTGTTTAGTTTTGCCTGTGGTCATAAACTACATCACCCTTTGCACTCTTAATTTCACTCCCTGCCTCATGTTATTGTCACAGCTTTGGCGCCACCTGCTGTTGGTTTTTATTTTTTTTCTGCATTTCTACAACAGAAACCAAACCTCTGCTTTTCACCACTGGGGGTCAGAGATAGACTGTCGATGGAAAGATAGTAGGCAGTCATGAACCTGAAGTCAAATTTCAAGGAAGCATATTTTTGACTTTTGAGGGAAATGTCATAAAGATACTTCATGTGTATATATTGGATGTTCACTTTCAAACCCCAGATTGAAAATCTAATAAAGAAGTTAAATCTTAATTGAGCGTTTACTTTCAAAATAAGTAGTTTTTCTTTTGATATAAAAATGCATCTTGTCACTGCTACTATAGACAGACAGACAGACAGACGGGTAGATAGATATATAGACAGACAGACGGGTAGATGGATATATAGACAGACAGACGGATAGATAGATATATAGACAGACAGACAGACAGATAGATAGATACAGACAGATGGACGGATAGATAGACAGACGGACGGATAGATGGATATATAGACAGACAGACGGATAGATAGATAGACAGACAGACGGACGGATAGATGGATATATAGACAGACAGACGGATAGATAGATAGACAGACGGACGGATAGATGGATATATAGACAGACAGACGGATAGATGGATAGATAGATAGACGGATGGATAGATGAATATATAGATAGACAGCATTCCAGTTGTTTCTCTTCAAATCGTTGCAGTTCTGTCGTGACTTTGTTACGCCCGCCCTCTGACTCTATACTTAACCATAATTCGTCGGCTCGTCGCAGGAACATCTTGGCACAAGTTCCGTGGAGGATAACTAGACATCCCTGGTAGAGAATTAGATTTGCTGTTGCTGATCTTGAATATTTTAGAATCCAAAGTCAAAGTGTTGTTCTTTAAAATCTGTCTTCATTCATGGTGGGTAATACTGACCACTCGGGCCAGGTCACCCTTTTAAAATAGATCTCAATTTCACTTAGACTTTATTTTAAAAGGTTTACATTTAAATAAATAAATAGCTTTTGGCAGTGTTTCTTTCTGTATACAGAGTGTTATGTGGTTGAGGCTGTGCTAAAACTGTCTGACAAAGTAATAGTGGAACAAAAATTTCTGACAGCCATTGGATCAGTATTGATTTTATTGATCTTTTTCATTGCATTGCTCTGTTGTAGACTTGAGTAAAAGCATTTTGCAGTCTGGTACTGTCACTAGCGGGATCGACCTTGACCTAGAAAGATTGCATCAATCCTTCATGTCGGGAAGCCTCCAACCTGATGAATGTCTCACTGAATATCTGTGAGTCTGAAACTCTGCCAGCTCCAGAGGCGCTGTTCCATGACTCACCGTGACCTCTGACCTCCCACATAAAAACAGAGCAGTCCTATGGGAATGTAAAACTACATTGTAAAAAAATCACTGTCCCTGGACTAAAATGATTATCAGCATTTTTGCAAAAAAGCATAAAAAAGTACACTTTCTATCCCACCTACAACCCTTCCTATACTTTATACTTACTTTATAGGGGACATAACATGCAAAATACACTTTTTTAATGTCTTTACAACACAAATATGTGTTGTCTGTATGTGAGGAGACCCTTAAATTATGAAAGAAAAAACATCCACACTCTTTTTTTTCCTGATCCATTTCTTGTTGAATTGCTCAGTTTGGGATTTTCTATGCTTCCTACGTCACATGCATAGATTAGTTTGAATACTCCATCCCACCAGCTCAACTAACCTAACCTACAGTACTAGTCATAGTGTGACCTGGTGTGTGTCCGTGCATCTGTGGTTGGTCTGACCCGGGTCGACCAGGCGGGCTGGTCTGTGGGTGGCACTGCAACCGTGCTGTCGTGGCTCATCTGGCTGGCCCTGTCCAGATGAACCAGACCCAAAAACACACCGGGGCTGTTAATGGACCAGGACCTGAAGGCACCGGGACTGTAAAACTCAGCACTTGGTAAACTTTGATCCTCTGCAACTGATTTTATTTCATCAGTGTCTTTGTCTCTTTTTTTTTTTCTGTCTCAACTTTTTCAGATTCCATTTCTTTCTCCTCTTCTAACTCTCTCTTCTTCGTCTCGGTAGCATGCAGGGGAGAGGGGCGGAGTCAGCTGTGGCTCATTTGCATGAAAGCATGAGGCACTAAAACAGAGTGTTTTGAAAAAGGCTGTTTTTCCAGGTTGAAGAAGCTGCTGCATCTGTTCATCAATGTAGCATTTTGACCAAAGCATGTGATAGACGGGTCACTGAGACACCAAGGAACTGTGGTCACTTTTGGAAAATGGGAAGGATACGTCCGCTTTAATAGTTTTCATACATACAAACACATATAAATGCATATACAGCACACACACACACACACACACCATATTGCCCAAAATATTCACTCACCACTCACAATATAACATTGCAGTGTTCTCTGACGGTGTGTGTGTGTGTGTGTGTGTGTGTGTGTGTGTGTGTGTGTGTGTGTGTGTGTGTTGGGGGGGGGTTGCAGTAAACATGTGACTCTGTAACCCTAATCCTTGCTTCAACTCTAACTCTAACCCAACCACATTCTCTACATTCTCTATATGTTATGTATATTATATTCTATATTTCTTCCCAAGGCTGTGGACAAGAGTTTCACAACTTTACAATGAAAAACTAAACAAAACTAATTCTATATTGTTTTAATAATTCCATAATTGTTTTAAGTTCATTTTAATAAACGATTGCATCATGATGTTTCCAACACAGAAAATTATTTGATGACAAAAAAACCCAAACTTTTCTGAGTCTCATAAGATTAAAGAAGTTTTTAGGAGAAAGAAGCGAAATTAAAAAAAAAAGCCACAAAAAGTGATATTTGTACTGATATTCTACAGTAAAACAAAAACAATTACCACAAAGACCGTAAAGTAGCCCAGTGAGGCCGGTGGATCTCTGATAATAAAACATATTACATAAGCTGTTTGATCTATTGCAGAGAAATAGAGGAGCACTGTGACGAACAAATTAATTTGCAATAAAGTTTAGTGGAATGTGCAGCATCGTGCACCAGGGAGACTCGGCACCATCTTAAATTGCTAACTGGAGTAGTGAGATTGGTGTCTGCTTAACTGACCAGAAAGCTCTCTTGTTGAACGGTGTGTCCCCCTCATTGCATAAATTCAATCTTACTAGCGGAATATCAAATCTTCCTCAGATTGGTCCGCGGGTAACACAAATGAATAAGACTCCGTACACACACATAACGCTCACACATGGGGTCTGTCATTGGTCCCAGTTTCTTGTTTCACTGAGTACGAAACACAATCAAGAGCAGGAAGGAAAGGCAATTTCAGGCCTCAGTGACGAGAACACTTGTCTGTATTTCAGTGTCATTCTTGTTTAGGGTGGATGGAGAAGTCAGACATTATATGTGTGTGTTAATGTGTGTGTGTCTCTATTCTGCTGACTCGTACCTTTCCCCTCCTCTTTCCATCATTTCATCTCACCGTTTATTGGAAACACATGTTGCCAGTGCTGTCTCTGCGTCAGTAGACTGTCAAATTATTTCTCCGGAATAATCTTTCCAGTTGACATTTACTGCACCGACACTTGTGGAAAGCAGGTTGGACTAATATTCAGATGGTGTCTTGGTTGGATGGAGCGTCTACATTAACTCTTTATCGTTAACAAGCGCCCCTGTGCTTTGATCGTGACGTTTAACAGCGTTGACGATGACGAGGAGGAGAAATGTAAAACCACCACAGCTATTTTGTCATCTCTAAAAATATACAAAATGCTTTTAATCCCTGGGGATCCTTCAGATTTATGATACTTCAACTAAAAATGTAAATGGGAAAAAACCCAAAAAGAATGGCTATATATTTTTTATATACAGTATCAACCATTTTGCATGAATCTCTTATAATACCACTTCAGTTCGTCACAAAAATACCAAAAGTTCAATCAATTTTGCAGTTTTAACCCATTAAATACCAGGTTTATAACATGATGCTTCTGTTATTTATCAGTCCCTCCAGGATTTGGAGCCTTTTTTTTTTAGATTGTTTCATCCTAAAATGTCTGATGTTGCATGAGCTTTTCCAAAAAAGAAAGAAAGCTGTGGTGCTTTTTAGGCTTTTGCTGTGGGAGAAAGTGAAAGTTGCGATTAAATATTTGCGATTTTCCCTTTTTGTAATCAAAATGAAGTAATATTTTAAATATTTAGTTACTGCAAAATTAATTTAAAGTCATTGTAATACAGTCCTCAAAACTAGCTTTTACTGAGATGGCAAATAAAGGATTAATTTTTACTTTTTACATGTTTTTATTTAATTAAATGTTTTAAAAGTATTATTATTTTTATTTTATTAAAAAAAAAGATAACAATTTATACTCACTACCCAATTGCTACTTGATTATAAACTGTCCTGATGACACGTGTGTGTGTTTTGTGTGTGTGTGTGTGTGTGTGTGTGTATCCTGTAAGACAGAGATGTTTAATTGAGTTAGAGGATCCAGCTCCAATCCTGGATTAAAGCTCATCTCTCTGTGTTTATCTCCCAATGGACTATATGAGAGGCAACACAGGGGTTTGACCCACTTAGAGACACACACACACACACACACACACACACATACACACACACACACACACACACATACACACACACACACACACACACACACACACATACACATACACATACACATACACATACACATACACTGATACACAGAGAACAGCACCAGCACAAATGAAACACTGGAGACAAAAGACAAAACAAAGCATAAAAAAACAAAACCTGCAGCCTCGGATCTTGCAGATGAGTTTGGTTATTATAGCGTTGGTGATTGATTAGCAGTAAGAAAACTACCAGGTGTCCAGTCAGCAGGGAACACTTAATGACTTTGTGTGTGTGTGTGTGTGTGTGTGTGTGTGATGGAGAGTTTGTGAATCACTTGTTACCTGACTCAATGATGCATGTTCCTGTGAGATCTGCATTGCAGTATACACGTCCCTCTCTCCTTTCCTTCCATCATCAATACCTGGTCGAATAACCGATGATGCAGTCATTGCTCCGGCTAATAGGAACCAGCCTCATACGTCACTAGAGATCCATCTCTTTTTATGAGCAGGCAAAAAGCTATCAACTTTAATCACGTAGATCTGTTGGGAGGTGGGATTGTTACAAATTAGATCCAACAGAAAGATTCAAACGAGCAGAATAGATGCTGTGTATGTGTCAAAAATACCATTACTGTATTTGTGACAGTTGACTATGTTTTTAATGTTCTATTTTTTGTGCTGAACATGAAGGTCAGGCAGTCTCTGGAGCAAGGTTATAATAGTAGGGATGCACCGATCAGCATGTTTTGGCCACATACCTATCACCAAAAAACTTGATTTGCCGAATTTTAAATGTAGGTCATGTAGGTATGGATAGTTGCAGCCCTCGATGTAACTATGAAATATTTTTAAAATCGTGTATTCTGTCGATTTATTTATTTTTTTCGTGGAATTCACAGCTTCAGAGAGATTCGTTCACCTTTATTTTCTTGGATTTTCTTCATTCTCGTTCATTCCTGATCATGGCTAATGTAACATTTTAACACTGCTGCAGTTAAGAGTTAGAAGCCCAATGTTAACCCAAGGGCCCCAGTAATAACATGCTCTTATTGGTCAATGGTTTCTCTTGACTGAGATTACAGAACCACGTCCATCGAGCCTTCTACAGGTCATCGAGTCCAGAGCAAATACAGAAGAAATACTCATGAGTTCAGCAAAGGACGTGGGAGGACCATCACAAGTATGTTCTTTTTGGCACCGCAGCTGCCTTTCCTAAGACAGAGGGTTTGATAGAAAAAAAAATACTAACAGTAGGATATGTGAATTCATCCTTTAATTAACCCACGAAGACCCAAACAATTAAGATACTATTAACCCATCTGTGACTATGAACGTGCCAGTGCATTTTGGGAAGTTTGTCCAGTAGAATTAGTGGGGTTGTCTCCAGGATTTATGTGGTTTATAGTGGCGAGGTGTGGGATTGTTCCGATTAAAGAACATGGAATACAGATGTCCTCATTGTTGATTTATTCACTGCTGTAATAACACAGAGTAACACTCAGTATAACAAACATACATACAACAATAAATTAACTAGGACCGTAGACGACTGTATGAGGCACTCAGATCCACCATATGGGTCATGGAACACACAAATCACCTCACAGAAATCACACAGATGACAGCTAGCTTACTACTGTATTAGCTTCAGCAGCACACCGGCGCTAAACAGCATTGCGCAGATAAACAACACACCATGGTAACATCTACCTGAACTGTACTGTGTTATTTATCTCACCTTGTGGCATCTACACACAGCAATAAACTAGGAATAGATGAAGAAGAGGAGAAAAAGAACCCGAGATAGCGAACTTAGCATGGTTACTTAGCAACAACACAACAGCTAATAAAACACGGATGTACGTTCATAACCGTCATAACATCACTGGTGCGTTCAACAGCATAGGGATATTTGAAAAGGCTAATGCATTGGCCCAGTTTGGACAAACACATTCAGTGCAGATATGTACAGTATATTCACTTCCTTATTGAGTCTGATTGCTTATGCAACATAAAATGCAACCAATGTAAAAGAGAAATTAATATTTAATTGTCATTAATCAAAATGTCTCCACAGCAACCCTTAAAAATTGTTTTTATTATTTGACAGCTGTAATATTAACTTCTTAGATTATTTTCTTTGCCACTTACAGCTAACAAAATTAAATGTGGTAACTTAATTGACCTTGATTTTCTACATAATAAAACTTTCTCAAAAGTACTAAGATCTTCTCATATTCTCGAATAACACACTGAGGTTGACATTTTGAATTTCAGAATATTTCTGTGAATGAACTATGAAGGGTTATGTCATGGGCTCCTTTTAATCCTAAGGCTCATGAGACCCATAATATGTAGAGAGAGACCAATTTCCAGTTTGCAAAGATGATTATTTTGTTTTATTATAATCAAAAGAGACAGGTGAGTGGAATCTTACATACGTTCTATGTCTGGGTCCAGAGGAGATATTAAACTTTTTGAGCTGAAAGAACTTTGAGAATCTTTGCGCTGGAGGAATTAGAGGAAACACAAAGAATCTGAAACCAAAACCAGAGAGGACATTTTTTCAACAGTTCAAATAGTCAAATTTGTCGACCGCAAATGAAGGCAATCTAAAGTCATTCCTGAATCGCTGTTGTGTGATTGAGGCTGATTGACCTTAAATCATCTCCACATTTCCTCTTCAAATAAAAAAAAAAAAACAGAAATGAACGAGAGCAGAAAATGAAAACCTTTCATTTCTTTCCAATCCTTGTTTTCACATTGAGCCAACCCTCCTCTCCGTCCTTTACAAATGCTAATCTCTTATGTAATAATGACCTGCACATATGCTCTGAATTATTTCTCATGCCTGCACTGTAATAACACTCATATATATTTTTTTTAGCGTCATGGAGCCTTGACTGACCCGGGGCTGTGGAGAAAATGACTGCAGCTATTCTGTCTCTGCCTGTCTGTTATCCAGCTCCACGGGGAGAAGCTTCTGGTCTTTATTTTCGTTTAGAACATATCGTGGATGCAAACCCAAAAATGAGAGGAGTGGTAAAGTATAGACAGGGGGTAAGGAGGAAGAGCAGAGTTGAAAATCTCTAAAAACAGATGCTCCCTTGGTGGGTCCTGTCTGCCCACATTAGTGCAGCGTGCCCTCTCCTCTGTTATCTCTACCTCTCTGGCCTGCACTCTACCTCTCACATTACCTCCTCAGATGTCTCATAGCCCCTCCTCACCCTTATCGGGACGTTCTCCTGTTCAACCGCTCCCAAAACTATATAAATGATGCGCTTCAGATTCGGTTAAAACAAAGGATAAGATACAACCAACAACTAACATGGGCGTCTCTTCTAACAACATTAGTATAACATGTAAATTCTATTATGTTAATTCATGTTTGGTGGGTAAACATTTTTAAATCTTGTAGCCCACACACACACACACACACACACAGTTGCAGATCAGTGGAATGTTATAATAAACTATGTGTTAAGAATGCGATGTCATTTCCACATTTACATATATTTAAAGGCAGGTGAATGAATATAGTGTATGTGTGGAGCAACTGTAATGCTGGGATTAATAATATATTCTAAATCTGAAATAACAATAGGAAACTGTATTGATCCAAGCTGACAAATAAAACTTTTTTTAACCTTCTGTCTTGGTAAATGCCAGGTCAGGTACAGAACATTGATTAGGTTTTTGCTCTTTGACACTGAAGCTGTAGAGAGACTTCAGCAGGACTCGTCCATATGAAGGACAGTCGACCCATTTTGCCATTATCACACACTCACAGACATAAAGACACACTCTGCACAGCCTTTTACTGTGACAAAACAAAGTACCCAGGTATGACTCATCCTGTGCTGCTTGGAGTTCAAGGACCCTGTGATGATAGCGTTTATGGCTCCGACACAGACGGGCTATAGTATTAACTGTGCAGACACTGTAGATGAACGCCTCCGTGTGTGTTTCTGTGCACATCTGCTGAGTGTCTAGAGACAGTCACGCTGTTTGCATCACCTCAGCCAACCCAAACATTTCCACAGCTGCTGTTTTAAACTAAGACCCTTCTTTCTGTCTTCCACGCAGCCATGCATCTGTCTGAGACTCAGCTCAATTTGAGAGCAGTGCAGATAATGACGTGTGTGTTTTTTTGTGTGTAGTCCCGATGAACGTACATGTTTACTGCTCTATTCAAAGCTGCATAGAGCTTAAACACTGGCCAGAGACATGGTGTCAGTGTGTAATGTACAGGTTTTAGCCATCCAAGATGCAGTTTTTCATTTTAAAGGCAAGTCGAGCATGTGGCTTTAACCCTTATGTTTGGTCATTTCTGCAAACGTTTATATATGAGCCCAATTCTGTGCCTTAGTCAGGTCTGGTTTTTCTAACTTCAGAGAGATTTTATAGAAATTTTGAAACCATAAATAGTGAATATGATGGATTTTTTTTTGTCAGTTTATGACCTTATAACAGTTGTTCTAATTTGTGTGTTTACTTCTTGGTAAGTGCTGCTCGGATGTTTTATGTCAAAAGGAGAGAAACTGTTGTCATGCCAACGGATGAGAAGGTAGATGACGATGTCCTATAACACAGTGAGGTTCAAATTTCAATGAGTTACATATGAATGGTTGACATGTCCAGATGTGGAACCCTTTAAACTCTAAGCCAGTTTTTTTTCTCATATTTTCTTATTTTGACGATAAAATAATTAGAAAATATGCTGTGAGTAGATCCTTTTGCTCAGTTTTCCAGAGCACTTAGGGCTTTCCAAATCTAGCTGTCATTTACAATTTTCTATATGTTATATTACTGTTATATTACTGCTAAAATGTCGTCTTCTGTAGCTTCAGGTAAAGCCCACTGAAGCCTATAAAATGCTAAGTCTCAGGTTTTAGAATCTATTTAAAATTGGTCAAATATGCATCACACATTCCTATAACAGTCAAGATGGACAAAAAACAACATGTTCGACATCTCATTGTGCATCAGTACATTTGTAACCCCCTCGGCAGTTGTTTCCCACATTTGTATGGTTGACACTCTTGCCCTGTAGATTCTTGCAGAGGATAACTCATTTTGAAAATACAACAACCATTTTTTAATAGGAACTTTATGGGAGGAGCCACCTCTGAACAATTACGTAAGTTTTTTTTGCTGCTGTTAAATCTGCAAGGTGCGCTTTTGGTTGTTTCACTGTACGTTGAAACTGTGAGTCATCACTCAGCAACAACCAACTTGGCTGCAATGGAATATCCCATTCTTAATACTGCACGCGTCTTTTTAAAGGTGAGGGTGGAGTCTATTTCGTGATGCCTGATTGGTTACAGAGAGGATGGCGACAGTGTGATGCATGTGACTCATAAATTTATCATAATGAAATTCGTATGCTTAAAGCAGAGAGGAAGAAAAAAAGAGTAAAAATTAGATGTAGTTGTAATAACCACAGACGCAAAGAAAATAAGCACAATATGAAACCATGATCTGGTTGATTAGTTCTGTATGCTGAGGAATTCACACATCAGAGGTGTGAATCTCCTTTGTGCTGGCGCCATTTGGTTTTTGTGGGGTTTCTTAGAGGAACCCAGTCTGTGCCCCCTGTTCTCAGGGGACAGTGTTGGTTTGGCCCCGCATGACGCAGCATATCACGTTCCAGTTGTATTTAATGAATGAAGGAAAGTCTGTATCTGGCATCTTTGTTTGTATTTGACATCATGACTTTGAAAAACTGCAGCAAAACACAGGAAAAAAAAAACCATCTGCATAAAAAAACTAAAGGGGAAAGAAAGCCTCTCCAGCTTTCACACAGATGTCAAATCACAACTGTTTGGTTTAATGTTACATCATTTTCCTTTTGCTCTCTGTGCATTTCATTCATCATTTCTCAAACGTGCAGTAATCTCATCATTAACCCACAGGGATTTGCCCTTTTCCTGCAGCATGATTTAAGCGACATGACAGCGTGCTGCCTGCAGTCTTTTCCAGACTAAAATAAGCATCTGCGCTGACTTCTCTGGGACATGTGCAGCATAATGCAGCACCACTTACTACTAACTCCACACATGAACACACATACTGTAGGACGCACATGCAAACAAACCCCTGCTCTAATCTGGGTCAGTTAGTTTAGTGTTACATAGAAAAAGGCAGAAAATGACACATAAAAACATGAACTACAGAAGTGACCTCAGATACATATGCGTGTTTGTGTGTGTGCTTCTGTGCACTAGAATGTGAGTAATAGTGACACTGGTGACATTTGTGAATGCTTCATAAGGAAAGGTCAGGGCATTTAAATTTTATTTGTCAGCTATCTATGTTACTTGTGAATAAACACTTTCAGGAGGCTGCATCACTATAATCCTGTCCAATGATCTTATATAGTTCTATACAGAGAGACTGGTGACAAATTAAAGGAAAAAAAATAACATACTGGTTGTTCTACAGCCCTAGATGAAGATGAAAATGATGGGACTCATATGGATGATAGCACTAAAAATGTTTACTGTGTCTAACTTACACTAAAATGTCAAAGTTGATGTCATAACTTTGTATTTTTTTCTGTTCTTACCTCTGTTTAATACAGAAACCCTGGGGGAAAAAATGTGTTTTTTGAAAAAAAAAATCCCCAAACATTATTTAATAACTTTTGAGCCCATGTCTGTTATTATAATTAATACGAACTGTCCTTTAAAAACACAAACAAAAATAGAAAAACAGGGAAATTGGTTAGTGTAAAATCAATACTTTGACCTGATCCATTAATATATATATAAACAATTCATTTTAAGACAACAGACACAAAGCTTATTAATTTTGCATCATTACACACAATTCAGATGAATCTATTTCTGCACATCTACACGAAGAGCAATAATGTTTCAATTGTACAAACTATTAAATTACTGCCAGATGGGGTTCACATCCACAACTGAACATCATTTTTATTATTGCAGTCGTTCCTTAAAACTCACCTTTTTACAATTGCATTTTAACTTGTCCTGATGATGTGCAATGCTTCATGGTCCTCATTCTGTTTTTCAAGTACTTCTGGTGAAATGATTTCATGATGCTGTTTTTATTTCTGTCTTCTATCCTCTATGTTTTATGATATGTGGAAAATGGATATTTGGACATTTGTGGAAAACGGATATTCATGCCATCTGGAAAATAGATATTTTCTAATGTGTTTTTGACTTTCATCCATATGAAAATTCTAATTTAGGTCACTGACAATGATTATTTCTGAGTGTTTTAGTTACTTGGGAAATAAATGCTACAGTATATGACCCAAAAATGCATTGTCATATGTGTGACCTTTCCTTATCCTAACCCTAGCCCCCTGATAGAGTTCGACAGCATATTTACGAATATGAATACTTTATTGTCCACAATGTGGAAATTTGTCTTCGGTTTCACCCCAAGCGGTTAAACATTAAACAACAAAAGACACAATACACAACATCAAACCTCAAAAGACACCATGCACTCATTCAGGTACAACATCACCCCCAAAGCAAAACAGGAGCAAGCTAAACCATTATTAAAAACAAAATGTGTGTCATATAGGCCTACTTAATTAAAATACATATACATTACCACTCAAAGATACGGTGTTTAAAAGAATAGGATAACTAAGGAGTAAGAAATATCATGAATAAGTACAATAAATACATAATTAAGTGTGAGTTTATGTGAGAAAACTATTCTGAAAATGACCTGGTTTTACAACTCTATTATTGACAATGGAGGTTGTGAAATATCTATTTCTATAAATACAGAGCTACATTTATGTGATCTTACATTCCTGAAAATGTTCAATATGATTTGTTGTACAGACTTATTTTGACTTAATATATTTAACCCATAAAAACCCAAACCTCCACTGGCAACCAAAACCATCTACTGATGCTAAGGGTTTAATTGGTCTCTTGTCTCATCATCTGAACCCGCTTTATCCTCATTAGGGTCACTGGGGGCCTAATCCAGCTACAGTGGGTGAAGGCGGGGTACACCTTGTATGAGTCTCCAGTTCATCTCAGGGCTGAACATATATAGACAAACAATCACTGTCACATTCACACCTATGGACAATTTAGATTAACCAGTTAAGCTATCAGTGCATGTGTTTGGATGGTGGGAGGAAACTGGAGTATCTGGAGAAAACCCACGCGGACACAGGGAGAACATGCAAACTCCACACAGAAAGGTCTGGTGTGGGAACCAAACCAGGGACCTTCTTGTTGTGAGGCACGAGTGCTAACCACTGCACCACTGTCCCGTCCTGTAAATGATTGGTGTAAAATACAATTTATTGTCTTTTCATGGTCATCAGATATGACCCCTGAGAATGTTCAGAGGCTCTGTAGTTAATAAAACTCATGCAGTTGGATCAATGGCAGCAGATGGACATGTATTTTATATTGGAAAAAGGTGGAAAAAGTCACTTTTTCTTGAGTTTTCTCTGTTTATGATATGATAACCTGCAACTTGAATCTGAGTTTTTATGAACATCTACATGATCAATAAATTAAGCAAAGGAAAACACCTGATTTACACAGAAAAACACAAAACATAGAGGATAATATGATAAATGGTGATAAATCATAACAAAAGTTCAATATAGAGACAAATTAATTTGGGAACTGACACAAAAGTAGCTCATTCTTTATTGGTTAAGTACCTTAAAAAGTGCTTAACGTTTAAAATGTATTATTATTATTATTATTATTTAAGTTCATTCCTCCTTAAACTGGTTCTCAGATATCAGGCCTTGACCCAGTATTAAAACATACTACAGATTTATTTTAGTCAGTTATTCTAAAATAATACAGTTGAGTATAAATATGAAGGTGAAGTATGGGTTTAACATGGTCACATGCATACGTGTGTATGTGAACAAGTGTTAGATTAAGTCTCCTCAGCCTCCATTGTAAAAGCCTGTATCCCATGCTCACATTCCTCATGTTCAGAAGCATCTGTGGCAGCTCCTTCCCGGTTACTATGACATTTACTCACTGATTTTTCCCATATCAATAATGTAGGATTATAATTGCTCTCCTTTGAAGTGGCTGGTTAAATAATCCAGGGAGGATTGCTTCTGGCGTCGCATTTTCAGCTCAGCCAGAAAAATGAGCTGCTGTAAGAAAAAAAAAAGAAAGGAAAAAAAGAAATAAAGGATGAATCTTGAATGTAGAGGTTGAGGCAGAGCAGCGGTGTTAGCCTCTCAGGGTAGTTAGCTTTAATCTGGCAGCCTAGAAAAGCTGATCAGAACCAGCGGTGTTATTAAAAGGTGCACAAAATGGAGTGTGATGGAGAATAATGTGAAGGAAAAGGTTATGTATTTCTAAAGTAATGGTATGTTTTTAAAATGCATTAGTTATTAGATGCATCACATTAAAAAAATACTGTTACTGTTTCATTCATCAGCCTGTTAAACATTATAAAATATACCTTCATACGGTGTCACTGACTGCATTTAACTGAGAAATCATGTCATCCTCCTGGTTTTATAAATATACAGCGACATACAACTCTGGAAAATAATGATCACTTTCTCTAATTTTACCACTTACTTATAGATATGTATTTTTGTTTTACTTTCTAACCTACCAACAGGTGTAAAGTAACTAAGTAAAAGTACTTCATTACTGTACTTAAGTAGATTTTTTTAGGTATCTGTACTTTACTTGAGTATTTATTTTTCTGGCAACTTTTTACTTTTACTACCTACATTTTTGTATAAATATCTGTACTATATACTCTTTACATTCTCAGAATAGACTTGTTACTTTTTCAAACTAAACAGATGTGACAGTATGAAAAATAAATCACTTCAGAGGGAAAATCAGTGGAGGAGAGAAACTGTGACTTTATATAATATAGTTATATGACTATTATCTTATAATATTGACTTTTTGTTTCACAATTTTAACATTTTATCTTAAAATTATGCATTTTTTTTTATCTCATATTTATAAAAAAAATTTAAATCTCATGATTAATTTTTATCTCAATTATGATTTTTTCTTTTTCATTTTCATACCCACAAACCTTATAGTACTGTGACCTGATCAAACACAATTTCAACACAGTAACTAACTTTTAAAGGGTTTAATTTTGAAACTTTTCTGATTTTTCCTGGATAAATAAATATTGCATTCATCGCAAAAACTTTTTATTTTTGTACTTTATTACAATTCAGAAATTGTACTTTTGTTTTTTACTTAAGTAGAATAATTGAATCAGTACTTCTACTTTTACCAGAGTATTTTTTCACATAAGTAGCTGTACTTCTACTTAACTAAAGAATGTGAGTACTTTTAACACCTCTGAACATGTCTCCCAAATTTCAAATAAAAATCATGTTTTTGTGAAACACGACACATGGTCAAATTTTTTAAAAAATGCAGGTGTTTTCAGACTCAAAAAATGCAAATAAAACCAGTTCATACTGATTTCTAAACAAAATAATACTAATATTGTAACTTGGGAAAGGTTCAGAACTCAATATTAATTTTTTTTTCTCAACATTTAGTAACTATAAATAAAGTTTTGCGCATATTTCCAGTAAAAAAAAAAAGGCCTAGTGAACTATGACCTGGTAGAGGTCATAGTTCAGCTGGAGTGCCAGTGAGCCAGGGATGGATGAGCATATGGGACAGTTATTAAAATGTATGAAAGTACACCAGTAAGGGGAATTAAAGCAAGATCAAAGTGGTGGCAGGCAACTGAATAAATTATCAAAGTAGTTATTTTTGTTGCACAGACATCGTCTTAATGAGCGCGTGCAAAGTATTAAATAATGACTCACTGCGTGGTTTGAGTGAACTGATGCTGCTACGGCCTCGGCTGCAGCCACTTTAGTATTTCACTAAAACAGAGAAAAACTGAGCTGTCATATTGGTTTACAAGACCAACCTTGACAGCAAAGGGATAAGCGGCTGTGAACAGACAGCAGTATCACAACAGAGATGAGGCGACTTTTCTGCCCCAGTTCTCTGCTTCCCAGCTGCACTGATTCAACTGTAGACAAAGAATTCAATATTGGATGAGATGCAGGATCCAACCAGAACTGGAATCTGAGGGAAAATATTTTCATGCTACGCTGCACTCCTCTGATTCGACCATTATAGAAATATGTAAATAAACCTGGGCAGAGCTCTGGCTGTGCAGCTCATGGGATTGGAGAACTCTAATTGGGTACACGACGATGATGTCAAAACACGCCCGATGAATTTTTAAAGAGCTGAAGCTAGAATAATGGCATCATTCAAAGTCTACATTGTTGTCATGTTTAGCAGAGTCAGAGCTTCATTGTTTATTGAAAAACTAAAACTCATTTACAACAGAAAGGAACACTTCATCAGGTTTTTTTGTGAAAAGTAAGAATATTTCACGTTATTTATTTTAAATACTTTGGCTTTGTCCCTGTCTTATTAAGAGTAAAAACAAAACTGTATCACAAACTAGACATCCAAACGTTTCCTTAAGGAAAGTTTGCCTCTTGCTGGATCGGTGGAGTTGTGGCTAGGTGTGACGTAAAAGAAAGAAATAGCTTTTGTTATATGTGACATGACCACAGACTGTCTGTAGACCTGTATTCACATTAGCTCAGTTTATGTTGTTATGGTTTTTGAGTTATTAACAGTTCTTTTATAGGTCATCCTGGGGTCACTCAGATCCCACTTCCTCCAAATGTGTGACCTTTAGCTCTGACCCCAGGGTTATGGTTAGGGTTTGGTTTAGAATTGTAAACTATCCTTAGTTCTAACCCTAAACCTGACCTTGGTGAAGAGTTTGATATTAACCAGTTCTACATGTTAAGTATCATGACACAACTTTAGTTATGATTTAATGCTATATTATAATATTTGATTGATTGATTTGTTTTTTGTATTTGTGTGAAGAACCTTAGTCTTGAAGAGCTTTGGTCTAATACTAGTTTTTGGAAAACAATAATGTTGCCCCATTCTTGCACATAATTTAGAAACACTGTTGGGAGTTCTGTGATATTTCTGAGTCATGTTAAAGCTGCAGGTTGGCTTTGGTCAGGTGTGTGGTGGTGGATGAAGACCCTGAGGGGACAGACCATGTGTGAGTCATATGATTCAAACCGTTGGCCTTCACAGACAGACCAAAGAGGATTGGAAACAAAGACTTGCTCTGTATTTTTCCTGTCAAGGCATGAGCATGAAGAATTATCTATTAATCTGTTGCATCTTGTTGTGTGAAGCATTTACACTAAACAGTTTCAGCTGTGTCTCAGAGCCCCCCGTGGGACCCCCATGTCCATTCTTACAGATGTGTATGTATATATATATATATATATGCTATGTACAATTAGCTGTAGCGGACCACCGCACCTTAATTTTTGCAGCTGCATATTGAGAATTTATGAAACATATATATTCAAATCAACCTCATTGTATTAAGGGTTCATGTCCTTGTCAGCGTAAAGCATCATCATACTGGTCTAGCTACAGTACTTGATTGGTTTCCACGACTCGCAGTAGGTTCTGATTGGACAACACTCCGCCTGGAGCCGTTTAGAAAGTCAGCCAAGTCAACCTGAGGCAAAGCAACTACACAGCTGTCACTTGACTTTTAACAAGTTAGAAAACTATATATCCATGGTTAGTGTTGGCAACATTTCTTGAAAAGTAGACAGCAGACCTTATGTTATCTCATATTTCCAGTTTTACTTAAAATTGTTCTATTACATAATGTTACATTATGTGAAACTATTATAGTTCATATGTGTATATATATATATATATATATATATATATATATATATATATATATATATATATATATATATATATATATACGCCAACAGTGCCTGTGTCGAGTGTTAATTGTGAGAACGATTTATCCACAATGAGCAGAGTAATAAGCAACACATTGCCCCAGGGGAACTGTGACTACATATGTAGTTTACCACCACCAGAGGGAGCATGTGAGAGTGAATGAATAATGGGTCACTAATGTAAAATGCCTTGAAAAGGGCTCTAAAAATCTATTCCATTATTGTTATTATTACTATTATTATTGTCATATATGAGAAGAAAACAAGCACTACATAACTATCTCTCATTATACTTATATAATATGTGCTGTTTGATATTTTCATAACAGATGAAAACTGACTTGAGAAACAGACTACAAGGGGACCATCTGGCTGAGCATCAATGAACCTCCAGTCCAAGAGTTTCCCTATGGGCAAGACTTAGAGGCATTTAAAAAAAAACAGGAAGTTCAAATGTTCTGAGCCAACCTGCAAGCTTTGCCAATAACTGTGTATTTGCACTAATCATGTGTTGGGAGATTTATGTTTAGGGGGTGGGAGTTACGGGTTGCACTGAAGTTGGGGTGGGGGGTTGGTTTAGCCTCCCTCACTGTTTGGTTGTGCTTCTTTTAAGACAATATAGCATCCATTTCCTTAAAAGCTACCAATAAGTGCTAAGTGTCACCATTTTAGGGGGTATTTTCTCAAATCTTTTTTTTTTTAGAATGTCCCCATATCTTCCTATTGGGGTAGGGTGCCTGAGCCCTGGCCCGGCCACTGCCTCTGTGAGCATTTCCTAGTGGAAACACTGTATGTATCAACACCTGTACTCAGAGAGGAGGCAACTTAAGCTCCTGCTGTTCCTCTCTGAGGGCTCTTTCTTTCTCTTTGACCTGGTGTCCACACAGGTACATGTTATGGGTTTGGTTATTGTTGTTATGTTTGATTAGGATTAGTATTGATTACATTTCACACATGCACACACACATCCTCACTCATGCACATCCTATATCACTGATTTACACACTCCATCCTGTATTAATGTGGTTTGGTTTAACCTCATTTGAAGTAATTTGGTTAAATGTTGTTTCATTTGTCTTTTCTGATTGTTTAGTTTTGATTTAATTCAGGAACTAAACTGCCTAATTTGACGATTTGGTCTTAATTTGGTTTTGCCTTTATTTTTGGTCAATAAAGACTTAAAAATGTTGCCATGGTGTTGTCTCCCTCTTTTGTTGTGACCTCCTGAGCCAGGTCATGACAATAAATATAGTGTATGGGAGTGAATATAGTAGTCTAGCAGGATATTTAAAGAAGTATGTAGTTGCATCACATGTTACATTATGCAATGTTTTCAATTAAAATTTAAAGAAATATTAAAATTTAACATGACACATGCATTACCATCCTTGCATGTATTTGAGACAAACATACTGCAAAGCATTTGTAGGAAAAAGCTAAATGTGTTGGATTTCCTATATTTTTTCACTAGTAGCATCGTCTTTCCGGAGATTAGGAAAAACACAAAGTCTAGTGCAACACTACAGACTGCCAAGGGCAAGGACTTTTTATAGAATATACAGGAGCACAGGGATCTGCACAAACACACAATACCCACAACATACTTAGCATATTGTTAGTGCTTTGTAGTTGATAAAGAAGTAAGTAGCACAATCAAGAAACCTTGAGAATCTTCAACTTTATTCTTCTGCAGCTTAAAAATATGAAGAAAAAAAAAACACACCCCAGCCTAATGAAGTAGACTCCAATGGGAACCCACTGGGGATAAGGAGAAGCTGCAGCCCATTTGCACGTTTCATTTCAGCTGGAAATCATATTAGCATTACAGGCTGCTGAAGCCTGAAGTAGAACTGAACCATGCAGATTATTTAAAGGAGAAATGGATGAAAAAAGCATGTCTGCGTTGGTATATATATAAAAAAAAAAACATTAAAAATGGAAGGTTGGAGGTTGAATATGGCAGACAGAAGAAAGATAGAGCTCCTGCGCATGTGTTGAAGCTACAGAAGATGAAGTAGGAAGGTTATTAGAGTTTAAAGAGAGGAAAAAGCAGAGGTGTGGTCAGAACTCTGGAGGGAAAAAAGAAAGACGAACACGACCAAAGGAGGTGCAGAGCTCTGTGGATATTCACTTGGCATCGGTGCAGCAAATAAATTGGTATGTTGTTCGCAGAGACAGAGAGGTCAGGCAGAGTTCAACTGTGACAGGGCTCCTGAATATCATTCTCCTCAGGCAGGAGGGTCGGCTCAACATCAAAGACGCAAAGTGATGCTGCAGAGGTGGAAGAAAACTGTAAAATGTCTTTGTTTTTACATGTTTGAGATGTTAGCCAGTTTCTTCTGCATCAAATGATCTTTATCAATAAAAATATTGTCATCTGTGTGACGTTCTTATCACTACTTTTGATTTATTTCATGAGGATATGAGAGGAAAAAAACATACCTAGCCAAAAGATATTATATCTTGTTGATCTTCTTTTGTCCAAATTTAACTTCATTCAAGAACTGATTAAAAAAAGTTCAACTATAAAAACAATGTGCAGCTATTTTTATTTTTTTCCTGACACAGTGTTCTCCTTGGTTATCGCGCCATAAGGAAGTCGGCATCATTTTAACATTTTCTCTGGGGATTAATGTTATACCGTGACAGCTGCTCAATTCGAATGGTGGGGATTTTGCACTTTAAGACCTCGTGGTAATCAATCCATACGTTCCTTCAACAAATTAGGTCATTGGAGCATTCATACAGCTCCCCTTTCATGGATGAATCAGACAGGTGGCACTCCATTGTGTTGAAAGAGAAGACCCTGGATTGTGTTTCCAGGGTGTGAGTGTGGACAGGAGGCGGTGGGCGGGAAACTCACCTCCTGAGGGTTCAAAGTCAGATAGACAGAGGAAGTCACATTTAAGTACGTGATGGCTATGGTGTATTTAATAAAAGACTAACCTTAGTAGAACATATAAAGTGTTTTCTCTTGTCTATGTCACCATTAAACAGTTCATTAATCTGGAGTAAAAGGCAATAAAGGCATAAAGTTATTAGAGGGGGTGCAAGATGTTTTTCTGGAGCATTTTTACTAAATTACTTAAAAACCCCTTCACACCCCAATTACCACCAACAAACAAGTATTCAGAGAATGCCTAATCTCACCCCTATTTTGTGCAAATCTCAAGTTTCTATAACAACCCGTTCTTGAATTAGAGCCAATAATGTGATTTTGACCTTTCTGCTAAATGCCACCTTGACCTTTGACCTTTTGCAAGATTGATAATTTCATTATATGTATATATGCATCAGTGTATGGAATATTATAATATTATATCCAGTATTGTTTAAGTTATAGCGTGATATGTGTATGCTTGACACACACACAGTGTTACAGAAATTAATTTTGTGACATGTCACCTTTGACCTCTGGAGATCTGAAAAACTATTGGTCGTTCTTGAAGTATAACCAATAATGTGATTTTTTTTACCTTTTAGTTAATTGCGACCTTAACCTTTGACCTTTACTCAAATGGATCATTGCATCTGATGTGCATTAACTATATGTATATGCCCATGTCATTTCATGGTGATATTCATTGAGTTATAGCATGATATGTCTCTGTGGACACACACACACACACACACTGATTACAATAATCTCTCAATTATTGACAATGTTGGATTAGATTAACTCAGAGAGCGTAGACTCCACCAAGGCAAATCATCCTGCCCTCCTAAATGACCCAAATATAGTGCTAGTTCTCACTTTCCCTTCTGCAAGTGATGGGCCGACCCAACCTCCCGAATGAAAGACACATATGCCCCCCCACCCACCCACCCGCACACACACACACACATACACACACACACAGACACATACACACAAACACACCACCACCACCAATCAACACCAAATTTTTATTTTATCACTTCTTACCTGTTCCAACACTTCCTGAACATTTCAGCCGAGTCTGAATCAGAGCCTAAACCAGGCCAGAGCTCAAAATGTTGCTGGGTGAATTGTTGGGGTGTAGCTCAGGAACAAGTATTGCCAATATTCTGGAGGCGTGGCTTCAGGGGTAAGTCTGAAGAAAGGGGTTTGGGTTTTTGAATTTATATTTTCATTATGTGAACTTGCTCAAACCATTTCTCTAACATCTTGTACCCCACCTTTAATTGTACAGGGACTGTAACTACTGGCCAATTAGATGATTGACAGCAGGCCTGGCCAAAGAAGGGCTAGGACTAAAAAAAAAAAAAAAAACTGTTACTGTTTCCAATCAAGGCAAATATTTCATGTTAAATTACCGAAACATACTCAATTTGAGAAGAAACAAGCCAAGATCCTGTGGGAGTTCTAGATTCTACCAAGATGGTGATGACCAATCAGCTGGAGACAGTGGTGGTGATAGATGGAGCAATCCCAAATGCTCATAACATCAGGAAGAAGGAATGTGAAAAACTTGAGAAATAGCAAGGACTGGAGGAGGGACTTGAGAAAATGTGGATATAACAACAACATCAGAGATTTGTGTCCAGAAGAGTGCAGAGCTAGGAACAGAAGAGAGCTCTCACTCCTCTGGTAGACAGACTACACCAACTGATAGGTGCTTGTCAGTTGTCAATAGTAGCAGGAATTAGTCCAAATGTTAGTAATCACATTTTTTAGACTAGACAAGCAGAGGACATTTATAGTAGAGTAAACAGCTTTAAGGATAGACAGTGTTTTATCTGACTAAAGGTTATTATATAGTCTGCATAAACAAACAAAAACAGTTAATTTTGGGCAATGACATTTCATACGTTTGACATACGTATGAAAATCACAACTGAACTGTACTGTTCTCACACTGAAGCTGCTCATGTACAATTACTGCACTCTAGTGTCTGGTGAGTAATTGAAAAATGTTTTTGGTATCTTAACAGAAATATGGATGATCATTTAGCCAGTCAATAGGTTTATAATGAAGGCCTGTGTTTCCTTCCATATCTACTTTTCCTGCACAGATGTTACTAATGTTTCAGCTGCAAACTTTAAACACTTTAACCAGGGAAACTCACAGACATCTAGACTCGCTCATGTCACAAATAAAGACTTTAATGAGTTCTTTCTGACACTTCAAGAACTGGTGTCATGGCAAGTATTGGTATTATCTGTAGGGGGTGTAAACAGCCAGCAGATATAAATGATCATAATCCCAAGTGATGAAATAATTTTCATGATATATGGTTTTATTTTGAAATTGTTGAGCATTTTAGTTTTGGAGGAAGTCCTTTTTTTTTTTTTTTTTACACTAATACATTTAATGAAAAGTCATGTCATTTGTATTTTTAAAAATGTGCATTCTTGCTTTGGTTAATTGTACACATTATCAACCCAAAAACCTTTTCTGACCACACTTTCAGGTTTGGATTTTCTCAATATATAAATGTTTCAGTTGTGCACTTTAGCTCTGAAATGACAAATATACGATAAAGACTGATGTGGAACACCTTGGAAGGAATAAATACAGACATAAATAATGTGGCAATAGACGAAACTGTCCAAGTTACTAACAAGTCACTGAGGAGCGATTCACCTACATTTCGACACAGTTGATGCTAAACAGGAAACGTTCTGGTCTGGCTCATGCATCAAGTTTTGTCCATTTGAAATCAGACGACACTTGGTGGCACTGTCTTCATGAAATGTGTGACACGCAGCACATAACTGTCATAGGGGTTCATCATTTGGAACATCTTTGACCTTCACACTGGTCCAGCAGATGAAATTGGAAATAGAAGAATGGTTGAAGGTTGGTTGGGAACTGGAACTTGGGGGTTATTGTACTCAGCGGCTGTGGCCCAGTTGGTAAAGCGGGTCGTTCAACACTGCAGACCCTAGTACTACTGTTGGTGCAGCCACTGGCTCCAGTTTTCATGCACATTCTACCCCTCTTTCTTACAAAGCTTAGGATCTTGAATATTTTTGATATAAATACACCTCATCTCACACTGTTCACATTCAAATAATTCTCAATAATTCTCTTCCAACCACGTTTGACGGACTTACCAAACTAGACAAAGTGTCCATTTACATATTCCCTTAGAACATCCATGGTCCTAACGAGTGTAAGATACCTAATGTACAACAAAATGGAATAATCTCCCTCTTGAACAAAAAAGTTTCACATTAATAATTTTTTTATTCTTTAAACGCAACATCAAAAATCACTTACTTCTCTTCCCCACCCCCCACTTGACTTATTATAATAGGTTAAGTTAACGTTAAGTTAGGTTTTACACTTTTTAAAAATTAGTCCCATTTGTCACACCCCGTCTCACGCTGCCACCTTTCCCACAGATCCACTCCAGGTTCATCAGGACCACACCACGCAGCTGCAAGTCGTTGCTGATCTGCAACTATACAAGCAGTTGCTGGTGCAGAACCATTCAGCTTTGTCACCTCCATAACCTGGACACTCTGCCCATTTCCCATGTCTCTATGACCTGGGTATTTTTCACCACCACGGACTCTGGCTGATCTACCCCCAGGTTTTGTTTCGTCTTGTTTCAGTTTTATCTCTGTCTTTGTCCATTATTAAATAATTTTTCCATTGAACACTGAGCATCAGAGTCGTCTCTTCACCTCACCCCATCATGACACCATTGGCTCATTGTATTCTCATTATTTTATAAGTTTAAATCTTTTTTATATAAATAACAAATATTTCCCTTTATTTGTGTTACTATTATCATTACCATAGTTGTAATGGTGGTGGACTCGAATAAGCCTTATGGCTTTTTTCCAGCCTCCAGCACATTTATTATGTATAGATCATTTAGTTTCTATATTCTGTTTTATTAATGTAAGTGATACATATATATTAACCTTATGTATAATGTTTACCATTTATATGTAAGAAATACAAACAAAACAAAATGATCAAGAGGTTGGCGGTTTGTGTCCCACCTCTGGCTGTCCACATGTTGAAGTGTCCTTGGGCAAGACACTGAACCATAAGTTACTCCCAGTAGGGTTAGGCAGTACCAGTGTGTCTACTGGTGTATGACTGTGTGTGAATGTGAGGAATTATAAAACACTTTGAGCACCCACTGGTGTATAAAATGTGCTGTTTAAGTACAGTCCATTTACCATCTTACTCCTATGGTCTGTCCTCCTCATTGTGTGGAACTCAGAACTGAGGCTGACATGGATGGAGTGAAGTCAGGGTCATAGGGGTGAGTGATGGTCCTTCTGTGGGGTCTGATTTCCTCAGAAGGAAAAATATTTTTTTAGTGTTATAACAAGAAAACACAAAGAAAAATGTTATCAAACCCCAGATCATAACTGTGGTTCAAAGTGAGAATTTTATTTTCCTTGGTCAGAATACATAAAGTCAGTCCAGTTTGTATTTACAAGGATGACAATTAATACTGAACAAACAATAAGTCAAACTGCAAAATTATGAAAGCGCTGCAGCATCTGAAACTGACCACAGTGAACATTTGATACATAAACAGTCCCACAGTGCTTCAGTTTCAGCTTCACAGTTAGTCATGTCTATTATGGGTTGTAATTGTCAACTCACCATGTATTTATATTAGTACATTTTTATTTTCATCAGTTACTAGAAAATCCAGCCGACCCCATTTGAATTCCAGGCGACCACATATGGAGTCCTGACCCCAAGGTTGAAAACCACTGTGGTGAGTGTTGACTTATCAGACTATGTTGATGGCTAACCATACAGCTTCAATAGGCCTGTTTGCATGGAGTTGTTATTAATGTTTAATTCCATATAAAGGTTAATTCTGCTTTTAGATGACCATGTAAACACTTAACTCCGAATTCCAAATTAAACTTAATTCCAAATAAAGTCACTAGTTCATTCTGATCTTAATTCTGAATTGGATAATTCCATTGCCATGTAAACTGTTAATTGCATTTTAACATTATTCCTGTCGTTCTGCACATGCTCCTGGTCTCTTTGTGATGACGCACATATTCCACTCTGCCGGCATTAGTTTGTTGGTTCCTATGGTTGATTCAGTCGAGCTGCTATGTCATAATTATCACAAAAATAAACGCAAAAATCACATGTAGTATCTGGTCTAACACGTTAATAGTTGAAACGAATGCAAAACAGGAAGTGGACGTGATCTTTTTCTTCTAGTAGACATCCTCACGTTAAGCCGCTGCTCTGTCCAGTCAGAACCCTCTGTACCTCCAGCTTTTAAACTCAATTAACTAGAGCAGAATACACCTGTTTTCCACAAAACACTTACCAAATAAATAATTCAGAATTAAAAAACATCATGTAAACATAGCAAGTGTAGCATCAGGGACTCCAACAAGATCCTCAGATATACTACAATTTAATAATACTTGATCAGTTACTTTTAATATGCACTATTATTTTACTGAATACACTATGAGAATGCAAACCTCTGCCAAGGCAGACCCCCCCCCCCTTTCAGAATGAAGGGAAGTTATGTTTTCACTAGAGTTTGTCTGTCAGCAACATTACTCAAAAAGATATGGATGGATTTTGATAAAATAAAAAAAAATTAATGTTGATGTGTTTGTAGTGTTATAAGGAAAAAATGATTACATGATCAGGAAGAGATCCTGGATTCTGGATCACTTTGAAATTTTACATTGTGGTAAATGGAGAATAACTTTTAAAGTGACCTGGAATCGAGGATCTCTCATGGATCACCACCTAAAATGTAATCAGTTTTTCCTTGTGACACTCCTAACACATATGAAAAATTTGATCAAATTTCATCCATAACTTTTTGAGTAATGCTGCTGACAGACAAACCTTGGTGGAGGTATTTATGCTCATTCACACCACTAGAGGCCATACGACAGGCTCTTGTTGAATGATTATCGCGGCACCTCTTATCACCTCAACTGTGCCAACTGTCATGTTAGTTGTAAATGTTTGGTGTTTAATATGAACACTGAGCCACTGCAACGAGTCGTACGGTCATTTCGTTCCCACTCTCCTCTGTCTGAACTGTTTGGACTTTGATATTTTGTCACAGAGGTATCGACATCTTTAGCAATGGATGCTCTCCTCTGTGCAGAATGGTTAGGATACCTATTTCTATGAATTATTTGTTATTTTTCATGTGTTTATTGCTCCAGAAGATGTGTCAAATTGATTCTCATACTTCCTCACTATCTTGTCCAGCTGATCCATATATGTACACACTTCATTGCCAGTGGAAAACCAGGAATGGCCACTTGTTAACAGACACCACACAAGAAAAAGTTCTGCACAGATGATGTGTCAAGAACAAGCTGTACCAACTCCCAAACCAATGATGTCAAAAAGAATAATGGTATTTTTTTTCTCGTAACCCTGGGAGACAGAACAAATTTCCTTGTTCTCAGAGTATGTAATAACCTTAAGGTCTTGTCTAATGTTCTTTAAATCATTCACATCAGTTGCTGTTGAGCACTTTTCACTGTTGTACTCAATACTGTTATGGATATATTTACTATGATAAGATGACATCCAGATGATCTACTGACAAAATATTTCAATTGTGTTGTTTAGCTCAACAAAATGTGATGTCATTAATCAAAGTAGAAGTGTTGTGACTGTTATATTCAAGGCTGCATTTTGATGAGGCCAGTTAAGACGAAAGCACTACACAGCATAGGTGCGGGCTGCGTAATGGGCGGCTGTGGCTCAGTTGGTAGAGTGCGTCGTCCAATGACTGAACTGTCCACATGCCGAAGTGTCCTTGGGCAAGACACTGAACCCTGACTTAAGCTCCCAGTAGGTTGACAGAACCTTAGAAACCTATGGGTGAATGTGAGGCTAATGTAAAGTGCTTTAAAGGTGGAAAAGCACTATATAACTGCAGTCTATTTGTGTGTTTAATATATAAGCAGAGGTGGCCTCAGTGAGTTTATGTCCCAGTCCAGCCCTAACAGGCACAGACGTACACTTGAATGTCAGCCAAGAGTATTTAGATAATGAGTTGATTTAATTAATTTATTACAAAATGTAATATTGCAGAACTTTGAATGTTCCATGGAAGGATGTGGACAAGTCTTGTTATTTCTTTAAACCAAAAACCCCAGAACAGGCAAAAATAAAGAGTGTATCTAAATATATATATATTTTTAGTGACCACCATACAGGAGCGTGAGGTGAGGGCAGAGGTCTTGAGCTTCACCTACAGAGGTAAAAAAAAATAAATAAAAATTACACACGGAGCATTTAAATACGCAGAACACAGAAATATGTGAATGTGCTGAAAATGTTAACGTTTAAACAGTTTCCAGTGTGACGCCAACCACATTGATTCTGATTGATTTTTTGCATGTCAATAACTTTAAGATTTAATTATTAGTCTATATAATTGTGTGGCCTAAGATAAGATAAGATAAGATAATAAAAAAAAATTCACAGTAGTGGAATAATACAGAGGGTTGTGTAGAAAAAAGGTAAAACAGCAAATGGCAAAACTAAAACTATAAACCTATATACATAGATTTTATATATAGGTTTATAGTTTTTTCTAATTTTATTTTATTTTACTTCTTCCTAGTTCTTCCTTTTCGAGTACAAAAAAAAAGGTTGACCACGTTGATTGATGTTTTGATGATTTCATGCTCGAAATAAAATGTAATTGAATTGAATTGAATTGAATTGAATTGAATTGAATTGAATTGAATTGAATTGAATTGAATTGAATTGAATTGGGGGAAAAACGGGGTCAGGACCCAAAAAAAAGGTTAGAAACCACTAAAATAATGCCTTTAAATTTTTTCCCAGTATCTATTCACCTTCAGGTTAAGATATGTATTAAGATCCATCAATTATATCGATTTGACTGCACACAAGTAGTTCTATGTAAAATAGTGCAGAATATCCAATAAAAGAACAGACATGAAGTGGAAACAACACTAAACACCGCACTGCAAATATAATGAGGTTGACCAACTGATCAGAACAAAGTGCTTCATTGGTCGTCGTTGCCCCCTGTAGACCCCCCCCACCCCCCACCCCCCACCCACCCCCCACATACACCCCCAACCCCCTCCTGTTCCGGACCATGTTGTTGATCATCAGTCATGTCCCTCCTGGCGCAGATAACGCACCGCCTTCTCGCAGCAGATCATCCGCGGACCCTAACCGTGCGTAAAGCGAACGCACCCAGACTGGAGCAGCAGCAGACCCGCTCCTGTGTGCACCTAACAGACTGAGAGGAAACAGGCAGAAAGAGGAGAAGAAGAAGGGTTTTCATGTTGGTTGGATGGTTGTTTGCTGTTTTTAACAAAGTTTACGGAAAGAAAAACAGGATCAGAAGATTTAAGGCCATACGGACTGGTTTGGACATAAGAGCCTGGGAAAAGGTGAGTGTGTTTCGGACAAGACTTCGGCATCTGACAGTGATTTACGACAATCTGCAGATTTTTGATGGTTGAATATTTTCCTAAAAAGATCGAAATCAAACTGTCTACTTTTTCTCTAAAGCTTCCCAGACCGTGTTTTACGCACTAAAGCTCTACTATTACTGAGGTTATTTATGTGACATTTACATCCTAAAAAAACAACAAAGTACAAAGTTGTGATCCAGATTCTGCATTGTTAAGAGTGTGTATTATAGCTAAGGCTTTTACATGATTAATTGGTTATTGATACTTTGACTTGTTCGAGTGATTAAGTGCTTAATCTGTCGTTGATCCAGCTGAGCGCGCGGACTATGTTTGCCAATTTCTTTCATTAAAATCAGCTGTTCCTGCTAAAGTACTTGTAAGGCTGTGTTGGTGCGTAAAAAGAAGAGAGAGAAAGACAGAATAAACATGGCTTTGTGTTTCCATCCAGCTGTTTCAGTGTTTGGGGGGGGGGGGTTTCTTGGCAGCTGCTGCACAAAAACAGACAAATATTACTCTTTCATGCATCCATTGTCTTATTATTATTATTATTATTATTATTATTATTATCATTGCTGTTCCCTCTGACTGACTTTTGCTATTTACAGCTGGGTTTGTTTGTTTATTTTGTGTGATAAAACCAGAGATAAGGAGAATATTGTAGCCTGTTCGAAGAGCATGGAAGTAAAAAAAAAAAAATAAAAAAAAAAATCCTGACTAGCATTTGTTTTATGCTCTCAAGGCCTACTTTAATATATGGATTAGTTTTGAGTTGAAGTGGAAACGCCCAAGGTCTGATTGGACCATAAATAATCCCCACAGGAGCAGATCTAATAAACAGTGAAGGAAGGAGCAGCATGCCTATAAGATCTGCCTCTCCTCTGTGCAGCTGATGAATGGCTTGAACTTCATAGAAGACTTGAGCAGATTGCAAACATATAGAAGACATGCACGCACGAAAGATGGATCCTGTAGCACACAAACGTCCTGCCTCCTGCAGCTTTTATGTCACCACTCCATGATGTTAACTTCAGGCATCACGCCACCTCACTAGGAGCCCCTACATCATCCTGCCCTGTCACCACAACCCTGCTAGGGGCAGAGGGGAGGGTGAGGGGGTGGGGTGGGGTAGCAGGACACATGCAAGGAGAGAGAGGAGGTGATAACCAAGCTGTCAGATGATCAGGACTTTACCCTAAAAAGTGTGACTGGGCTTCATTAATATTAACGAAAAATTTAATTCTATTAAACTACATGGGGGGGGGGGGGGATTTTGTTCAGTTTATGTTGAATTAATCACATTTTAATGATTTATAAAACTGTATTTTTTCTTTGAATAATATCAGCTGAAAATAACTAGAAATTCATTATATTTTATTAGTAAAGTCAACAACGTATAAAACAATATCATCCAGATATTTAGGAATATAAATTAAGTCCACCTTACTGAATCTAAATTATATTTTTTTTGCAGATATTTAGTATATCTGAATTAGTATTTTCCAGATAACTAGTAAATATTGGACAGTTTTGCCCCTAAAATTGAATTGGATTTATTCAACATGTGCTAAATCTTAACTCATTCACTGCCATTGATGTGTTTTTGCATCAAATCAAATCCAAAAGAACACTCTACACTTTAGTTTGATGCGTGCCAGTCTTAGTCTTTTATTATAGTATATTATAATAATAAATTATATAATATAATATTGTATGATATTGGCTATATTCTGACTCAATATTCTCTTCTCATTCACCTGGCAGTGAATGAGTTAAGTAAATCCAAAATAATTCAATTAATAATTTCACTATTTTGGATATAACTATTATGTTTACATTTACTTAATAAAATCAATAGCTTTTAGTCAAAGTTGAAATACTTAAAATTGATTAATTTATTTTAATTATCACTTTGTTTAAGTAGACAATGGTCAAACTTTTCCTAGTGTGGAGACAGAGGGCAGGTACTGGAGGAGGAAGAGGAGGAGGGGTGGATGATGCAGGGGGATAATTTTTTATCACATGGCTCCTTCACAGGACGATGAGCCCTGAGGGGGCAATGAGCGAGAACCTGACCAAAGTCATGGTCAATGTGCTTTTGATAGTGTGTAGTGTTTTAGAACCGACACCGTCTTTGATCCTCACAGAGTTTATCCTATAGATCCATCTGCGATAGTCCATTAATCACCCAAGTCACTTTGAGAACAAAAATACATTTTCTGCATCTCATTTGTGAGGATTTACTGCTTGTCTTACTCTGATAATATCAGAATGTTTTGAAGTGTTTGTTGGAACAGAGAATTTTTGTAACTTTTTTTTAATGCAGTAATTTAATTAGCTTAGAGTCCAGTCCAGGGTATAAGGAGTATATCTACTTATTTTTTCAGTCAGATTTGGGATCACCCACTTCTAAACCCCTTGATAGTATGGAGAACCAACCCTGGTATATTGGAAAAAATAAACACAAAAATATAAAATGTATTTCTGTACCATTTTTATCCAGTCATTAATTTCTGTGTTTCATATTTACATTTCCTTTATTTATTATCTTATTTTTTTCCATATTTAATTTTCATCTGATGTCTTAATAATTTTCTTATAGTGAGCAAATAACTCCTGATGGATTTCTGGATAAACTAAATAGAGTAGTTTTATGTGCCAACCTTTCTAAAATGGTGTTCTTTTGAACTACTAAAAGTAAAATAAAACTGAGAGTAAACACAGTTCTCAAAGTACCACTACACTACTGTTTGTTCTAATCTCTTTTTTTCTCTTTTTGATGTCATTGTAAAGTGTGTATATATAGATTTTGGACTTTTAGTTTCATAAAAAGGTTAATATTACTTATGACAAATCCAAAACCTCTTGTTCTAATGTCATCATTTTGTGTATATTAAGATGCATATGATGCACACTGACCCCTTGCACGTCGCTTTTGTTAGTGTTGATATTGTACTTACAAGCCATACAGTTTTAGTAAAAAAAATAAATAAATGTATTTGCCTTGAATTTACATTAACAGGACAGAATCACTCAGACTTCAAAACAAAAACCCCTTACAGCCTTAATTGCATACAAACTATCAAGCTCTCAAAATACTGGATAAATGTTTTTAATTACTAGTTTACATGAGCAGATTATGGCAGGCAGTTAATTTTGTCTTCCAAGTGCTATCATCTGTTTTCAGACATTTGACCAGACTGTGTCTTTACTGTGATGTATTTTCAGTTTCCCTATAATTTCACTTTATTACCAGTAACAATATTTAGCAGAACTCTGAATCAAAATTAGTTATATTTATCATTTTACCACATCCAGTGATGGTATTTATGAGGGCTGCACAATATTACAAAAACACTGAAATTACAATTTTTTCTTTAATTTTTTTTTTCTTACGATATTGGGAAAAAAACTACTCTCGAGTATATAACAGCTGTGTGGTGCAGACACAAATGGTCAAACAGATTAGTGGTCGACGCAGAACGTATGTTTCAGTATCATCCTTCATGTAGCTGAAATAATTAAATAAAATTATAATTATATATAAATAAAAATAAAATAGGAATAAAGACAATTAAAAATAAATTAATATAAATAAAGTTAACAAATAAAATAAAAATAATTGCAGGACCTGCAATGTGACTACACATCATGTCATCATCCGGGACACTTTACCAAGTTACGCCGGCTGCCATTTTAGGAGGGGTAAATATTTGCGTAGATACCACTGACCATTACAGACTATAGCCCTGATACACCCAAAAATCGATCATAATGTGACGGTTCGCCTAAATCCTGTGTTGTGTATGGATGCAGCACACATGTCTGGCGAGAGGGAAATATATCATTGTTCAGAATTCTGACAGAAAAACGAGAGAAGCGATACAAGCAATTCATAGGGTGAACAGTGATGCAGCTCCCTGGTCTCCAAAGTCTAAATGAACCTACGTTTGTAGTCAGCATTTCATTGGAGGTAATATATTGTAAAATAGAAAATCCTCATTATATAGTCATGGGACATGGTACAGGATTTGGTGTTTACGTGGTTGACAGTGGTATCTATGCAAATGTTTACCCCTCCTAAAATGGCAGCCGGCATAACTAGGTTAAGGGGAAGCCCAAGTGACGCCCTTCTACTTCTGGTCCATGGGTGCTTAGCTCGCAAGAAATTTGAATGGGAGTGAATGGAGGAAGTCAAACAAACTTCTCATTCCGTTTTGACATGTGCTCTGGAATTCACATATGATGGCGGTTAATAAGATATATTTGATGTGGCATCTGCGGACCACCCGTTTTTAATGAGAAGCAAATGAGATGTTAGGTTATATGTGTGTTTAGTAAGAGACTACAATACGTTGCATATGTGACGTCACACTCCTCGGCTGTGGTGTGGAGTCGGTGGTGACGTAACATGTGCACCAGGCGTGTAGTTCAAATTATTAACAGGTTTTACTCGTTGGTTAACAGAAGCAGTTGAAACGCACATCAATAATCATCATTTATTATGAGGTACGACATGTGTGTGATTCAGGTCACATGACAAACCAGATACGATTTTAGCATTTTATTTCCCATTGAATACCATTCAATGGGAATTCAATCTCAGGCCTCATGAGCCTCCTGGAAGGGGCGGAGACTTAAACTCCCCAGTGTCCCGGATGATGACGTCACATGAATCTATGTTTTGCACACATGCATTACAATGTCGATGCTCAAACAATATACTGTGCAGCTCCAGTATTTATGGTATTTACCCATACATTTTTCATTTACTAGAGTCATAAATTGTTAGAAAGCTAATTACTTGTGAACAGAACAAAGCGTTGTCCCTGCAGTCACGTCCATACTCAGTTAAGTGTGAAGTAAAACTAGAACAGGACCAGAGGCATAATGTGCATCTGTCAGTGTTTGCTTTGCAGATGAACAACATGCTAACGCAGAACATTAACGACACGCCTACTGCTCAACATACAGACGGACAGCCTTCACACTTTAATTTGCTAATTAGATAATCTCAGTAGAAAAATAACTCATAAATGCTCACATTGGGCCACATCTGTGCAATGTTATGTAACCTGTAAAGGGAAATCCCAAGTGGAGCATCCAGTATCTCCAACATGCCACAGAGCAGATCCACACCTGTGGTGTTCAATCAGTGAAATGCAACCTCAGCCATCTGGGAATTGAAAAGTTGACGAGCTGCCATTTCATTTTGCCACAGCCATGATGATGACGTTGAGTTGTGGATGTAATTAGAAGCATGAGAGCGGCATGTCGGCATATTTAATTCATTGTCATCTATCATGACGTAATGTAAACCCAGAAAGCCTTACACAACAGAACCTGGATCTCATGCAGCATTCACTGAAAGTCACTGTCGATACATTTAAGAAGAACCAGCCTCACTTGTTTCTGCTTTCTATAATAGTGAGCTTTCATGTGGAAAATGCTGTGTGTGTGTGTGTTATGGAAGACCTTTAGATCCTTCTGAGGGAAGCTCAACACGTGCAAAGGACTTCAACAGATCTGTTTTCTTAGTTTTGTCTTTCAGGACCCTACAGAGCATTTTAACTTCGGATAAGTGTATCATTTTGACAATACACTGCAGTTCAGTGTTTGCTGTGGTGTTGATTTTTGTAGATGTGGTTCATTGGAGAGAGGCTTTTTTTAAAATATAGAAATCCAGACTTTTTTTATTAAATTTTTTTGCTTTCCGTCAGCTGTAATGTGCCTGACAGTGGGTGAAGCATTGAGATTTCCATCACAGTTCCTCGCTGTCAGTCTATTAAAACAGGGCAAGAGTGGGAGCACAGTAGGGGAGATACAAGCTGTCAGTCACTCACACACACACACACACACACACACACATGCATACACACACTGTATCTGAAACAGTTATTAGTAACTGCCTGGGTTCACAGTGACCTTTGTTTTTCTGCTTTTAAAGGTCCCTTCCATTCTGTGAACTACTGCAAAACCACTACAAATGCATATTCATGCAGGTTTTATAAATAAAGTAGAAGTGAGATTTTTTTTGCAATTCATTAATTATCTGTATCAACTAATGGAAAGCTTCAAATATTTTTCTAGTCGGTCTTTTTACACTTTAAAGGATGAAATGTGCAAGTTACTGTAGAGTGTTAAATTAAATGAGAAACTGGCTGTTATATTATTAAAACACCTCTATTTACTGTCTGCACATGAATCATATTCTCTCAAAAGCTAAAATGTAACACACATGAGTGAACGTTGAGTTGTAACACACTATTAAACATTGATGTGTTTATATTTTGGTTCCAATGATGATGTATAATTGCATTTCATCTGAAGGTTTTTTTTTTTTCAGATTTACAGAGTTTAATTAAATTATCTGATCCCTGAGTCATTAAGTAGGAAAAAATATATAAAATTCACATTGTAGAAAAAAAAAAGTATTCAGGCTTGAACATAATGCAGCCTCCAATTTTCCTTGTCATTAAGTGGATGATTGCAGTAACAGCCATCACTTGTGTACTGATGATAATTTCCAGGTTTGCCCAATGCAATCAAACTCAAAACATATAATTTCAGCCTTGAATGCAGAAATAAAGAATGCAAAATGCTAACAGAGGCAGATTTTATAAAAATAAATAAATAAAAAAAAGTGAGTGCTGAATGAAACCTGATTGACCTGGATGGTTGTGAAGGCCTCCCGACTGCAGCACTTCAACATTTGTCACGTCATGAATTTGTGCCTGTGGATTATCAATCACTATCAGAAGTCAGGACAGGTCTGCACGGTGCAAACTGCTTATTTCTGCAACTTAATACAAGGTGCTTGTAATAATCAGAATTTTAATGACTAACTTGTGTTGCAGTGTTTACTAAATTAGCTGGGAGGAATATGGAGCTACAGTCTGTGCATGAAACACACTCTGCTTTGCTTCATTTGGACCATTCCAATTATGTAGAGCACTGACTGATAACAATTTTGCCTTACCACAAAGTCATGTCATTAGGCATGTAGTACTTGTTTCTGTTGTAAATACTGCTCATTCATTCGTTTATTTTGAGCATCCACAGAAACAGTGTTGGGAATAACTGTGTTAGAGTATAAAGCCTCATTTATAACCTCCGTTAATTACGGAAATGGACATTTTTATCCGGTTCTGGGGGGTAGTTTCACGAGTCAGTTTGTCCATTGGTCAAGACCTTAGCAATCCGGTGGCAACGGTGCAAATCGTAGGTGGAATCCGGGAAAAGTTCCGCCTTAAGCGCTAGGATTGGAGAAGCAGCCTGTCAGTCAAACTAACTCTGCAGTGGAATGAGTTCGCCTTCGTTGCCTCGTTGTCGTAATTGGAACCATTCGTTTTAGATGTCGTCTTGCGAACTGTTCTGGGCTTTGATTTAACAAAAATTAATGTAGGTAGCCTAGGCCTATTGGAACAAAGAATGATTAATGCAAAATAAAAAATAATGATGTAATGCAAGTCAGTCAAGGAAGAATCAAACAGAAATTATGTGTGTAGGGAAAGAAGAAGAACCAAAAAAAGGTTATCAGTTATACAATGCTATTCATTGTAAACAACTGAGCACCACAGTTAACATTTGCTACCAAATGTACTGGACCTACCATCACCAAAACTCATCATATTCCAGCCAAAATTACTACTAATGCACATGCTATCACTCAGTAACACGTCAATGACAGTCAGTGTATGGTGAACAATAAAAAGTACACATTCCACTGCGGAGTTAGTTTGACTGACAGGCTGCTTCTCCAATCCAAGCGTTTAAGGCGGAATTTTTCCCAGATTCCACCTAAAATTTGCACAGTCGCAATCCGGTGAGCTCCTGGCGAAATGGAGTAATACCACCGGAAGTTGTGGGGGCAGTAGAGAGGCTGAAGTGTAACATTTTGGAATTCCACCCACGAAGAAGGTTCCCGCTAGGATCTGTGCATTTTACAACTTATGATTAGTTACGATACTGCTCTGTAGGGCTATGCTGTTTTTTTTATGTTTATTATTATTATTATTATTATTATTATTATTATTATTATTATTATTATTATTATTATTATTATTATTATTATTATTAAAAGTTAGTCCATTTAACCATGCCATTAAATCTATCCCTGAATGTTTGCTTAAAACTATCCCAAACCATTACAAATATGATAGTTTACGTCCCATATTGCCAGATTTAATTGTGAAAGCTGTGCAACTAGATGATAAAAGTACAAACAAGTTTATAAGAGAATGCTTATGAGAAGAGTTTGACCCAGTCAGACCAATAAGAAATATAACTTCCTTTACTAAAAGTCAGTTTTACTCAGGATTAAATATTTTAAATTCCCAATTCCACGAGAAGCAAGAGATGTTTTTAAACTATGAATATAACATTTATCCACCAAAAGAACTGCTACTGCACAGATTTATTATAGACTAGAACTATGTGTAAACTATTACTGCCCCCTAGAGGATTTAAAATGCAACATCCATAATAAGGACAGAGGTATAAATACCAGCTTCAGGAGGAACATGAGGAACGGAAAGATGAATTTTGTCCGGTTTCGGTGGTATAAAGCAGTTAACGTGTTACATTTCAACATTCCGTTACTCGGGAAATAATTTAATGCATTACAATATGATGAATTGGGTCGCAGTGTACGCTTTGGTGCCACATATAGTGCTGGGAATAATGACGTTGGAGTATAACGACATGACTAACGCAGTCACATTTTGAGTAACGGAGTAATTACTTTATCCATAACTGTATCGTTATCGTTACTCGTTAAACAATGTGATGAGTTACAGGCGTGTTTCAACGTCCGGGACTTTTTGGGGGAACTACTTTTGACCAGGCCATGAGTTAGTCCGGTCCTACAGATATGACCCGATAGGAACCTTTCGATGACGTTATTATGTCGCGTCAGTTGCTATGGTAACGTCACTAACAATAAGCGCCAAAACAAAGCCTCAGCAGAAGAAGAAATCACAAGACTAGAGGTGCACTAGGGATGACGAAAATGATAAAATACAATTCATACAATAGCACTAATGGTGACAGTAGAACATATAGGATAAGAACAAAACCAGTAAGTTAAGGACAACATATACCGACAACAAACATTAACATGATAAGACAGAATATGGATGTAACACCAGTATTAAAACCCTCTATCTTTATACTGTGACCAGACCATATATTTATAGGAGAATTTACATCTGTGGATATTTTGGCGTTGTTTGTATTGAATGTCCAGACTTCACACACAGACAAAAAAAAACATTTACAAGTGGTTTGAAATTTTGGTAATGTGAAAATGTCCCAAACCACTCCGATTATGAGTACTGTCTCTGAAATGTAAAAAAAAAAAAAAAGTTTTGTATATTAGTTGGTAGTAGTTTGTTTTTTTTGGATGTTTTGAATAAGATCCAAAGATAGTGAATTATAAATATTTTTAAATGAATAAACAGATGTTGCGTGTGGTCTAGAAATTCAACTTGTGTGTATGATCGTACTGCTTGTTTCTGTAATATGACCTAATGGATTAATGATGCATTAATAACTGTTTCCCCACACTTCAATACAACATGCGAGTATCAAGGATCAGTATACTCTATAGAGGTATGGTTTCACTTTTATTATTGAAAGGCTTTTGGAGATTATTGATCTCCAGATTGTGATAATGAAGGACAAAATGTTCACTGCTCCAATAAAATGTCAGAATCATAACATACTTCATGGCTTATTTGCTTTTCTGAGAAACATTTAAAGTGATGGATTTTGTAAACAGGCTGAACAGTTCCCAATTATCATTCCAGCATCATACCATCATTACAAAAAACACAAACAAAACCAAAACATGTAATGTGAGTTCCATATAAAGTATCCAAGTTTGTTCCCCAGACCATTATTCAAAAAGTTGTTTTTGCAGCACAGCCTCTGTTCAAACTCCACCACAGATCTGCCCTCTCTCTCATTCATTAGCTAAGGTGTGGCTGTGCAGACCCGGGTCGGCCATTATCGCCTCCAGCCTGTCATGGTCAACATGTCTTCAATCTCAGTCTGTCATTACGTCCTTCGATTTAAAAACACTCAAGCGCAGTCATCAAATGACCCATGAACTCGCACACCGCCTGCCGTTTACCCTCATTTCAGTGTAAAAGGAGACTTGTGCACTCTTTTGTGTGTTAGTAGATGGCAGGTCAATTAAGTTGCTGTTGGAATCTGATAGCAATGATGGCAGGCGGAGATGGACTCTGAAAGCCCTTACAGTCTGTAAGAAGAGACAGAATCAATTGAGAGTGGAGTAAGTCTGTGTATAATGGACATTAGTGGGTAGAGTTTTGGCAGAGGTCACATTAACCAGAAGTGCTGAAGTCTGCCAGTGGCACCAAACATCCATTAGTTGGATAATCAAACTGTGTTTGCTCAACACTCATGTTATTATTTACTTCTGTCCAAAAGATTTTGGACAGAAACTTTTTGATATGCTTAAAAGCTTTGTCTTTCCTGTACTTGTCTCTGCCTTTTGTTTATTTGTTCTTTGTTTGCTCTTTTTGTGTTAGCTTTCTACCTGTTCTGTATCTGCCTGTACCCATTTGTTGTGTTTGTCCTCAGGCTGCTTATTGTTATTCCACGGCCCTCTAGAACGTCTAGCTACTGTTCACTTTGAATGGACGTTCCCAGCGCTATGTGGGTGGATTTTTTTTTTCGATAACCGCCCACTGCGCCATTAACGCCCGCTGCGCCATTAACGCCCGCTGCGCCATTAACGCCCGCTGCGCCATTAACGCCCGCTGCGCAATTAACGCCCGCTGCGCCATTAACGCCCGCTGCGCCATTAACGCCCGCTGCCAATGGCAATGAGTTTTGTCACTTCAGATTCACGGTACCGTATCACTATTTCGGTAGTTCGGCCTCTTTGAAAGTAAATATTCGCTACGTTGTAACGGCTATTTTATCCAATCTGTTAGAGTAGTAGCAGTAATAAGATGTAATAATAACCCATAGAATAAGCAGGATAATGTATTTACCATGTGTGAGTATCAAAAAATATTTCTTGACAGGCCGAACAACACCGGTCACACGTGGACAATACATTATTACCCTAACTAAAGCGTCTTTGAGTACGTAGAACAGCGCTCAAACTGAATTGGTATTTAAATGGCAGTTTAACTGTCCCTTTCTGTTATGGTGTGACATGTCACTGGTATGGTGTGAAAAACGCAGCATCAGTCTGAGTTCCATCATCACACATGGAAACTCTTCTTCTGTTTGTCCATCCATCAGGCCAGAGAATCGCCTTCCCTTTCTCTCATGCATGTTTTCTCTTTCTGGAGAAGGTAAAGTGGCCTCATATGTCACAAAATGTCACTTCACTGCTGTCAGAATGTTGATTTATGAGGGTGGAGATGGCCAGTGCTGAAACAGCAGACCACACACACACACACACACACACACACACACACACACACACACACACTTACACACACACAAGATTGATGGATGACACCAGTATTTGGTCCTCACTATATGGTAGCAGATGAACAGTTTTGGGAGTGTTCTCCATGACCTGCTGCTGCAAAAGTTAGATGGGATAGTCAAGCTGAGAATCAATAATAAATTTATCAATTGATGATGAAAAGGTAAAAATGACTATTTTCATAATAATGAATTATAGAGAAGTACCAAATAATGGCTTGGTTTGTGCTTCTCAAATATTAATGTATCCTCATGTTTGTGTCTGTCATGATTAAATCAATTTGGGGAATTAGATTGTAAATGCACTCTTAAACTCTTTTTCATTTGATTCACTTTTTGTTGTGACCCAGTTGGTTGAATATAAAATGTTGCCCTTGTATGTAAGTGAAAACAATGACCGTGTATTAACACAACATAAGAAAACTTTAACTTTATTGTTGTCACTACAACACTAAAGTTGTGAACTGATAGTTCTATCAGAATGAAGTCAAATATAAAGTCATCATTTTATTAGACTAAAATTGTAATATTATGAGAATAATATTGCCCTATTTTGAGAATAAAAAAAGATTGCATTACCTTATCCAGTCCAACAGAATTTAAAATTGCTGCTTCAATTATTGCCTTCACTGTAACTGACTTTTTATAGCACTGTTGTGAATGTATTTTCAAGTATAATATTAATTTAGATAGGATTTTTTTGAAACTATAACTTCAGTCTCACAATATTATGACTTTATTGTCATAGTAACAAGTGTTTTTATTTTTTTTAAATGTGCCCTAATAAGGTGTCCTAGCATAACATGTATAAATATGGTCTTAAATTGGTTGTGGGATTATAGGCACAGACTGGGTTGGGATGAAGGACTTTGCTAGTAGAGAGAATATTAGTTTAGTTTAGTCATTTTATTTTGAGTACGTCAAACATAAAAACATTTGATCTTTCAAAAGCCAATCATTGATAAAATAACAAGACAATATAGCCTAAATAAAAAAAATAAGGAGCCAAATAACGTATTCAAAAGGGATTGGGAAGACGTTAAAAAACAAACACTTATCTCCCACCCCTATTGTACCAAACAATAATACAAATGCCAAAAAACTTATATAAAACATATATTACACTTTGGTTTGGTTTAAATATTATTATTAAAGTACTGTCACACAGTCATTTCTAAACTATATGAATCTAAGCTCTTGTATTTTCCTTGATCCACAAACCTAACTACATGTTACTTACATTACTTATGATATATATTGCACATATATAGAGATAAATGTTCATTTGAAACATACATTTTTTTTGTTCAGAAATATACCATGTACTATCTCTGATTTTCAGTAACATCCAAACGTGGCTGTTATGAGTCAAAGCAAATACTTTTACAGATGTCATTTGAACTCATGGAGAAGTCATTAATGGACATTTTTTGCCGTTTTCTTGACATTTTACAGACCGTTTTATTGAGGAAATAAAGAGAGAGATTATCTGATAATGAAAATAAAGATTAGTTGCAGTTGTTCATTGTACCCAGGAGATATTTTTTATTTACATTTTTTTTTTATATATATATCTGGAGATGAAGGTCTATTCATCTCCTTTTATATGTGATTAACCACAGCCCGCTTCCATGCAAACCATTGATTAAAGTGTTTGTTGATTTGCCTGTATTGAACATCTGATTTGTGCCACCAAGGGAAGCAAAACATGAGTTACTGATCTGGTGTAAAATCTCATCATTTGCGGTTGAGCTGTAGCACCTCCATGACTGTCTGTGGTCGCAGACATCAGCAGGATGAGTTGTGAGCTTTTCAACGTGTTCCATCCAAACACCTCTAAGATAATAGCACCAGCAAAGATCTGTTGACTCCCAGTTGTTTGGACATGCTTCTGATTTATAGATTAGATATCCTCCATCCTCTTAGCCAGTGCCTTGCTAACTCATATGTGTGTGTGTGTGTGTGTATTTTATCTTTGTGGGGACAGTGATATATTTACACAGTAACACCATGGGGACCTCTGCCACTATGGGGAACAACATTCATGTCCCCACAAGGGTTAAATATAAATAAAAGTCCCCACTAGTAAGATATAGACATGTGTTAATTTTTATTTTTTTAATGTCTTTTTAATGTGTTTTTTTTTATGTATGTATTTTTCAAAGGTTTGAAGATGCATTTATTTATTTAAAAAAAACAAAAAATATATTTTACACTCACTGCCCAGTACCTACTTGATTATCAGAGGTGGAAGTAGAAGTACATCCGTTACTGTATATATGTACAGTTTTTAGGTATCTGTACTTTACTTGAGTATTTTTTTTCTGTCAACTTTTTCCTTTCCCTACATTTTTGTATAAATATCTACTTTATACTCCTTACTTTCTTAGAATAAAATCATTACTTTTTCAAACTAGACAAATGTGATGGTATGAAAAATAAGTCGTAAATCAGAAATTGTGACTTAATATATCATCATTTTGACTGGTCACCTCATAATTATCCATTTCTTATCTCCTAATTCTGACTATTTTGTCATAATTTTGACATTTTATCTTGCAGTTTAGATGTTTTAAAATCTCATAATTCTGCTTTTTTCTTTCAAATCTCTTATTTTTTGACTTTTAAATATTTCCTAAATGTCCTGTCCATACCCACTAAACTGAGTATCATGACCCAATGAAACAAATCACACTAATTAACTTTTAACTGCTTTATTTGTGGATTTTTTTTCTGGTCTTTTCCTGCTTAAATAAGTATTTCACCCACAGCAAAATAAATAAATAAATAAAAATGCAGTTTTACTTTTTATTTTATTACAATAGATAAGTTGTACTTTTTAAACTTTTACTTCAGTAAAACAGTTGAACCAGTACTTCTACTTTTACCAGAGTATTTTTTTCACACAACTAACTGTACTTCTACTTAAGTACAGAATGTGAGTACTTTGACCACCTCTTCATTACAAACTTTGTCCTCATGACACATGTAAACGTGTGTGTGTGTGTGTGTGTGTGTTGGTGTGAATCCAGCCCAGAGGATGCATCTGCCAGATGACCCTTTGGCAAAATGTGTTCCATACAGCAGCATCTGTAGCCCCTCCCCGTTCCTGCATCAGCTGACTAGCTTTGGGTTTAACTGGGGCTGGATGGTCTTATGAAAGCAGGGGGGGGGGGGGCAGAGTTTAAACCATGAGAAAATGTTTACATGCCGACCTCCAAACCTCCCCCCTCCTTCGTCGTTTGCGTACTGTATCTGTGTGTGTTGAAACTGTGGGATTGATCCCTCCTTTTTAATTGCTGACAGATGTCCCCACTGCTCCGTCTCATTCTCAGCTCTTTATTTTTTACTTCATTCTCCACCACACACACATATTACAGAGGAGTAAACTAAGTAAAAGTACTTCATTACTGTACTTAAGTAGTTTTTTTTTTTTTTTTTTTTTTAGGTATCTGTACTTGAGTATTTATTTTTCTGGCAAATATTTACTTTTGCTCCCTACATTTTTGTATAAATATCTGTGCTTTATACTCTTTATATTTATAGAAATATCTGTACTTTATACTCTTTATATTTATATAAATATCTGTACTTTATACTCTTTACATTCTCAGAATAGACTTGTTACTTTTCTATACTTTTCTAAATTAAATTAAATCTCATATTTATCTTTTTTTTTTAAATGTCATGATGTCATGATCTTTTAATTTTTCCTATATTTCCTGTACATATCCACAAAACTGAGTAACTGAGCTGATCAAACACATTATCTACGCAGTAACTCACTTTTAAAGACTTTATTTTAGATACTTTAGATACTTAGAAACTTTTCAGATTGTTTCTGGTTAAATAAGTATTATTGTGTTCATGGCAAAAAAACAACAACATGGTTTTACTTTCTACTTTTGTAATATATTACAATTCAGAAGTTGTACTTTTTTACTTTTACATAAGTACAGGAGTTGAATCGGTACTTCTATTCTTACCAGAGTATTTTTTCACACAATATTTTTTCCTGATTAAATGTGTATTATTTCATCCATAGCAAAAAATAAATAAAAATACACTTTTACTTTTTACTTTATTACCAGTTGACAAGTTGTGCTTTTTTACTTTTACTTAAATAACACAGTTGAATCAGTACTTCTACTTTTACCAGAGTATTTTTTCACACCAGTGGCTGTACTTGTACTTAAGTACATAATGTGAGTACTTTGACCACCATATTATTGGGCCATGATGTTCCTCAAATGCTTCTGGGAAACTCTGGGATGTGTTCCCAGCTGTGGTCTTACTAATAGAACTCCCATCATGCTTTGGTCCAAACAGCCTTCACCCCTCAGTGGTTCTGTCACCAAAACTGTCCTGGTGTTTGTGAAAGTTTTGGCACATTTTTGACATTGTTGCAGTTCTTGAACAGATGTTGTCACCGTTTGTGTCCAGTTTTAGTGAGCGCTTGGGCTCAGCGTTGGCCAGAGCGACGGAGCTGAATCATGGAGGTGTTTTTCTGTTTGTGCTGCAGCGTCTTTGTCGACATTATCCTACAGAGAATTGGTTCTGGAGGATTTGGTCCCATCTGCTGAGTGAGATTTCTTAGAAACTGGAGACACAGCACAGAGACAAAGGAGGAGGACAGGGTTTGTCTTGTGGTTAATCAGCAGGAAAGTGAAATCAAATCCTCAGCAGTCCGTGTGTGTGTGTGTGTGTGTGTGTGTGCTTGTATTCCTGTCTTTATGGGGACATTGATATGTTTACACAGTCACACCATGAGGGTTAAATATAAATTTAGGTCCTCACTAGTAAAATACAAAACTGTGTGAAATGCACAGATTTATGCAAATGATGTCCCCTATAAACACATGCACTTGTTTTGTTTTTCTGGAAGTCCCCATAAAGCATTTTTTTTTTCATGTTTTGTTTATTAAAAAAGAAGAATATGTCATAACACTCACTACGCAAAAGTTAATTTACCTAGAAGTGATAATTACAAAATTGGTGATCATGCGATATGTGTGTGTTTGTATTCCTGTCTTTGTGGGGACATTGATGTGTTTACACAGTCACACTATGGAGACCAAAATTCAGGTCCCCACAAGGGATAAATATAAGTAAAGGTTCCCACTAGTAAAATACAAATGATGTGGTCCTATAAATGTATTTTTTTTTTCTGGGTGTCCTCATAAAGCATGAGGAAAACAGCTGCAAAGTGAAACATTTATTAATTTAATATATATATATATATATATATATATATATATATATATATATATATATATATATATATATATATATATATATATATATATATATATATATATATATATATATATATATATATATATATATAAAAATGTAATTTACTTTATTTATTTACATTTTAAAATATTTTTTTACCTATTCATTAATTTTTATTTATCTAGTGTTTTTTTTTATTATTATTTAATTTTCAAACATTTTATCTGTTAAATTTCATTTAAAAAAATATGTTTTTACACTAACTACCCAATGGCTACTTGGTGCTCTTGAGACATGTAAACAAGTATGTGTGTGTCCAGATGAATATAAAATGTCTTCTATTAAACAATGTGATTCTTTGACATGCACGCGTCCTCAAGCCTCCCTCAGCTTCCCTCTGTGATTTCACATTCTAAAGATGTATTGTCAAAGTAAACCTTTGATATTCATATTGTTAACTGCACCAGTCTGAAGGTTTGGGGTGTCGGCGTGTCCCCTTTTCTAGGGTCCAGACTGAGGGCGGACAGAAGTAGGTCAAAGTTTAGTGGAGCGTCCTGTCTGAGCAGGAGGATTGGGGGGGTGCAGGGGGGGTTAAAGGTTTCTGTTGATACCAGGAAGATCCATACTGTGACAGGGTCAAGGAGGGGGGGGGTCCAATTTCATATCAAAACACTCTTAGAGTCACAGCTATAAGTGACGTCTGATATGACTTTTTTTAAAGAGTTTAATGATAATATATGAAAATAAACTGTGTCTTTTAACCTAAAGAGTAAATTCTACAGGTTGACCAAGTATAGGACAGCAGTTTAAGGAAATGTCCCTGACCTTTACTTTTGCTTAGAAAAAAAACACACAAACAAACAAATAAGACAAATTTAACAGTATTTGTGGTTATTCAGACCCTCCAGGATTTTGCGAATTCAACTAATCCCTGTGAATTCAGCGCAATGATGCAATTTTAATCTGTCACCGCGACTGTTATTTAGTCAAAGTACTTGTCCCTTGAGTGTTCATATATACTTTTAATGTGTATGTGTTTAATTTATCACATTAAATAAACATTTCATACTTAAAAAACATGCACTACTCATGCATTCCATCATTTATAAAACTAGTAGAAGTTAAGATTGAGGTTCAGTTAATTTGTGTAATACTGACATGTGTAATTTTGCATATGAATAGATAGATAGATAGATAGATGTACTGTATTCATCCCAAGTTGGGAAATGTAGTTTTTGTAGCAGTATAGGTATTAGAGGTTGTGCTTTTGTAGTATCAGAACAAATAACACTATAAAATATTAAATATATCTACAATAGTTAAGTAGAGAGGTATTTAGCTATATACAATATAAAGTGAAAATAATAATAATAATAATACAGAAGTACAATAGTGTATCGGTGCAAAATGAACCAGTGCAAAAATTATCTGTGCAACATAAACAGTTACATACAAGTTAAACTGTTACAAGTTAAACAGTTACACACAAGTTAAACTGTTACAAGTTAAACGGTTACATACAAGTTAAACTGTTACAAGTTAAACGGTTACATACAAGTTAAACTGTTACAAGTTAAAAAGTTACATACAAGTTAAACTGTTACAAGTTAAACTGTTACAAGTTAAACTGTTACAAGTTAAACAGTTACATACAAGTTAAACAGTTACATACAAGTTAAACTGTTACAAGTTAAACAGTTACATACAAGTTAAACTGTTACAAGTTAAACAGTTACATACAAGTTAAACAGTTACATACAAGTTAAACTGTTACAAGTTAAACAGTTACATACAAGTTAAACTGTTACAAGTTAAACAGTTACATACAAGTTAAACTGTTACAAGTTAAACAGTTACACACAAGTTAAACTGTTACAAGTTAAACGGTTACATACAAGTTAAACTGTTACAAGTTAAACAGTTACATACAAGTTAAACTGTTACAAGTTAAACAGTTACACACAAGTTAAACTGTTACAAGTTAAACAGTTACATACAAGTTAAACTGTTACAAGTTAAACGGTTACATACAAGTTAAACTGTTACAAGTTAAAAAGTTACATACAAGTTAAACTGTTACAAGTTAAACTGTTACAAGTTAAACTGTTACAAGTTAAACTGTTACAAGTTAAACAGTTACATACAAGTTAAACAGTTACATACAAGTTAAACTGTTACAAGTTAAACTGTTACATACAAGTTAAACTGTTACAAGTTAAACAGTTACATACAAGTTAAACAGTTACATACAAGTTAAACTGTTACAAGTTAAACAGTTACACACAAGTTAAACTGTTACAAGTTAAACAGTTACATACAAGTTAAACTGTTACAAGTTAAACAGTTACATACAAGTTAAACTGTTACAAGTTAAACAGTTACACACAAGTTAAACTGTTACAAGTTAAACAGTTACATACAAGTTAAACTGTTACAAGTTAAACGGTTACATACAAGTTAAACTGTTACAAGTTAAAAAGTTACATACAAGTTAAACTGTTACAAGTTAAACTGTTACAAGTTAAACTGTTACAAGTTAAACTGTTACAAGTTAAACTGTTACAAGTTAAACAGTTACATACAAGTTAAACAGTTACATACAAGTTAAACTGTTACAAGTTAAACTGTTACATACAAGTTAAACTGTTACAAGTTAAACAGTTACATACAAGTTAAACAGTTACATACAAGTTACACTGTTACAAGTTAAACTGTTACACACAAGTTAAACTGTTACACACAAGTTAAACTGTTACAAGTTAAACGGTTACATACAAGTTAAACTGTTACAAGTTAAACGGTTACATACAAGTTAAACTGTTACAAGTTAAAAAGTTACATACAAGTTAAACTGTTACAAGTTAAACTGTTACAAGTTAAACAGTTACATACAAGTTAAACAGTTACATACAGTACAAGTTAAACTGTTACAAGTTAAACAGTTACATACAAGTTAAACAGTTACATACAAGTTAAACTGTTACAAGTTAAACAGTTACATACAAGTTAAACTGTTACAAGTTAAACAGTTACATACAAGTTAAACTGTTACAAGTTAAACAGTTACATACAAGTTAAACTGTTACAAGTTAAACAGTTACATACAAGTTAAACTGTTACAAGTTAAACTGTTACATACAAGTTAAACTGTTACAAGTTAAACAGTTACATACAAGTTAAACTGTTACCTAATTGAGTAACGTTATCAATGAGACAATATAATAGTATAATAATAGTTTAACTGTACAGATTGACCTATTTAGTGGAAAAATTGCCAGTTACTACAGTCACTCGTATTGTTATCGTTGACACAATGAGTCCAATCCCTGAAAAGACTTAAGTAAAAGATACACTTGTTTAGTTTTGGTCTTTGGGAATTGAGAAGTGCATGTCTAATGTCACCAGTAGGGAAACACCGATACTGATACCAGTCCAATACTGAGCACGTGCACTTCTCCTCATACTAGTAAAAGTGTTTAGAAACAAACACACTGATTCCACTTTACACCAGCGTGACGTTTACCTCATGGTGCAGCAGATCCACGGTGGAGGAGTAATGTCAGCACTGTGGAGATTTTTCTAGATAACAAAAATAACTGCAAGTTATGTTAAAAACACAGACGGAGCGTTCTGTTCATCCTCTACCTACATTCCATACATAATTCTGTCTGTTTTTCGTGAGCTGTGCATAACTAGATGGAGAATACGGAGCGGTTCCACTTAGAACTGTGGAAGGAACATGACTTTTTAAACATTACAGGTGTGAGTGAAAAACTACTGATGCATTTATGATAACTACTATCATTTTATTTTTTTTTAGATCTTTATTGAGAAACAGTCCGATAAATGTACACAATAAAAGGCAAAACAAAACAATCCGTTGCAATACAATAATCAATTCAGAGCAAATATTTGTGGTTCTTTTAATATTTTCTTTCCAGAATCATTTAACATCTTTAAGTAAATTTCAACATCTTTCAGAAAATAAGTAATATTTGGTTTTGTTACAAAACTTAAAAAATAATAAATTTTACCACAATATGAACTACAGAAGAAGAGTATTACCTCTTCTTTTTTTTGTTAGCATTCTTCTTAAAAAAACTTTAGTTGATAATTATGGTTAATTAGCAGCAGTTTGTTACAGTCAGACAATAACAAGTATTCAGAGAATGCTTAATCTCACCCTGATTTTCGGCCAATCTCATGTTTCTACGACAACCTGTTCTTCAACTGGAACCAATAATGTGATTTTGACCTTTCTGCTAAATGCGACCTTGACCTTTGACCTTTTGAGATATTGATCATTTCATTATTATTGTTCTATGCATCAGTGTGTGTAATACTGAGACAGTATAGGTATTAGAGGTTGTGCTTTTGTAGTATTTGAACCAATCTCAAACTAATTTTCATTCTTATTCAGCTCGATTTGATCTCCACTTGGCCAGACCAGTAAAATAATAATAACCTATAAATGATAACTACATATGTTTGACTTAGTTTTTCTGCAAAAAGTCAGATCAGTCTGATCTACAAAGACATTAACGCTTGGTAACGGAAGCAGAAAATGATTCAAATTGTGCTTAATTTTCTTTAAACATTTCAGGTTCATATTTTTTCAAGCTATTCATATTTTATTGTTACAAGGTTGTTGTAAATGTAAATATTCTTGTAATTTAATGTTGTTTTTTGCAGTAAAACAAAGACAAAAATTTTAAGTTGTCACCATTTAGAGGTAGAAAGATTTTTTTCTTTTTTTTTTTTTTTTGAAGGTTATTCTGCATGTCATCCCACGGTCCACATTTGGCCCCTGGGCCACATGTTTGAGTCCCCTGGTCTACGATGATAAACTATGTATGTATGTATATATATAAAAATAAAGACGAATGTCTAAAAAAACTAAAACAAACAAACAAAAAAACCCAACATAATTATTCCAAATTTATGTTCAACAGTGTCTAACATTTAACATGACATTATATTTTATAATGGTTGAATCCATTGTTATAAACAAAACAAATCTCTTCTAAAATAACAAAACTGCTTTTTTTCACAGACCTGTAGATGACCCTCCACATCTTATAGGTGTCACTAAACAATATAATATTTCCTGCTCTTTCACTTTAACAGATCATCTTATAGGACTTGTGGATTACTTGTTTAACCAGTTAAAATGTACAATATGTCTGGTGCCCTAAGCCCTGTCTAGGCTGGAGTTGATGAAACATACCATACAGATTAGGCTGTTTGGGTGAGTGGGCGTCTTGTGAGAGGGGATTGGGGTGAGCAGAGGTCAGGCTGCAGGGTTAGAGTTTAACAGACGGGGTCGTGTGAGTCGTGGCTGAGCTTTTTAATGTTAAATCTGAAGAGACAGACTTCAGTTTTCCCAAATTCAGAGAGCTTTTTGAGGCTTCTATTCCAGATCCTGTTTTAGGACATGAATGTGTGGTATCTGGAGATGATACAAGAGAGGATGTGCAATATTTATACATGTTGTCAGCAGTTTGTTGAATGGAAAAGTCCCAGTCCTCTGCTTTCACACTGGACTCATTTACTTACATTACATGAGAGCTTTCGGCAATTAAATGTTTTATATATTTATATATATATATATATATATATATATATATATATATATTATCATCATCGACTTTTATTACAGACTCAAGGTCCAGATACAAAAAGACAGACATATGCACCCACATAATAAAAAAAAGAAAGAAAGAAAGAAAGAAGATAGGGATAAATAATAAAAACATTGCCCACCCCAACTACATCCGCCACTGGAACTGTCAATGAAATTAGGGCTCATCTCGGATTTCCACTCATTCAGGATTTTCTGGTGTGAGGAGTTAAAATAACGTAGCTGTCAAAGATCAAAAAGATAGATTTAAGAAGGAGACGGAGTATTCTGGAGATGAACGGATGAAACCAGGGCAGTGTCATCCTATCTCATTTGCTATACGAGGTTGGGAGGGGATTAGCCTCACTTATGTAACTGCCGTCTCCCTCGTCTCTCACTTATTCTCCTCTGTCCATCTGACATCATTATTCCGGCGTTGAGGATGTTTTTCTTTGTTTTTCTGAGCTGATTTCCATCTTTGAGAACAATGAAACTGATGATGATCCAGGATGATGAATAGATAGAAGCACAATTTAGGAGGGGGGGAGGGGGGGGTTAAAGCAAAAAATGGTAGTGAGAGGTTTGCAGATGAGGCAAAATGAAAGAGGAAAATGGGAGAAAAAAGGGGGATGGGGGCAGTGTTGGGGGTGGATGAGATAGTCTATTTATAGTTTATCACAGGCAGTTGGGTTAGACCGCCTGGGCCAGTGCAGCAAAGCTCAGCATCTATGTCACTCCTCATGTCATTCTCCATTAGCTCTATACACACACACACACACACACACACACACACACACACACACACACACACACACACACACACACACACACACACACACACACACACAGAGAGATATATACGCGTTTCCATGCCTCATGAGGACTAATTTTGTAATTGTCAATTATAGGTGAAGTAGGTTTTGGGTAGTGAGTATAAAGATCTCTTTTTTTTTTTTTTTTTTTTTTTTTTTTAAATAGATTTTTTTTTTTTTTACAATTAAAAAATATTTAAAAATACATTAAAAAGAATAAAATGAAATTAAAAAAATTCAATTAAGAAAAATTAAAAAAAAAACAATAAGAACGAAAATAAAATACATTGAAAAAGTTGATATATTTTTGAAATACAAATTTTGTTAAAAATAAAAAATATACAAAAAAGAAAACAAATGAAGTAATAAAATGTAATACATAAAAAAAAATAATGATAATGGTAACAATGAAAAAATTAAATAGATTTTTTTTTTGCTTACTTCACACAGATTTCAACAATATTTTTTATATAATCCTCTTAGGGACCTGAATTTTGGTCCCCATAGTGTCAGAGATCCCCATGTTGTGACTGTGTAAACATATCAATGTCCCCATGAAGATAGGAATACAAACACACACACACACACACATATATATATCCTCGGGGTGAAAACATGGGTCTGACGACCTTTGCCACTGAGGTACAAGAAAAGAGAAAACGACACACACTTACTGACAGTGTGTGTGAGGTGCTGGAGTTAATAGTCAAACAGCTGCTGACATAAATATGATCCTAAATGTAGGTGAAGTCACATGCTGCTCAGCTCAGTGGGTAAAAAAAATATTTCTGGGGTTTTCTCAGAGTGCAGTGTTTAATTTAAGACGTACAGTGGTGGAAAAAAGTTAATGCACATCCTTGAAATGTTACAGTTTTCAATAATATCATGAAATATTTGCAGAAAAATATTTTTTGTGGTTCAATAAATGTGGCTGCATAAGACAAACAGAAGCAAAACATTTTTTTTGGTTTATTGTTTATAAAGAAAAAAAAAAAAACAATAAATCTAATTTACTGACAGTTTCAACATGTTACTGTATGTCCTGGATTTTTTTTCTACTAAAACATCCAGTTTTGACCTGGATAGAACAGAGCACGTACAAAAGAGAGGATGTGGGTTTAAAGACGGGAACAATACGTGGAATATTTCAGTGACTTAAGAATGATTAATGCAATATATCATAAATCTGTGGGATGTATGAAAACATTTTTCTACCACTGTATACATGTGTGAAACAAATCAGAATTGCAAATAACAATTACTTTTATTATTATTTATTGAGGTTATTTTATCAATGATTTATTCAGTCAATAAATTGTTGGAGAAATTTCAATAAAATGTTTTATCAGCAGTTTAGTTTGCATTCAGTGTTAAGTAAATTGGAAGCAAAAATAAAATGCCAATTGTCTTGATGTCCTTAAACAGGTTTTTTTTTTGTTGTTGTACAAAAGTACAAGATAAACTGATTATGCATACATTATAAAAATGTCAATAAAATAGATAAGAAATGCATTATGATTTGATAACACACAAAATATAAAGAATATAAAGTATAGGCTAATGTACATGGTATTTATGTCTCAGGGGTTTCAGGGTTTTTTCGTAACTACAATTTTCTTTCGTATTCAGAGACGAAAAATGTAAGTAAAGGTTTTTCGTGACTTGGATCATTCGTTAACTGGGTCTTTTGTAAGTAGAGCTACCACTGTACTTTGCTCCAACAAACAATAGATGAAGCAGAGTCTGTTTTCTTAGATAAATCATTTAGTTTTCTCACCACAGACTGTTGTTTCAAACGTGTTTTGACTCTTTATCAGAATGACACAGTAAATACTTGACCAAACACACAAACACTAAACTCTCTACATTCACTAAGTGCATGAATAACAACTGTAAGAAATACATTAAAAGAGTTTAATAATAATAATAATGGATTTTATTTATCACGCACTTTACGTTTGCTGGCAAATCTCAAAGTGCGAAGTTTATTCCCTGTTCAAATGTAAGCTTTTCTCTTCCAACCTTGTATATATGTAGAAAAGCATAAATAATTGTGACTCATCACTGTGTCTTTAACTATGTGAAGAGTTTTTATTTTTTTGTAACCAAAGTATAAAAATGACCTGTTGGTAAATACTGTACATACATGTATAAATACAAGGACTGTACACATTAGACAGATATGTTCATATCACATGTATTAGTTCATGCGTTTGTGTTTCAGAGTGTGAATCATACTCTCCTCACGACACCAAACTGGGGAATTTCCTTTTTGCTAACACGGACATCACTGCATTTGTTTTTGTGCCAACTATAGGCACGTGCACACGTGTACGTATGATTGGAGACACATGTAGCCAGAAATACTTCTTAATTTAGCCTGTTTCCATTTACTGTGATTTGCATACTATTAATATTTTCCTGACATTAGTTTTCACTGTAACAGGGCTGACTCGGGTAATTTTATTTGTCTCATTTCGTGCTTGTTTGGTTCCAGATTTGGAAAAACCGCTCTTATCCATCTTTCAGCTGCTTTTTTTTCTCCTACTATAGCTGATGTTAGAGATCGACATGCTAATGAAGTAAACTAATCTTTAGTTACCAGCTGTGGCTAATTGTTATGTTGTTTTAGATCAGGGGTCTCAAACATGTGGCCCGGGGGCCAAATGCGGCACACCAAAGGTTCCAATACGGCCCATGGGCTGAAGAGGATAACAAAAAAAAAAAAAAACCCCACTATTTTCTTCTGTTTTTTTTCTCTATATATAAATCATGACAACTTCAAATGTGTGTCTTTGTTTTAGTGGACAAAACTAACATGAATTTATGAAAATATTTACATTACAAACTATTCTGTAACAATAAAATGTGAATAATTTGAACAAATGTGAAATGTCTAAAGAAAATGAGACATTTTCTGCTTCTGTTACTAAGAGTTCAGTGTCTTTGTAGAACTGATCCATAATAAAACACAATGATAAACTAAGGAAGAATATTGTTAAAATTGACCTTAATTTCCTTATGAAATGTAACTTTTTTTTTTGCATTTAGATAATTTATAAAGCACTTTCATAATTTAATGGCGGGTTTTTTGCACTAAAACAATGACAAAAATTTGCAGTCATTATTTTTTTTTTTATAGATTATTGTGTTTTAATTTTACTGGTCCGCCCCATTGGAATGAATGTGGCCCCTGAAAAAAATAAGTTTGAGACCCCTGGTTTAGGTGTATTTAAAAGCATCACTTGTATTAACAGGACTCTATTGTCAGCGTTCGATGGTTACTAAAACTTTAAAGTCTGAAACAGTGGTATTTGGAGCTGCCTTGGAGTCTTATTTGCTCCTCTATGGTACCAAAACAGCACTTATTCACTTCACATGGTGTCAGTAACACAAATTCTAAATTCAAGGCATTCATATTATACGACTGAAACCAAATGGGTTTTTCACTGTGGGAAACATCGTATTAACTGGGAGCCGAACGCTGTGAAGACTGGCCAGCTACTGTACAAGTTCTTGGATGATTCATGAAAGAGTCTCAGGGTTGTACAGGACCTCGTTTGTTTCTACTCTTTCTCCCCCTGGCTCACCCCGCTCCAATAACACACTTACTGTGACCATGGTAGAGGACACACACACACACACACATTCATAAGCACAAACCCATGCATTCACACATGAACTTATGCAGGCTGACACCCATGCATGCTGCAGTCAGTCACTATATATAGTTTGACTCACACTTTCAATACACAGCACAAGAAAGTAGGAAAACTGCCAAATGAAATCAATCACTGTCTTGTTTCAGTGGGTTTATACATTGTTTAATTTGGGCAAAAATGCATAGGAAAAACAAAAAAGGAAATAATTATTAAAGGTCACGTTTATAGAATTTGACAGTACTTACATAAAGTTTGTGTTTGAGCAATGGATGAAGCCAACATACAACAGTGTTGGCTGTTGGTCTTTCAGAGGCGAAGCTCAATGTCGCCTTACGTCATAAAATTTGTCAATTAATTTTAATTTTTAGAGAAATTTTGCCTTCGTTGCCTTTTTTAAGAAAATACTCTGTGACCCTATTGTGACAAGTAGGTGGTTTTTCCAGCGACTTATGTTAAACTGAAACAAGGAAATAATATGAGTTTTATTTACAGTGTAAGTAATTTGAAGCAAATACCAACAAATTGGTGTCAGTTTGTCTTTTGTCTTCGCAAAATCTGTGATGGGACTCAGCTAAGTGTCGAGTGACGGTGTATATTTTAAAATACCTGTCAATCAAAATGGGATTCAGCCTTTTTGACTGATCCTTCAATCATCATCAATGAGCACCCACCCCTCCATTTACCCCAAGAGAGACTGAACATCTGGGGGCAGGACAAAATCGTAGCATTTATCCAATGACTGTTGAGGCAATTGGGGTGGGGGGGGGGCTTCCATTTCAGTTTCCTTTTTTTTTTCTCTTGGCAGATGCAGTAGCTGATTCTTCACAAACTCGTCTTTGAAATGAACATGTTCTAACACATTTGTAGTCGATGAAATGTTAACACAGGCTCTGAAGACCTTGAATATAGTTATAGTTTCAAACTGTGGTCTGAAGTGTTGTCGCTGTCTGTTCTTATTGTTGAATGTGAGCTCGTGTAACTGTTCCTGTCATTGTAGTCATCTAATTTTCTTCATCTGTATGGACAGCCTAGACTCTCAAGCATAAGGTATTCCAGGGGTTACTGCACTTTTTATATACAAACATGTTCTATAATTCATATCCTCCTGGGACCCAGGTATGCATTTTTTGGCCTCTGTAGGGAACAAGGGCATCAGAGACTTGCTTAAAAAATAAAATAAGAAAAATCCAGTCCACTGCAACGGAAATTCTATAAAAAGGCAGTGATTCAATGTAAAAAAAAATAATAATAATTTTCTTTTCCTGGGTCTCAGGAGGGTTTCTCGTATATTTTGTGTTTTTTGTTTTTTTGTTTTTACCTAAAAGTGAATCCTTCATAGGGCTGCACAATATTGGCAAAGCTTATGGTATGTGATATGGGTGTACAGCATATATATATATATATATATATATATATATATATATATATATATATATATATATATATATATATATATATATATATATATATAGTGCAACCCTAATCCTAAATTGCCAATTACATTACTGAAGAATATTAAAAATGACTGAACTTCATACTGTTGCTTTTTTGTAATCACAGGATGTGGAGTAAAAGTAGCCAAGGACCTTGAATGTACTCGTATAGTCTTATTAAAGCACCAAGTGTCTGTTGTGTGGGATGGATGCATGGATGGATGGATGGATGGATGGATGGATGGATGGATGCATGGATAGATGCATGGATGGATGCATGGATAGATGCATTGATGGATGGATGCATGGATAGATAGATGGATGGATGGATGCATGGATAGATGCATGGATGGATGCATGGATGGATGCATGGATGGATGCATGGATGGATGCATGGATGGATGCATGGATAGATGCATGGATGCATGCATGGATGGATGGATGGATGGATGGATGGATGGATGCATGGATAGATAGATGGATGGATGGATGGATGGATGGATGGATGGATAGATAGATGGATGGATGGATGGATGCATGGATGGATGGATGCATGGATGGATACTTGATTGATCACCTCAGGTTTTTATAGCTCACACTATAAAACATACATGTGGATTCATATATTTAATTTTCTGCAGGCTGTGTTGTGTGACAGCAGCAGCTTTCATGCTGTTTGTCTTTCTTGCAGTAGCATTGCATAGATTTTTAAAGCACAGTTGAAGTATTGAAGGCAGATGCTGACAGGTGACGTACAGTATTCTGCACGTTACATTTCCACGTCTCTGAGCTCATAAGGAGGATATCTGGCCATGGATTAGAAATAATTGAAGGAAAGCTGAAGATGGAGAATAATAAGATAGGAGACAAAGTGTGTAAATGAAAGGAGATGATTCACATCCTCCAGACAGACAAACTGTTGCAACAACAAAAGCAGTAACAGCAGCCGGATGGAGCTGGAGGCAGACGAAAGACAAAACAAAGGTTCTGGCTGCGGCTCAAACACTGAATCTGCAAAAGAAAACTTTCTTTGAGCTCTAGATTCTCATTTGCTAATTTTCCCCAGTAATGGCTTTTTTTCTTTACGTGGTCACATTTTGCTCCTCCTGTCTCATTTGTCCTCAGCTGATTTGTTGTTTGTGTTCTTAAGGACAACAGCAGGGTGTAATGTGATGCACAGAAATATGTTTTGCTTTGACTAACAGTTTGTGTCTGATGGATTTTCCATGGAAAAACTCAGAGGTGGTTAAAGTACTCACATTCTGTTCTTAAGTAGAAGTACAGCTACTTGTGTGAAAAAAATCCTGTGGTAAAAATAGAAGTACTGATTCAAATAAAAGTAAAAAAGTACTTCTTGCTATGGATGAAATAATACTTATTTATGGAGGAAAAAACAGAAAACGGTCAAAAATATTAAAAAAATGAAGCCTAAAAGTGAGTTACTGTGTCAAACATGTGGCCCGGGGCCCAAATCCGGCCCTCCAAAGGGGTCCAGTCTGGCCCCTGGGATCAGTTTGTGAAATGCAAAAATGACACTGAAGATATAAATAATTTTAGTTAAGGTTCCACATACAGATCAATTTAATCTGCAGTGGGTCAGATCAATAAAATGCTCTCATAATAACGTATAAATATTCCAAACTCCAAATGTTTCTCTTTGTAAATATAAAAATGTTCATGTTATTTTATTGTATTTACACTAAAATGATCATTTCACAAAAATACAAGTAAACTGAACAAATATGAACATTTTGAAATGTCTGAAGTTTACCCATTTTTGTCCTGTTATTAAATGTTTTATGTATAACTATTGTGATCTGTAAAACTTAATTTCCATGTGTAAATGATAAACTGAAACATAATATTGTTAAAACTGCACATAGTTTTCTTAAGAAATGTCAGTGTGTTCATATTATTCACATTGTTTTAAAGGATGTAAATATTTTCATCTGATAACATTATGCTTTTTTCACACTAAAACATAGAGGAAAGTTTGGAGTTGACATTATCTTTTATATTATATTATATTGTTATTGCACAGGTCTGGCCCCTGAACTGAAATTAGTTTTTTGACACCCGTGGTGTAAATTAAGTGTGTTATTGGGTCATGGTATGGACATGACATTTAGGAAAAATTCAAATATAATAAATAGGAGATTAAAAAAGCATAATTATGACATTTCCAAAAAAAACAAATCTAAATGTGGAGATAAAAAGTCAAAATTATGAGATAGTAAATCACGATTATTGATTTTTCATCCTGTCACATCTGTCTAGTTTGAAAAAGTAATGAGTCTATTCTGAGAATGTAAAGAGTATAAAGTACAAAGTACAGATATTTGTACAAAAAATGTAGAGAGTAAAAGTAAAAAGTTCCCGAAAAATAAATACTCAACTAAAGTACAGATACCTACAAAATCTACTTAAAGTAAAGGAAGTACTTCAACTTAGTTACTTCCACCTCTGGAAAAACTCCAGTGAATCAGGGGTGGAGCAAAATATTCATATTACTTCCTTTTACAGTCCATTATATTTCTATTAAACAGACTTTAACTTAACATACTTTGTATTAAAACACACTTGTTCCATTTTCTTTTTACAAGTTACTTCATCTATGTTGACAAATTCAGTGAAACTTAAACTGAAGTTGATTCAGTTTCTTTATTCTTTACTCAGATCCTCATTATTTGGCAGCTCTCCCACATGCCATAAATATTCAACGTACAAAATACAACCCACATCACTGGCAAAATGTCTGCAAGAAAAACATTTTTTGACATTTTGCATTTTAAAGTTTTTTTTTTTTCCCATCTCCAGATACACAGACATCATGAAATATTACAGATGATTTTCCTGCACTTCATTAAATATTGCAGGTCTCCGCTGTCATTTTATGTGCAGTATATTATGATAACAATAGTTTTTTTGTAATAAAACCTGTGATTCCTACGTGTTCTGTGACTATAATGTTTAGTTCTCAGGTTTAACTGTTGTGTATGTGATGGTTTCTATGAGAGTCTATTTTCTTTGTGCAGATAATGACCTACCTGGTGTTTTAAACATTATATACTAGATAAGAACTGGCTTCAGATAGTATTATTGCACATATCCCACATGTAGATACATACTTTAAATCACAATGTATGCGAGCACACCAAACTATAGATCAGGGGTGTCACTCATTTTAGATCAGGGGCTACATTCAGCTAAATTTGATCTGAAGTGGACCGTACCAGTAAAAAACAAAACAAAACAAAAAACAATAATATATAAATAACGTAAACTTCAAAATTACATAATGAAAACAACCAATATTAGGCTTTAGTTTATCATTTAGACATATACATTCTAATTTGTAGATCAAAGTGGATCTACAGATACATAAAATATTTAGTAAAAGGTAGAATATTGTTAAAACTGTACTTACAATACTTAAGACATTTGCAATATTTCATATTTGTTCTGATTATTGACATTTTTTTGTGAAATTATACTTGGTTTTAGTGTCACTAAATGAAAAAAAATGTATCGGTTATTATATTATGAGAATGTGGAGCATGAACTAAAATGATTTATATGTTTGTGTAATTTTTGCATTTCATAAATTCATCCAAAGGGCCGGATTTGGCCCCCGGGCCACATGTTTAATACCTCTGATATAGATGGAAATGTAAAGTATATGCAGTGAAGGGATGTGAAGATGATCTGTAATTGAAATGGACTTAAAGCTCAGTTTGTGATACTGACCTGGTCCAGTCCTGATGCATCCATCCCTTGATCTCATGTCATCTTATCTAATCTAACCACCGAGGATCTGAAGTCTTACAGACATTACATGCCGCAGATTGGGGTCAAGAAAGGCAGAGTGTATTGATTAGTCTTTTCCCTCCTGGGAGGTTTGAGTACTGTACATGATGAGGTCATTGTCATCTGGTCCTGGTTCAGTTTTTGTTTATCCTCAAGGTGCACATTGGGTAAAGGTTAAAGACGTCATTAAAGTAAATCATTAAAACAAAGCTCTGAATGAACTCACACCCGCGGCGCACAAATGTGTGTTAAATCACTTTACAGTTTAGCTCGTGACATTTCTGTTACAATATTATTTTCCCTGAGGTATGAATGACAGATGAGCTGTTATTGAAAACAGCCACTATCACAGATGCACACATTAGAATGACTGCCATCTAGTGGATGTAAGAGGAACTACAATGGCCTGAACTCTGTCAGAAGTGAAGCATACACTAACAAGAATGGAGTTTAATATATACAGCAGATAGATCCATTAGAACAGCTCTGGCAAAGACAGTTCCCATTGTTTTTTTTCTTAACCTATAAGATGAATGGGCCTCATTAATCATGGCCATTTGTCTTCAGTTGTAAGTCTAGAGGTCAGTGATTAAACCTTGTTCTCTGAAACGTCGCCAGCTCGGAGCTTCCCCTTCTAACACCCCCCCCACCACCCCCCTTCCCTCTCTGCCTCAGAGGATCAGATGCAGAGTTGCATTTCGCCACTGCTTTGCCTCTGCTTTTTTATGGCTCTGATGTTGTCTGCCACCAAATCCCAGCTGAATAAAAGTCAGAAATTGAAGCAGCAAATCATGTTTTATGTATGTGTGATTACACAATGAAAGTGGGCTGGAAAGTGGGCCAAGCATCACACAGGGCATATTATGGCAACAAAGCAGCTTTCCTTTTCTTAGAAAAAACGACAGTGGCAGCCTCCAAACTACTGGGCATTGAATATAATACAAGTGTTTGGTCACTGGCAGTGAAAGTAGTAAGAGAGATACACAGTACATTACCTGACTGTTGTGTTCCTGGAAAGTGAAGTGACTGGTGTCATTGTGGTAGACCTGTTAGCTCCTTTATTCTGCAGATACTCTATAGCACACAGTATTTCATTGCCCAACTGTCAGTATTCAGTGTTTGGCAATGAGACAGTACATTATGAGACATTAGAAACCGTTTAACTACTGACACTCTACTAATTATCTCTGCCTGTATTATGACACTGTGTGCTAATTAATGTGCAAATACAGTATATTGTATTAAAATAACCATGTTTTTTGATGCCCAAAGGCAGATGTTGAGTTAACATTACTGATTATGTGTAATTTAATCAATGCTCAAAAACCTATTTTCTTTAATTCTTTTTATTTGTTTGTTTTCTTTACTCAATAGTAAGGTTGTGTGATATGACCAAAGCCTCATATTCAGATAGCTTTATATCTATAGTACTACTACTACAATGTAGTAGTCTCAGTTGGGGAGAGCAGGTCATCCATTGACCGAAGGGTTGGCAGTTCAATTCCTGCTCTGTCCTCCTCAGTCCGTTGTGTCCTTGGGCAAGACACTTTACCCTCCTTGCCTCCAGTGTCACTCACACTGGGGTATGAAAGCGTATGAATGTACAGTGGTGGTCAGAGGGGCCGTAGGCGTGAAATGGCAGCCACGCTTCTGTCAGTCTGCCCCAGGGCAACTGTGGCTACATATGTAGTTTACCACCACCAGAGGGAGTATGTGAGAGTGAATGAATAATGGATCAATAATGTAAAGCACTTTGGGTGCCTTGAAAAGGACTATAGAAATCTAATCTATTATTATTATTATTATTATTAGTGCAGTTTCTGTAAATTAATTGCATTGATTCAATTTTTAAGCTAAAACGTCCCATATTGTAGCAGTTGCAGATGAACACAGAGTCATTTAAGAATTGAAATGCAAATGTAAGGAATTTTCTGGAAAACTGATCCAAAGTCCTCACCAAAGAAATTAGTTTGTCATGTCAAACATGATATGAACAGAAAAGATACGAAACAAAAATGATGATGTACAAAGTTGGCATAATTAGAAAGAGGAACATTTATGCACAGTTATGTTCTAAAAAAAATAATAATGTATGAAATATAAGACAGGAAACATTTCTTACAGTTGTATTAAAAAAAGCGACACATACAGGTTAAATATCGAACATTTCCACAAGTTTAGGTGAAGTTTTTGTCATTTGTTGAGAGGAACCTAAATTCTAATGCAACAGTTGTCTTTTCCTTACATGCATTATTTCAGAATATTAATCAATTCTAATGAAAATCTTTCTATAAATCTGAAGTCTGACCTGCACAGAAGCTGGTATATTGTGTTTGTTAGAGACATTTGAAGTCACTAGTATCTGTCCAAAAAACTCCAACACAAAGTTTGAATAAATGTACCATAGTTAACCTGTAGGAAGGGTTGAATGTCTCTTATTTTAATTGTCTTTTAATGCATCTTAATGGCTTTAATTGTCTTATATGTTTTATGTAACACACCTTGAATTGTCCTGTACATGAAATGTGCTAAACAAATACATTTTCCTTGCCTTGAATTTGTCCCTTATGTTCCATGTTTGAGCAGGTGTATCCAGTCTGTGTTCATGTCTGTCACTATTTCCAGCTTCAGTTAAATATTTCTGCTTCATGGCTCATTGTGCAAGAGTCACCTTGGCCTCTGATTTAGCCACACCTTCTGTGTGACGGCAGCTGCTTTCTCCTTCAATCCCCTCCTCATCACTACAGCCCAGCTCTCTGGAATGAAAGGGATCCGGAGTAACCCAATAAATGTAACCTTAGCAGCACTGTGATTATAAAAAAAAAAGAAAAAAAAAAAGGCAACCAGGCGAACACGCCGGCTGCATCACCTTAATAACACCCACAGTTGAAGTTAATACTGCAGCGCCCAGAAATACACCCCTGGATCATAGTGTCAGTGTACTCACATTAACGGTGGTCTCTGCAGTTACGACACACACTGCTGTAGCACTACGATCTATCCACCAATGATCTAATGGATTAATAATCTCCATCTAATCTGGACCCGTGGGATCACATGTCATCTCCTGAGTAGAGCTGGAACACGTATGCAGAGGTTATTACAGTATCACAGGCCATAGGTTCTGGCTTTAGTGTGGGATTTGATTTGATTTGAATGCTTTATTTTGAACATGTGCAGAATGCAACAATAATCAATACAACAATATTATTATTATTATTGTTATTGTTGTTATTGTTGTTATTATTGTTATTATTAATAATAATACACAATGATATGTCCGAAAAGGAGTAGGCTGAAGCATAAGATTATTTCATCCTACCCCTTCTTCACTTCCCCATTAAAAAAACCCAAAACAGAACCAAAAAAACAACAAATGAGCAGATAGGAAAGTAGGTAACAAATAATTTTTTTTTTCTTTATGAATTAAATGATGGAAACAAGAGCCCAGAAAAACCTGCATCACATCTGAGTGTGTGTGTGTGTGTGTGTGTGTGTGTGTGTGTGTGTGTACATGCACACAGTATCTATAATGATGGTGACTTGATGATTTTGTTGGATACTGTGTGAAAGTACTATATTGTATATGTCTATTTAACTAAATTTAGAATGATTTGTGTGATGATGACTGATCCTGTTGTTTCTGTCCTTTCTTGACCAAGAGACATTTTTAAATCTTAGTGAGTACTTTCTAAAAAATATGCCAATACATTCCATTCCTGCATTATTGATAGATTTTAATAGATTCGTTGTTTCTTTTTTTTAACAATTGAGCATTAATAATCCTTGGCTATTGTATGTAATATTTTTAATATATCTCCAGTATTTGGACAAACACATTGACACATTACACTTTCTGCTTGACTTCTCAATACTGTTTATTTAAAATAGTATATCCTTAAGTCAGATTTTGCCAATTATTGTCATAATAAATGTATATACATTTATAAACTCAAAATCTATCTATATATATATATATATATATATATATATATATATATATATATATATATATATAGATAGATTTTGAGTTTAAATGCTTGATTGACCACTGAATTACCAGGCATTTGTTTGTTGTTTCAAATTATTTATGGTTAGAGTACAAGAAATACTTGAAAAATCTGGAGCTAAAACTAACAAAATAAAAAATAAGTGTTATAAATAGTTTTTTTTTTTTTTTTAAGGCAGCACTGAGTAACCATTTTGTAAGCATTTTAGATGCCAATATAATAATAATAAAAAAAAAAAAAAACCTTAAAATGAAATGATGATTACAACTTAAAATTATGTTATGACATTTGTCATTGTAGTTTTGTAGCCCAGGCTCCTGCTGCCAATAAAACGGCTAATTAAATACATTTTATCTATATCTTTCAGTGGTTTCCATTAATGTTGTAATTCAGAGACATTTGTATTTCGTTTGTAACCCTTAATGACTTCCCTCTGGTCAAAGCTGCTTCATTTCATTTATAGGGAATAGTTGTAACCAAGTGGATAAACCATCCTAATTATACTTAACAAAAATAATTCAATAGTATTTAAAAAAAAAAATAAACTATTAGCGTGATGCCAATTTACAACATCAAGTATGTAGATAATTAATCAATATATTTTAGTATTGACAGTTAGTCATTATAGGTGACCAGTGACTTGTAAAAGTCATTAATCTGTGTATTCTAATGTGATGCTAACTGCTAACCCTACTGTTAAATAAGCTGTTTTAATGAAACAAAAGTATATAGTCAAAACTTTAATAGTATATTATCTTGTTCTGAATAGATTTTGATTAAACTTTTAGGAATGATCATGAGTCAAAGAAGAAGCCATTAGATTTTGAGCAATGAAGGTCAAAGGTCAACAGCTAAAGCATATAAGTGGTAAGATCTCAGAATTCAGACAAAATAGAATCTTTAGGGTTTTTTTTTTTCATTCACATCGTCTCACCTTCAGACGTCAGATGGATCAACACCTATGGCTCGACCACGTCATGTGTGAATGAAAAAATCAAGCCTTGGTGGAGGTCTGCTGTCTTTGACTGCCTTGTTCTGTTTAAATGTACTAAATAAAATCAATACATTATGAGTAACCGTGGTGAAAACAACAACTCCCAGAATCCTGTGCTACTTCACAATGTCATCAAATTATTTATATTATTATTATTTTGGATGAAAAACCTTGACTGGCAAATAATACATAATGTGCTTTTTAATAAGGTGAATAAAATATGTCAACGTTTCAAATATTAACTTAATACAAAAACACATTAAAACTTTATCTGTTTGAAAATAAGGACATGATCAAAATGGCTGCAGTGGTGCTTTGATCAGGTGATCAGTTCACTGTCTAATTGCTGTTCCTCCATTCTGCTCATCTCTCATATGTCAAGTGTTTGCATCCATTAGGACGGAAGAAAATCCATTTAAAGGTCAGGCTATCCAAAATAAACTGATCCTTTTATGTGGCTTTACCCCCTCAGGTCTGACCCTGGTGTCTCTCAGGGAAGACCTTGACCATCTGTTTTTGGGGGGAACCTCTTGTTGGGACACATGGATGTTTTTACCCCCTCTAGGAGGCCCCCCCCCCCCCCGCCACACACACACACACACACACACACACACACACACACACACACACACACACACACTTCACGCTTGGCTTCAGATAACTGGATCATGTCTCGCTGGCATTCACAGATACAAGTACAAGGCACGCAGCGCCTGCCTACCATCAAATCAGGTCACTATCTGAAATGGCTCCACAACACTAATCATCTAATGCAGGGGTCTCCAACTCATTTTTCAGGGGCCACATTTAGTCTGATATGATCTCTAATGTGCAGACCAGTAATATCAAAACATAATAACCTATAAATAATGACAACTCTAAATTGTTGTCATTGTTTCAGCACAAAAAACCCCGAAATAATTCTGAAAAGATAAGATTTTAAAGAAAATATGGAGTCATTTAATAGGTTATTATGCTCTTCATTCAGTAAAATGAAAACATAATAACCTATAAATAATGACAACTCCAAATTGTTATCATTGTGGAAAAAAAAAACTCATTAAATTCTGAAAATACTTTTTGTGAATTATCCAAATACAAAACAATTGAAATGTTCGAAAGAAAATTAGGTAATTTTAACAATATTCTGCCTCAATTTATCATTTGTCCATGTGTTTTATTATTAATCAAATCTACAAATACACTAAACTATTAGTAACAGAAGCAGAAAATGGTTCAAATTGGACTTAATTTTCTTTGACATTTCACGTTGTTAACATTTCTTCAAATTATTCACATTATATTGTTACAGGAAAGTTTGTAAATGTAAATCTTTTCATAATTTTTTTTGTTTTGCAGCCAAACTATGACAAAAAATTTGAGTTGTCACCATTTATAGGCAAATTAAAAAAAAAACTAAGAAGAAAATATGGAGTCATTTAATAGATTATTATGCCCTTCGTCCCATGGGCCTCATTGGAACCGTTGGCGGCCTGCATTTGGTCCCCGGGCCGCATGTTTGAGACCCCTGATCTAATGGCAGAAATACTCATCACTTTAATTGGTGGTACCTAAAGCGTCACTGAACCCCAGATTTCAAAAGAGATGAATTAGATCAGTTAATTACAGATCCTAATTAATATTTTTATATATTTTTTATTTAGAAAAGTTCATTTTTTTCCTTAAAACAGCAGCTTGATTAAAACTAATACTCCCAATAATAAATCGATAATTGTTTTAGTTGGTCATTTGTCACAATGAAATGTTTTTTATTCTGATTCAGATTTCAAATATATTCTATAAGTTTTATTTTCTAAAAGCATCTCTTTACTCATTGATGAAGTTTGTCTTGTGTTTCTGTATTATTTTGTCTGTGAACATGTGATCTACAATTATACAATACAACCCTGGTGCCTCTGTGACATATGAAACTGGGATAATATCATTAAAATTTACTTGCATTTACCCTCAATTCATGCAGAAACCATTTGATCAGTGTTTGACCTGATTTTGTGAGAAGCCAGAACACGACATCTGACTCAGGCTGATGTGATTTTTCTTGACAATATATTTTGTCAGAAGTAAAAATCTGTCAGTACATCTGTCCACTTCCTTAAGGCTGTCACTTTGTAACTGTAGCTGTGAAAGAGCGCACTCAGCATCTGCTCCCGGTTCCTGAAATCTCTCAGTCCTGGCCCAGCAGTCGCCTGGCAGGACTGACCCCTGCACCAGGACACCGGCGCCAGAATCAATAGTCGCATCGTATCACTTATCAGACTGTAACAAGCTGACTGATTACCTCATTGGCCGTTTGTGTGAAGAGGAAACAAAGAGAAAGAAGAGCAGAGATTAGGAGATAAAAACATAAACAAATGCAGAATTACAGAAAGGATCAGAAAACTAAGAAAGAACAGCAAAAAAAAAAGTTTTTTGGGATTCTTAGAGGAGTTTAAAGTATAGAATTAAACCACAACACAGTGAAAATGAATTGAAATGTCATTAATTAAACTGTTAAAATGTGCATGTATGTAAATGTACATATATATATATTCTGGATTCAGTTATGTATTAGAATGGATAAAATGGTTTAATTTAGTTTAATTGTTTAACTGAGAAATTATCTTTGAACAGTTTCAGGGTAATGCATATATATTGAGATTTTAAACTAGACAATTATAGACTTTAAATGTGTTACTCTAAAATATCCATTTCACTACATGCCTTCAAATGTAATTTATATATTTTAAAAGCATTATTATTCTTATTCTTCTTATTATATTTATTATCATTATTATCATTTATTTTTTTATTTATTACAGCCGCCCTGCCACAGCCACCTTAAATAACTTTTAAAGGTTTAGAAGTGCTGTTTTAAATGTATACCATGACTATGATATGAAAATTTATATATTTTAATAGTTTTAAAAGAGATGTGTATGTGTCAGTCCACAGAACACTTCCAGCAAACCCATGCTTGGGCCCAGGACAGGACATTTTAAATATAGAATATATATATATATATATATATATATATATATATATATATATATATATATATATATATATATATATATATATATATATATATATATATATATATATATATATATATATATATATATAAATTTTTTTTACTAATTTCCACCTATTTAAACAAGCTCAATATTTTTTTCATAGTTTCTAGTCTAAATGTTTGTATTCCACAATTCTGCACCACTCACTGGAATGAATTATTTAAGAAGATTTTCATGCTTCTCATGTCACCAAGTGAGGGCAGTGTGTCCCTACAGAGTCCTCCTACTTATTCTAAATGACACCATTGTTGAT